>CM055201.1:4239050-4321294 GCA_029224185.1 Karalla daura
TGAGGGGAAATGTCCGCCACCCACCTTCGACGGGGCGTTCGTGTGGAGGATCTCGGACTTCGCCAAGAAGAGACAGGACGCCATCGCCCCGGTCGGGCGCCGGCCATGTTCTCCCCAGGTAAGCCCCGCGGACGCCGCGGACCGACGTCTCGGACGCCCGGGGCCCGGGGTCCCAGTCAGACACCCGCCTGAGGCACTGACCCGCCCTCCCGTCCCCTCGCAGCCTTCTACACCAGCAAGTACGGCTACAAGATGTGCCTGCGGATCTACCTGAACGGAGACGGGACGGGGCGCGGGCAGCCACTTGTCCCTGTTCTTTGTGGTGATGCGGGGGCTGAGCGACGCGCTGCTGAAGTGGCCGTTCAAAACCAGAAGGTAGGCGCCGCGTCGCGAGGGGAGCGCCGGGCGCGGGGCGGGGCCTCGTCTCTTTTTGTCTCGTGAAAATCCCAAATCCGTCCCACGAGTCTCCGTCGGAATATCTGCATTTGCCTCTCCCGGTTTCGTATCGCTTCAGAATTTCAGATGTAGAATTTCAAGGTGGACCAACTCTTTTGAGTATGAACCTGTTCTCCCGAGCGCTGCATCCTCCTCTCTCTCTCTCTCTCTCTCTCTCTCTCTCTCTCTCTCTCCTCTCTCTCTCTCCTCTCTCTCCTCTCTCTCTCTCTCTCTCTCTCTCTCTCTCTCCTCTCTCTCTCTCTCTCTCTCTCTCTCTCTCCCTCTCTCCCTCTCTCTCTCTCTCTCCCTCATCTCTCTCTCTCTCTCTCTCTCCTTCCCTCCCCCTCCCTCTCTCTCTCTCTCTCTCTCTCTCTCTCTCTCTCTCCCTCTCTCTCTCTCTCTCTCCTCTCCCTCTCTCTCTCATCTCTCCCTCTCCCTCTCTCTCTCTGTCTCTCTCTCTCCCTCTCTCTCTCTCTCTCTCTCTCCTTCCCCTCCCTCCCTCCCTCCCTCTCTCTCTCTCTCTCTCTCTCTCTCTCTCTCTCCTTCCCTCCCTCCCTCCCTCTCTCTCTCTCTCTCTCTCTCTCCCTCTCCCTCTCTCCCTCTCTCTTTCTCTCTGTCTCTCCCTCTCTCTCTCTCTCTCTCTACCCTCTCTCCCTCTCTCCCCTCCCTCTCTCTCCGCTCCCCAGGTGACTCTGATGCTCCTGGACCAGAGCAACCGGGAGCACATCATCGACGCCTTCCGGCCCGACGTCACCTCCTCCTCCTTCCAAGCGGCCGGTCAGCGAGATGAACATCGCCAGCGGCTGCCCCGCTCTTCTGCCCGCTGTCCAAGCTGGACGCCAAGAACTCCCTACATCCGCGACGACACCATCTTCATCAAGGCCATCGTGGACCTCACCGGCCTCTGAGGCGCGGCCCCGGAGAGAGAGAGAGAGAGAGAGAGAGAGAGAGAGAGAGAGAGAGAGAGAGAGAGAGACGAAGAGGAAGAGCGGAGAGGCGTCGTAGTCGTAGTCGTAGTCGCGGTCAGGCGTGGTCTGTAGACGTGTCGTTAGAGTTAGAGCATGGCTTTCGGTCGGTGCAGTCTTTTGGTTTTCGTCCTGGGCTTCCCCCCCCCCCCCCCCCCCCCCCCCCCCCGCCCCCCTCCCCCCCCCGGCAGGTCGTGGATGTCGTGAGCTTCTCAGTCCCCAAGTGTCGAGTGAATTTGCATAGACAAACGTGGAGTTATGTTATGAATAAGATGCCGGGCCCCTCCCTCCGTCTCTCCCCCCCCCCCGGGCGCGGCCGCTCCTCTCTTTTGGGCCGGGTCACGGAGTCCGGTGTTGCGCGCTTTCGCCGCCGTCAGGGCATCGCCGGTCCTGAACGGTGGTTTTCGGTACATCTGTGGAAGATAACAGTGGAGTCGCCGAGGGGTCGGGGCAGCTTTGCCGGTCCTAAGCCCGGGCACGGAGTCTTTCCTCCTCCTCCTCCCCACCCCGGGCGCGCTCACTAGCTCGCGTCCCAGCACGTCGCGCTGTGCCCCCCCGCCACAGATCGAGCTCAACGCGGATTCCACAAAACACGAAGGAATGGTCCCGTTCCCTGTCCTCCGTCCACGCAGGTGACAGTGCATATGTGTTTCTGCTGCTCTGAGATTAGAACACTGATGTGAATCCAATATATATACGTACATATATACATATATGTGTATGTCGATGCAAATGTATGCGGAGGTGGAGAGGCCGACGGGCGTCCCTCGTTCCGCGCGGCCCACCTCGCTCTCTGAACTCCTTCTCGCCGTCTTTTTCGTCCTTTTTTTTTTGAAACCGCGCTCTCGTCGGCCGAGGGTCCGCGTCCCCCCCCCCCCCCCCGTTGGGGAAACCCGTCTCGACCTGTATCGGGGCCTCTCTGTGCATGGGAGGCCCCCGATCCGCGCCCGCCGAGGGGGGGGGGGGGGCGCTCCGCTCGTATCCGTCTGGATGAAAATCCGTAACCGTAGACTAGCTATTATGTTATAACCGGCGCCTGCCTCCGTGCAAACGGGGGGGAGGGGGGGGGGGTGGGGGGGGGGGAGAGAGGGGGGGGGGCGGGCCGCCTATATCCATAGCAACCTATAAATATGTACCTCTCATGTCGTAATGTGGAGATGATGATGATAATCTATATATATATATACATACCGACGCTGACACGCGCCAGACGTCATAATAAGCATAGTATCGCTGAATACCTTATTGATTCTATATCTATAGACCGGCCTTTTGTTCGTCAAGAGGGTCCGGGCGGGCCAGGACCGCCCCTCCTCCTCCTTCTTCTTCTCCGCCATTCCCTGGAAGGGCGCGACGCGCCGTTTCTTTTCTCATCGATTCCTTTTCCGAAAGTCGCAGGAAGCGCGTCCGGCGCGGGCGGGGCGGGCGGGGCGGGCGGGGTCGCGAACCCCCGGCGTCCGCTCCACGTTCTATGCCGGAGACGGAAAAAACACGAAACGCGAAAAGAGGTGGTGCCAAACGTTTTGAAATGAAGCGTAACGTTTGAATGAGCGTGAGCCCCCCCCGCCCCCCCCCCCTCCCCCCCGAGACGTCGTCCCATGAAATGAGTTTGCGGACCCCCCCCCCCCTCCCCCGCCGCCTTGTTTTGAATGTAAGCTTCGGCCCGAGCCGTTCCGTTTCTGCCCCCCCCCCCCCCCCCCCAAAAAAAAAGAAAACACACACACGGGGTGTTTTGGTGGAGTGACTGGCGTGCCGTGAACTGGGAGCCATGTGTGTTCCGATGTCGATCATTGATGTGTTGTGCTACAAAGGACGTGCAGTATGTATTAAAGTTGGCCGCCTTTGGCTTGTTGACGACTTCAGACTTGTCGTTGTGGTTTTTTCCTTGACGCCGGTCCGATCCTACACGGTTACGGGGGAAACGTTTTTTCTCAACTCATCAGATCTGTCAAATCCGCAACGCCTCCCGGGACCGCAAAGAGAAATCGTCAGGAAATCATCCACCTCGGACGTCGTCCTCAGCCCCTGCCAGCAGGGGGCGCTGCTGGCCACTTAATGAATGACACAACCTCTCGACGCAGACGGTTTTGTTTTCATGTGCATCTTGGAGCCTATCTGCATTCATTAAGACAAACAAAGTGTAGAGAATTCACAGCCTAGAGGGTATTATATATATATGTGTGTGTGTGTGTGTGTATATAGATAGATAGCACAGATATATACAGATATATATATACAGATGACATATAGACAATGATCTCGGGGTGCAGAGTGTTCTGCACTCTTACAGACTCTTGAGAAGTGATGTTTAACTCACAGGCAGGCCTCCTCTTTCTTTACTTGGGGGAGACGAAAGCACAGAGAGCGAAGAAGAGCTTGCAGGAAGTCACGTGACTGAACGGCGGGATCGCCCCGGCAGGATGCGGTTAGGCCCGAGCGACGGGGACCAATCGGAGCGCGTCGCTCCTTCCAGCTTTCCGATTCTGTGCGTGAGGGCAGAGGAGGCGCTTGCCTCTTTCGGGGGCCCTTTTTCGGCGCATTGAGCCTGTGACTGGTGTTTCCGTCCCGGGCGACTGTCAACAGCTTTCTATAGCACATTTTAGCCTCGCATCTCGCCCGAGGGAATTTGAAATATTAAAAAAAGTACTGTCTATCTCACCTGATGTCTCTTTTTTTTCAACTTTTGACTGCATCTCATTCATCAATCCAGCCATGGCGTTTCGCGTTCTCGTATATCGCCGTCTCCTGTGTCTCCCTCCTCGCGCGTTCAAAACTGCGACGTCAATCGCCAGCCGCTGCGGCGCTCGTGTTTGATCAAATTCCCTTGTGCTCGACTGTCAAAAATGTGGCGTTGGATCGTCGCCAGCTGTGCCGGGCCGCGGCGATTCGCCACGACCTACACGTTCACCGGCCTCGCTGGGCGTTCCAGCCTCGTCCTGGCTGCACCAGGCGCCGCGCCCGGTTCCCCCCGCGTCGCGTCGGTAGACCGCGGAGGCTCGCTGTGCTCCGGAGCGTGCGCGTGTTGTTTCCACTTCCCCCTGTGCTTCTTCGCGGCGCGGCTGACGGGAGACCAGGGCCCGTCCCGCGTGGAGGGAGGGGGGACAGCTGACACGAGCAGAGTCCGGACCTGTTCTGCGTCTCAGGGGGGTCGACCGCCGACGGGAAAGCAGACGGGAAATGGACGAACTTTTTGTCTCGCGGGTTCCACGCGTCCGTCTGCCCCCCCCCCCCCCCCCCCCGTCGGACAAAAGCGCAGAGCGGCGGGGCCAACTGCTTTAAGTCCTCCAAAGAGGAGTCGAAAACGTTTCGACGCGAGATGTCAAAAGGCGACGACCCTTTGAAAAGGGCGCCGCGCGAAAGCCCTGTCGCGTTTGATGAAGTGAACGGTAGCTGAGGGTACTCGTAAGTACACGCAGACGCGTCGAAAGTCTCTTCGAGGCGCGGGCCCGATCCGAGGAGGATGTGGTAAAACCTCTCGCACTGTTAAAAAAAAAGAGAAGAAGCAGCCACCATGCCGCGCCATAGCCGGGAAGGTGTGACATAAACCAGATGGAAATGGATGGGAATAGACCCGCTCGTTGGCCGCGTCTTAAGCAGGAAGTCCGTAAACTTGCGATTGCGGAGCACAAAAAAAAGCAACCGAGGGGAACATGGAGTGACGCCTTAGCGCGGGGGAAGTTCATGAAAAGGCGACAAAAACCAGCAGGGGGGGAAAACGGAGTCATTACACCGCTCCGAAAACGAAAACGCCACAACTCAACACCTTTTACGCGCGTGTGAAAGAGGAAGAGCGAGGGAGAGGGCAGACCGCCGCGTCACAGAGTACGAGACGTGATTCACTCCGGGCCCCGGCTCGCTCACGTTCTCCCCTCAGACGCGCGCGTTTCCTCTCATAGACGCATACGTTCGCATATACACTCAACGTTTATATTTCAGTCGAGCGCCACACCGTGTGCTTTTGTCTCACGGACGTCGCACGCGGACGCGTTCCTAAAACGTACGTGTCAAACGTACGCAAATACGCGCGCGCGTTTGTACGATGCCTGTGTGCGAGGGTGAAACTATAAGCGCCTAAGTCGAATATATGTCCACGCAAATAGAGTTTACGCGTCGGCAAGAGGAATGTGCGCGTGGAAGGGGAGTTTGCGTGAGAGGGGGTGAAAACAGAGAGGAGGGAGCGATATCGCAGAAAAAGGGGCAAATAATCGCCTAGAATCTGGAATATTTCGCCTTGGAAAAAAGGTGGAAAGGCTCAACAAGTCATCGGGTCAGTCGCCGTATGGCAGCGTGCTCGACGTGCTCCAGTGGCGGAGACGCACTGGGGGCAGCTCGGGGTGACGTCATCCGGCTCCGTGTCGGACTCGTCCGGGACCAAAATAAACGAGGAGCGCTCCGTACGTTGTCCAGACGCCGAGGACGGTGGCGGCACGTTCAGAGGAGCTGCAGGTTTGATTTACAGAGCGAGTCGGACGCCGAGGCTCTGATGCCAGCCGCACGGCTCAGACTAAACAACCGGAGTGATTCGTGCGTTGTTTGGTTTGAATGGAGCGGCCTCGGCCCCGCGTGGCGTTACCGGCATCCACGGCGTCCACACAAGTATTCCAATCATTCGCTTCAGCGTGCCGATGTGCGCCTCAGACTTGCGTCTTCGTCCTGTGCGGGGCATCCTGTCCACTGATAGCCCCTTTAAGGGTTTTTACAGACTTGAGCTGACAGCCGTATTGTTTTAATTTAATACGTTTTTTCTAATGAATCCTTTATTTTAGGTGACATCGTCACTTAATGGGGTTAGAGCAACAGATGTTTTTCAGAAGTTTTTTTTTTGCCTAAATGAGTGAAACATTGGATGCCTTAACAAAAGTTAATGTAGGGATGCTCATTGTTCAGGTTTTGTTTTGTTTACAGTTATGACAAATTCACTTTTTTTTATGGCTGGTTGACCAAGAAAATAAAATGACAGAAACAGTTTCCGGTGACAGTAGTTGAGTGGATGAATGACGAATACTTGTTTTCTGCTGTTAACACAAGCTATGGAAGACTTGTTCGGTTGGAGATGCCGCAGATGCTACTTTACGAGCCCTTAAAATGAAAATATGACCGCACGTATGAGTGACAGCCTGATGTTTTTAGACTTCTTTCATTGTTCGCTAAATCAAAGGAAAAATGTATTTCTTTCCATTCCATTTCTCCTCTCGGTACGCTACACAACCTTATCTTTTAATCTCGCCGCCAGGGCTGGGGAACAGTGTGTGACCTTACCCTTTTAAGACATGACGACGCATTTTCAAAACTGCCATCGAGGTGACATGCCCGGTCCTGAATGTTTTTGGCAGTCAGTCGAAACAGATTAAGGGCTAACTTCTGCAGTTCCTCTGTTTATCCAATCTTCGGAGAGGTTGCCGTAAAGCCCTATTGGCTTCAATGTGTCAACTGGCTACAGGAGTCGTGGCAGGCTCGGCTGACAAACGCCAACACGCCTGGAATTCAAGGTAGGAGAGCTGGAAAGCTGGAAACAATTCATATGTGCAAACGGGGCAGTGGGAGTGAAAAGATTTTACAAGAGCTACCAGTGGGTGATGTTTTACTGCTTGAGTTTCAGCCAAGGTTGCTGTCGCTGAGTCCGGTAGCAGGGTCTAAGACAAGAAAAAGATGAAAACGCCTTCAGCCAAGACTAAACTAAAGGATCAGCTGAAAAGACATGAAATGAGGACTTTTCTCATCTGTTGTGAAGTATGGCACTTGCCTCCCCTATACCAGCACTGAGCATGGCTCTGTGCTGGTCCGTACCATGGACCCATTGTAGCCCGTTATGAGGACGTTTTGAAAAATGTTTTAAGTCTGTAGGGTGAAAAACAGTGCAAAATAATCTCAAGTCCTTGAGGTCACACATGACGGTGGCTTCAGAAACATGTTTGAGACAACTTCAAACTTCCGTACAAAGACGATATCCTGAGGCTGCAGCGAAAGCTTTGAAATCCTTAATCCCACATTTTTGATGCGAGGCTTTCGCCAACCCAGTCCACGGTGCAGGAAAGCTTTGAGGGATCCCTCCAAGAGTCGATGTGCATCAGCACCACCTGTCACATACGTACAACCACCTTAAAAACCCGGCACTTGTGGTACCGTTCTTAGCGCTTAATAGAGTTTCCCCGCGTCACACGCTACGCTAATGTTTACACAAGCAGTGCCATGTTGGACCGCGTTATCCACAGGAATGTTCACACCTTGGCTTCTTTATAGCCAGCTATGTTGCAGCCGTATAGCCAGAGCTCTGGGCCAGTGAAGCAGCGGGAGAAACACTCACGTCACGGGGATTCAAACCGGCTGGTTTGCTGTGCACCGCTGAGCCTCGGTGTCTTTGCCCAGACGGCGGCGCGGCGTTAAGATCGTGTCAGTGATTGTATCAAATATACAAGTGCCTAGGAGAGCATCCGGCACGTTTACACTGGTGTGCCTCTGGTCATCATCGGGGAAGCACTGGTTTATCTCCCCAAAGTGCTGTATCGTGTTCCCGTACTGTATGTTCGCAGCGTGCCCCACATTGGCTGACTAAATGCTGGTTAGCAGCGAAATTAGGTCACTCCCTGGGGTCTTGTCAATACATAATTAAAAAGAGAAGATACAGACACACTACCCGTGCACTCCCTGCACACCGCCAACCTCCGTGATGTGATGAAGCCCTCTTAATAACGTGAAAGCGTCGAGATAATCATTGGTATAGCAGTACTTGGGAAGCCTGAGAGTGAAACAACGCACATCTTTTCTCGATTACAATGTCCAGCGCTTTCTATCGATTGAACACCCAATTAAGTCTTGTATATGAGGGCAGAGTATAATAGAGCTTGCGTGTGTTTTACAGTCAGCCTGATGCCAGTGAAGCCGTGGTGATGGTATGGCTGGAGGGCAGTGGCGGCTGATTCATCCCCCACCTGGACAGCAGTGAGCTCATTTACTGAACAGGCTTTCTGTCTGCCTCAGCTTGGAAAAGGGGATTTATTTGTGAAACGGGACTCAGAGTATGCATAGTGTGGAACACTGGCCTCATCGGAGATGCCTCTGATGCGATTTCGCAGCCTATTTTTAGTTGTGGCAATATTGCAATCAGTTTCTGTGCAGATCCGGGGCCTCACATGCCGATTGGCTGTCTCACCTGCCTCTCATAGTTTTTGAACTAAGTGGTGGCTGCAGCGATACGGCTGTGGAGCCAGTGCACATCCAACAGACACACCTCAACAAAGCCAAGTGCATTTTTTCACTTGGAAATTTTTTCCATTCAAGATCCCATTTAAACTCCATTAAGAATATCAAATTGATATATGAATTGTTTGTAACTTTTTTTTCTTTTCTGAGAGGTTGAACTGCATTTGAGTAGCTTTCGATCCAGTTGACAGAGTCAAAAGTTTGTCTTGGATTGGCCGCGCTCTCATTTATACGGAGGTGTGATGTGACTGGCTGTAGCTCCTCGAACCACTAAGCAAATCCCAAATATTTGGCAGTTGTGTTGAGCTTAACCGGACCAGTAGTGCTCACCACTTTGCTTTACTCTATGATTTTTATCTGTTTTGTTTGCTTATATTTTTAACCTCTATCACTGAGCAGGTAAACAAATCCACAGGATTTTTTGAGGGTTTTATACAGTCCGATTGGGTCTTGATCTTGGGAGTGAGAGGCTTTTAGTGCTCGCACTCTCTTGCCAGCTAATGTGCTAACTGCTATGCTGAGTCGGAGGAGACAAGGATGGACGTGGTTGTCTTTAGAATACTTCACAGTGAATCCTGGATCAGTGAATGGAGCTCTGGAGTAATTTTGTGCCCCTTGACAGAATCGTCATATTCTGTCATGAGCTCTATCGTTGTCTCCAACATGGCGTTGGGGATCTTCTCCCAGCTTCCTGACACGATCTGAGATCTTCCAGGGCCTCCTGGGGAATTGTCCTTTCTGGATAGACTCCTGGAGAAAATGAAAATGTTTATAGTCCGAGCTTTTATATTCGTAACACAATTAATGGGCTTGACACAGTACATCCAGTCAGGCAGGGAGGGAGACATCGGTAGCCTGATAAATGTCTACAGCGGGCTGCAGTGGACAAACAGTAAAAATTGTATAAACAATGTGATTTCTTCACTGAAAGGTTCTCTCCTAACCTCTGGTGGAGTTTTTAGGATTCCAGAGAATGGAGCACATAACCTCGAACAAACAGCCAAGAAATATTAGTTACGAAAAGTCATCCGCTGGAACTCATCCACGAACTTTGGTTTGCTTTGACTTTCTGAAGTTCCTCATAATTAATCATTACATTCATTGGTAATTAAAGATTATACACTCACCTCCATGAACTTTAAAATAATCGAAATTTTGAAGATTTTACAAGATGTTATGAACTGCTTTAATACCAATAAACGATTTACTGATGCTTTATAGATCGGTTATTTGCCATTAATGAGAGAAACTTGGACCTGGACTGTTGGGTCTCAGCTTCCTGTGGCGATGACCTCATCTCATTACAACCGAGTCATCGGTTTTATCATGAGGTTGACTTTGGCCCCGGCCTTTTTATGGATTCAGTTACACTTTAGATCTGCATGCTCCAGTTTATTACCCCTGAAACTAAAACTCTGGTGTCGCATCAAAAACTATGAATTACACTCCATCACTCTGGTACCAAAATACACATCTGCATCGCAACACCAATGACTCCAGCATGTGGGGCTGAGAAATCTCAGGACAAATTGTGCTACCGATGGCGTCTGGCCATGCAATGACTTACTTGAACAGGGTAGGGATCTCTGCATCATCCTTTTGTAAATGTCATCCAAGACACGCAGCACTGTAATTGTTAGGAAGTCCACTGATTAGCCAGAAACACAAGTGGAGGGGCCTTGTGTCAGCCACTCTTGAAACATTTGCACTGATTCCTGGTCGAAGATTACACTGGAAACCAAACATTTTAAACTAAATACAATGGTCACCCTTCAGGCATTTTTGATCATCCCGACAAGGGGCCTCTGAGAGTGTCTGCATTACATCAGGGAGCTGCATTTAGACAACTGTTGCTCCCGTATAAGACAGAGCACCCAGAAAAAGAATGATTCATGTAAAGTTCAAGCTCACTACAACGATACTTTTCATCTGCATGAAAAACTCTTACATCAACAGCGAAATATTTTATCAGGCAAACTTTTTCTATGTCTGCACTCTTGCTCCTCTGGCAGCTCGATGAGTAAAGCGCTTATTTCAAGTGTACCAAGAAACATGTGGGGAAATGAGGCAAGAATAGCTTGCTGCTTTTCATTTTGTTTCTGTCGAATGAGGTGCATTTTACGATGATAAAATTGATCTGTAAATGAGGTCTGGAGGTCTTGGCGAGAGCGATACTGCAGCTGTATGGAGAAATCACTGGGACGGATAGTGGGAGTTTAACTGTAGATGCGTCAGTCTCATGACAAATGCATGGAAAAGGCATGAAAATTTGCCAAGTGTTGCTTCCTGGGGCCATGAAGTCAACTCACGATACTCTGAGGTATCATCCAACATGTGCAGAATCCGACCGAGGAGGCAGACATGATGAAAAAAAACCTTGATTTACTCATCACCACCCTGTCTCCGGATGACCCCAGAGGTGGAGTAACATCCAGCGTTTACAGCGAAAGAGGGAAATTCTTATTTTGGTCCTGGAAATTACATAAGTGTTTGTACTGGCGAAGGCCCGGAGCTTCCCTGAGCCTTTTGTTTGTCAGAAACAACATAAATCAGCGGGGCAGTCGTTTCACCTCGGGAAACAGATCAAAGACACCGTGAGAGCATCCATGGCCGCATTTACCTCTGACCTCCAACAACCTGCACGTACACACACACACACACGCATGACAGATTTAACGCAGGCCCTCATAAACGAATATTTCAGTTCTGCCTTGTGCTCAGGAACACAAGAGTTATGGTTTTAATGTTGCCTGGGTCGAAACTTAACCCCAAGGTCAGCTTCTGTCATAAAAATGTTTTTCTGAGGACACCCTTTTCGCTGTTTTTCACCTATGCCCGGGAGGTTATAGTTTCACAGGCAGGTATTGCATAGTACGAACATACGGTCGCACAAGTGTTAATCAACCTGTAAAATTCTTTGTTAACATGTGAAAATTAAGTCAAACACCTGCGAGGGCACTAATCTGCGAAATCGTGACATATTTTAAAGAGAGTGCTTCATACAGTTGTACAGTATATTACGGCATATTTGTGATATAATGGGTTCAGTTGTGAAATGCTCCTGTGAAGATGTACAACCCGGTATCATGGGATTTTGCGGTAAGTCTGAAGAAACGTCATCTTACCAAATCTCCAGAGCCCATCCACTAACCTTTGTTTAAAAAAAAAAAGACTTTAAAATCTTTGTAAATTAGAATTACATTGCATGTGCGACCACTATTGAATTCAGCTGAATTGTAGTCCTGTTATTTACTAACTATCAGCGCTAGTTCTGTAACAAATTTTACTGATTTTGTTTTATTTTAACCTCGAAATGCATCACAAGGATTGACTGACTGTTCAGCTTGAACCGTGGTGGTCGCCAGAAGTTCGTCGTGGCTGGACTGCTGTGAAGTAAAAAAAAGGGGTGGTTATCTCGGATGAACGCTGAAAGGAATCACCACTGCCATCAAACTAAATGTTTAGTAGCACCCCGTGGGCGTGAGACGTACGACCCGGAGCAGGAGGGGGCCTGAACCTGTCATCTGCGTGAAGACAAAGTGCAGAAATCCTAAAGATACGCGGAGGCAGTGACTTAATCTCGTTTGTGCTGCTCCTGGAGGAAGCTGTGCATCCAACAACAGTGGAGATGTTTGGCCCGTACAAGCCAGCAGCGTTCGGAGAGCGCTACCCAGACGAGCATGCCAGCTCTAATCCCTCTCTGTCTGGAAGCGCTGACCTCTTTTGTTCAGTTGATGGCTTATTACCGGTATTGATTTTGGCTCCTTTATTTTACTGACTTCCTGCGGGGAAGCAGATGACCCATGCACATATCAGCTACTGTCGGCCGCCGGACAGCGCGCCAGCGAACACTGCAAAATTGTTTTACGTTTTCAGACTTAAGACGGCGCGCGGCGTACTGCCGCCCGTGGATTGAATGTCCCCTGTTGTGACGCCGGATCATTTGCGGTGGCCTTGGGTGTAACTCTTTGTCTGAGAAGGTCGCTGATCCAGTCGTCTGGAGGACAAATCCGCCGCCTGAACCGGAGCTGGAGTGGGATAAAGCTGTCAATACTGTAAGTTTTAATACGCACTGGTACCTATGTTCTGGTTTTGGGTACATGGGCAAAATTCTTAATTACCGTTAGCCTTTGTTTCATTGTTAGAATGTGTACTAAGTATCATAAGTGTGCTGGAGTTTATTTGCTCTACGTCAAGTGCTTTGACCCCCTCTACAAAGCTGTCTGTTAAACTTGTGGTATTTTTGTGAAGTATCTGTAGCGTGTTACAGTTTGCCTCGGGGATGGGTCTGCTGCTGAGATATTGATTTAAAAAACAACTGGATTTTGCTAAGAATACACCCGTTTTCAGATATTGGATCCACAAAAGTAGTGTTTAGTATTTCATGATCAATATACTTTCGCTACTTGAGCCAATTCCCACGAGAGCGCGGGACACAATGTTTTGAGAGAAAAAAAGACTCAATAAGCATCCATTAAAATGTTTCAAAATAAAGATCTTAAAATGTTTTTCTAGCCATTAGTGTTATACGACAACACGGAAAGGAGCTGACAGCTGTAATGTGACTTAGCCCATTGTTTAGGAATTGTTGTAAACAGCAGCTGGCTGATTTGTCAGCACATCTGGGTCGGGCCGATGACAGCCACTGTTCAGGACCACCCCCCCCCCACACACCCCCACCAACCCCTCTCTTTCCCCGGCTGAGATGTTTGTGTTTGCCTCGTTCTCCTGGAGATGGACGGCAGTTTGCGGCAAACAGAGACGAATGCCACACAGAACCCGGAAAGTATGTCAAAGGACAACCTGGTCAAACGTTGAGTGTCCTCGGGGGACCACGGGCAGAAGTCCTTCAGAGGGGGCGGCACTTTGTCACGGCGATACGTTTCAAGTGGAACGGCGACTTGCAGAAATGTCACCCTGCCTGTGTGTGCGTGCGTCTCTCGGCACTGGCTTTGGTCTGGTTTGTAGAAACAAACTCGCCACGACTAGGGACGAAGCTACCGACGGTTGAGTCGAGAGCGATTCCATAGCACTGATTGATTGATTACGCTGTTTTGCCAGTGGATGACCCAGAATGTTGGAGTGAATCTGTCCTTGTTCCCTGTTGTTTTAGAACCATGGAGCAATGGATTTTTGCCTTAGATGCTATTTTCCAAGCATTTAAAAATCATTCTTCCAGTTGTGGGAATATTGTGGTCTGCTCTTGCACAAATCTGGCACCCTTTCATGCTAATCTGGCTACTATATTGACTGGCTGTCTTGCCTGCCCCTGCCGTGAATGATCGCTTGATGTTGCTTGCTAAACAATGAAGCCTGGTAACTTTCTCCCGAACCAAGTGGTAACTGGACTGATGGAGCTATGGATCTCGTACACTTCCCTTCCTAGGTGTTGAACCGGAATCACAGGAAAAGTTAGGTACTGAGGAAGAACCACATTTCTATATGAATGAGTATGTGATGATGTTTGTGGACCTGTACCTGTGGCTGGGAATAGACACAGGAAGTAGTTATTCAACATAGCCAAGGTTAAAGTAGTTGTCTCACTCTCATTGCCCGTAACCATCAACACTTACTTGTTGCTGATTATCCACAAAAAGCATCCCGTCTACCAGTCCATCTGCCTGGAGATCCCACCGTCAGCAGGAGGACGGCTCATAGTGTGTGGCATTGGCAGATTATCTATGACTAACCCCTGTGGAAATGTTCCACCTCCCACAGCCACCCACATCAAAAAGGCGGTCGTCGTGGTAACAGCTGATTGTTTTGGTCGGTTTGGAAACGCGAGGCTGGGGCTGTCGGCGAGGGCGACATTTTTAGATTGGCTCCTCTCCACTTTGTCATCCGGAGGGTTTCTCCCACAAGAAGTGAACCCCTCACTGCACATGGAAAGTCTTCAATAATTAAATGGCTGGTGCAACGCGTGGAACATCCTCCTCTAATGGCTTAACGGACAATATAATTTGTGACGTTATTAGAGGGTACTAGACGCTATTAGCGGCATAGAACCAGAGGCATAGAACCTCGCACTGGTTGTAATTGTGCCATGAAAAAAATCCAGTTAATTGCAAATAAGTTTTTAATCAGAACACGGCTCCACAGTAGAGAGTGTGGTATATGCAAGCAATGGGATGCTGTCTCTGTGAAGAATACTTGCTTTGGGGCTTCTCAGATTTATTTTCAACGGCTTGACTTCCACAAAAGGAATTCCTCTCGCCGCCATAATATCGAACAGGAACCCAGAGACTCATTAAAACTCTTGAACTCATTAAAAAAAACGTCTAGGATTTTCCTGGCAACCCTCAGCGGAATGCTGAAACTGAAACGAGCGTTGCCTAGAATAGGTCACAATGCTAGCGCCGCTTTGTTTAGGGTGCGTCGAGGTAAAACACGAGGCAAAGATCGTCCGAAGAGCAACTCGAAGGGGTCGGTGGGGCTGAAAATAAACCGACATTCATGTGTAGGCAAAGCTCTGCGCTGCCCCCGACAGCTCTGAGAAAATATTTAAAACTTTTACATTTCCTGCCGAGCGAAAAGGAGGCAGCTGGGGTTTTTTTTCCTTTTTTTTTTTTTAGCACAGTACCTCTTCCACACACTTGAAACCATTTGACTACATAGTTGGAGGAGCCCGGCCTGTGAGAGGCGAGACGACAAGGCGAGATGGTTTGGTGCTTTCCACAGTCGAAGGCGAGTTCACCGTGCGTGGCTGACTGAATTTCCTTCCTCGCATCATTTCACTCTGAAAGACGTATGAGTGGGAACATCGGGATTTTTTTTTTTTCATCTCAAAGGACTGGCCTGTGTCTTTCATAGAGACTAACGGTTCAGAGAAGGTAAACGAAATCAAGCACCGGGAAAGTCCGTCGGTATATCTCAAGTTTGTCCGCCGAAGTCTGATTTCATGTTGTAATGCGTCTGACGGCAGATTTTATCTCATATGTCATTGTCTGGGACAATGTTGAGGGAGGATCTCTGCAGCAGTTTGGATATAGCAGCAATAAATAACCCTTAGCGTTTTGAGATGAGCTCATATGCTTTCAATGTTACGATTTAATCTGTTTCTTGGGTCCTTAAATGACAACAAAGTGATATGAACTGTTTTTATGTTTTGATTACATTCCACTCTCGACAGTAATTTTTCACTATAATAGATCTTGAATCTGGTAAAACCACTGTGTTTAACTTTGCATGGACATGTTTATTCAGTAGTTTTATCTCAACTAAGGTCTCCAGCTGCCTGATAAGAATAATATCACCTCGTCTCTTCACAGGTTTTGTGTCCCAAAGCAGCTCCTGGGTAAACCTCTTCTGTTGCACTTTTCTTAGCTCACATTTGTTGCTCATAGCTGATGCAGTCGGTTGCAAATGTATCTTAGTTTGCCATCTGGTCTCACTGTAGCCATTGTAAACTGCTTGCTGTTAAGATTTTTCTGACAGTACTTAGTAGTACTGTAGGAGATGGAGGACACTGCTTGTAAACTCTGTGCTCTGTCTTCTGATTGAAGTTTTATTGCTTATGTTTGTCCCATTTTGTCATATGGAGGCCAAGCTGCGCATGAGTCACAGGCATCTGTTAATGTCGCATAGATGTCTTCCCCTGATTGGAATCTACTTTTATTTCTGTCTTCCAAATTCGCTTCAATTCACAACATGCATGTAACAACTTAACATCATGTGGTGAATATCTGACTGTATACCTGGTGTGCATTTGTTAGTGTTTTCGTGCCGTCTATTTCTAGACATGTCCAAATGGAATAATGTGCAACCTCCGCCGTAAGAGGCTGATCCGGGCACACTGCAGCCTCTTTGCAGTCGCAAGCTAAAACAAAAACAGAACAGTTTTTGCAGCATAAATGACGCATCACTGGACATCAAGGGTGAAACAAGTCACGGATGCCAAACGATGACAAGAAATTCGTTTTTAGAACTGAAATGATACAAAGCATGAGGTAAGGAAACTGAGCCCCGCTCATCAAGTCATTAGTGAGGTATGCACTTAAAATCTGTTATAACCAATTTGGATCAATAATCATTAGCCAACCGGATTTCCATCTGTTTTCAATGTCCTCACACTCGCGCATTTGGATGAAATCCTGATGCTGCCAGCACCATCCACGCTGGCATTTTACTGGTGCGGTCAGACGCAATTTCCGACATATATTGATGTTGTTTTTACAGCCTGTTGTAGCTTCCCCTTAGTGTCCAACACAATCAGATCATACAGGCTGAAAGTAAAGTATCCTAACGTGTGACAAAGCAACTCTTTTTTTCCCCCACCTTAAAGCTCTCTCATAAGAGACAGAAAAATGGATTCCTAGACCTCTTACCTATTGATTATCCCAGTTCCTCTACAGGCTGGTTTAATGAACACTACTGAATCTGATGGTTGATTTCATGTAATTACAGTAATTGTTGCATTTCAACCGTTTGCCACCTTTCATTTCTCTCAACTGATAGAACATCCTCTGTATGTATCTCCGACTATATGTCTCTCTTTTATCAGACTTGAAATGTTTTTGAGAAGACAATGATCAGCTGTAGGCCCCTCGGTGCTTCAGGTCCGAGAATAATGACCCCTTGCCTCACTGTGGCCGGACAGCAAGCGTATACTGTTTCTCCATGATGTATTCATGTGAACGCGGGGGCACGCCCAAACAGCTCATCTACACATTAGTCAGCAGGAGGCTGCGTTGGAGGGAATAATTGACCCATGTCTGCTCTCAGTTGCTGAGTTTTTCACTCAAGTATGCCGTATTAACCATTGGTTAACCATAGTTAAGACCAAGAACCAAGTCAGAACCAAGAGGAGTTGAATGGGGTGTTTATACCCTTCCTTGGTGCTAACATAGAGGCTATTCTTCAAGTCAGAAACGCCTCAGAGCCTATTTTACAAGCCGCATATATAAAATATAATAGGATGTCGTTTTACAAACAACAGAGCTCAGCAACTTTTCTCCAGCAACTGGAGCAATGCAGCCACGGAGCATGTACAAACTTCTGTCAGAGTCAAACAGAGAAGGGACATAAAGACTGTCTCTGCTTTAATAACCTGATGTCCTCAGTGACTTAGCTACGGTCATACATGTTTAATACAACTCTCAAACTGACACGTAATGAAAACAGTGGTCAACATAGGTGAGCTGCTGTAGTTAGAGCTTTTCTAGCTGCTGCAGTGACTTGAACTAGTGCAAACTTCACCTTACTGCTGCCTCACAGTTGGGGTGTTCATTAAATCTTAAATCGCCTTATGGAGGTGGCTACAAGCTAATTATTTTGCATCGTCGTGGTATTTTATGCCACATTCTGTCTTCCATTTTTAAAGACACAATTTATGAATGAATGAGGCTGCGATGATGTGTGAACTTGCATGTGTTTCCATGCTTCTCTGGCCAGGAATTGACCAACCACAAAGCCAAGGTAAATGTGTTTTTCCCTCCAGGTCCCCTTTAAACGATAACGGCATTATAGCTGTCCACATAAATATTGTATATCTCAACTTGTATGATTGAAATTGAATAAGTTGGCCTCGAGTATGATGTCAGGCTTCGTCATTCACTATTTCTTCATCGACTCACCACAGAGATTGGATCACATTTCTTCCTTCTTCGTGCTCCGAGTGGAAGACATCACAGGAGTGAGAAGGAGCACTTCATGCTCCCACACATTTTCCGTACGCCTTTGTCCGAAGCCGAGACCACAGAGTTCCTGCAGCTGTGCGCATGAAAGCGCTGAGTAGCTGCTAACTAAGGCCAGACTGAGTGGCCTCTGTGAAGGCCAGCCATCTCCCACAGTGGGGAAATGTCAGCTGGATGGAATGAGGCAGGCCTGGAAACTGGGGAGGCCATGCCGCTCGGCAGAGCAGGACCGTTTTCAGCTCCGTGCCACAACTTTTGAGGGACGACTTATGCACAAAATACCATATTCGGAGCCACAACATCGAGCTGCCAACACCGTGCAATCATTAGTATGGGACCAGAATACTTTTCAGGGATTTCAGCACGGAAAGAGAGATTTTTATTGGGCACAGAAGTCCACTGAATAGCGTCAGACATTAAAATGCTTTTAAATCCGATTGTATTGAACGCAGTTAAACCCAAGTGATAATTATGTTTTATGGAAAACGTGTGGTGGTGGGAGGTAGAATGGGCATTTTACTGCACAAACTACTCCCTCTGCAGTCTGCGATAAACCTATGAGAAATAGCCCTGAGTCCTGTCTCTGAACATTTCAGGCTTTTTGTTAAGTTTCGATCAGGATATTTCCTGTTGTATCACAATACAGTCGCACGGCCTTAGTGAATCTACAGTGCACACTGTGAGCTTCTGGATCTTCCACAGAGGTGACAGGATGAATGTAATCGTGCTGCACACAGCTTTACTGTGCGCTATCCCCTCACGACTACTGAATCAAACACTTTGGCTGCACCGCTTACGGCTCACAGATGAACGGTGCCGGCCACAAGCCAGAAAAGTAATGAAGCACTTGTTTAATGTGCTCAAAGCACACAAAGCACTCCTTAAACAGTAGGTTGGACTGTGTAGCTTACTGAGGATGTGAAATAGGTTCACGGAGTCAGGATGTCCATGTGAGATCAGTTTGCAGAGTTTCGGTTTCCCAGTAGAGAGAACAGAGAGTTTCATAGTGCGAGCTGCACCTTGGTTCAGACAAAGTTGTGCAAGTTGTAACTATAGCGCAGCGTCAGTCTCGATGAACAGGCGTCAGGACCACTTGTACTTGCAATTGTAACCGTGAAACAGCAAGCCGTGCTTCGCTGTAGCATCAGCAGCCCAATACAGGAATACAGACGTGTGAATATAGGGATTTTCCATTACACCCTATTTGTGAGTTAGAAGCTCTATTGTACCATAGGGATATTCCAAATTGAGGCGTAGCAGAATTGGTGGAGGCAGGAATGTCATCAACACCCAAGAGTGGATTTGTCTTCTGCCGTGATGTAAACAGCAGCAGGGACCTTGGCAGAAGCCTTAAACACCCCATGTCTGAGCTGAAACATCCACAGCTGCCTCCCTGGTGGATTGTCTGTGTTTTGGGACGTGCCGATGTATCGTGGTCAGTGTGTTTAGCTTGTTTTCAGGGGCCGAAAGATTCAACAGTTTAACCTTTTTTGTGTGAAAATGAACACTTCCACAGTCGCCATCAGCACTCGAACGACGTTATATCCGTTCAGATACGTGCACAGTACAATGGTTGTTTTCAGTAACACAGAGAAGCTTTGAAATTCTTCATTACGTTTGGCTTTGACGGTATTAAAAGGTATTCAGTCATATGAGAATGCAGTCAAATGTAAAAGGTTTGTTTAATAATTCTGGTTTCTGGCAGATTATATCAGCTGCCGGTCTTCCCCTTTGGATTTCGAAAAGCTCTTAATAAGTCCGCTTAATAACACCGCGACATCTACGTTTTTACAACAGTGAGTTCACTGGAGCTTGCAGCCCTGACAAAAGACCTTCATAATGCAATCAGTGCATGTCTTACATTTCTTTGTCTGTTTTAATTGACAACGATAATTTCGCTCTCGGCTCAATAAGACCATTAAGTCAGAAAATGGACTGATCAAAAGGAGAGAATGAAGCACTCCGGAAAGTCTTTGGATTGTGTCGATCGCACGACCAGACATATTTTCTTTTGTGATTTCAGTGTTTGGACATCATTCTAAGTCTACAAACTTCTGTAACTTCCCATTCAACATGATTTGAGGAAACGTGTTTTCCTGCCAGTGGCTTGAATCTTGCGGTGTTGCTTTTCAGCGAAATATCTCCTCCTACTTGATGGATTGCTGTGAAATTGGGTAGAGACATGACAAGTCCCCCTGGGACGAATTACAAACAGGCATTTTAAAATAAGATGGTGGTTAACGGCGAGTGTTAAGTAGATATCAACATGCCAGTCAATCAAGCCAGGACAGTAGTACATCTGTTCCCCCTTTGAACCCCACTGAACTCTTCTAAGCACTATTAACCACAGCGATGACTGATTTACCTTGCTCGAGATTTGTTGACTGCGCTTTAACCCGGCCGAGCCAAACAAAGGCTCACGCTCATTCAGATAATTCACCGGCGTATCTCTAATCCATGAACTACAGCCTGGAAGTGCAGATCCTCTAATCTGTAAAGAGCGCAAGCTCATTAGAGCTACCACACTGAGACAACAAAGGGCCGGGGATCTTGCCGGCTGTGGTTGCGGTGGAAGCTCTCAGCATTAACCGCAATCAGAAGCTCTCAGCAGATGTGTTGGCAAGCCTCGAGCGCAACCTGAGAGGGAATTGTTTTGCCGTCAGAGCCTTGTTAGCTCATGTTTGTACGAGAACTGACATCTCCGGTCTGCTCAGCATCAGCACATGGCTGTAGCGCCACACATGAGGTTACACCACGCGCAATACGTCTTCTTTCCTCTTTTGCTGCCACACTTGTCTGCCACTCACCGAGTTCACATTGACGATTCTTGACAAACAGCTCTACCACAGCTCACTTCTCACTGCCGCCCCTGGCATTTGAGAACATTTAACATGCTACACCATTCTTTCTAACACAGAGGAAATAATAATAATACTGTATATATGTATATATATATATATATATATATGTGTGTGTGTGTGTGTGTCTGTGTGTGTGTATATATATATAGTGTTATTATTGCTTCCTCAAGCTATAAAGGATACATCCTTTGAGGTGCTGTGTTACTAATGGTTTGTTGATGCTACAGTTAGTTTGCAGAACGATCTGTGTGAAAATACCCACATCCTGTGATGGTATAGCTGAACTTAGTCTTTGTGTAACTGTATGTGAAAATGTCTTTCAGTGTCTGTGTTCATGTAGTTTGAAGTTGGTCATATACAGTATATATATATATATATATATATATATATATATATATATATACACACACACACACACACATATATAGCCTTGGCTTTATTGAAGCTTTATTGAATAACAACAATCTACAGAAGGTTCCATCACATCCTCATTCATCTGAACAGATGTAGGATGTGATATGAGTGTGACGGAGACCATGCTGCTCTCCATCTCCAGAACTGTTTGTGGATACGAGAGCCTTAACAGAAAAGCCATTTTGTCTGCACATCAGTGTCAGTGGCACAAGTCACCCTGTGTGTTTTCAAGTTGTGTGTTTTTCTTCCTCTGTCTTTGTCTACACTTGTGTATGCAGTACAATCTCTGCTGCTGATTGGCTTTTGCCGATGCATGTTCCTTGAATGAACCAATAGGCTCTGTGCACAGCTCTGTGATTTACCTCCGGTTTCATTCATTTCATTTCAATCACAACTTGATTGAAATTAATGAATATCAGCGTCCAAACAGTAATGTCAGGGATGATTTTAGGTTAGGTTTAGGTTGAAAAAAACAGTGGGTAGCTTCATCGTGCACTCACTGAGATTTCTCAGCTACTTCATAGATATGTTGTACAGTGGCTTCACCTGTTCCCTAACCTCTGTCTGACACAGAGGGACAGAAAGTTCCTTCACTCAGCAAAACAACTAACAATTAGTAAAATATATGTAAAAACAAAACCCACATAAACGCTTGTTAACTCGCCGGCTAATGTCGCCACATAATCATCCTTTCTGTCCCTTTTCTGTCTGCATTTCATAGATACTCCTGAAGTTTCTTGTATACGTCTCTCTTTTTCTCTCCTGGTTCCTCCTCTGCGTCTGCCTTGACTCCTCCTCTAGTTCTGGCTCAGACATATGTTCTGCTGTCTGGCAAGAAATGTGAAGTGAAGCTATTGTAGATGGCAGGCAAAATCAGGCAATTCAGCATAAAGCATCGAGCGGGCCTTTTATTTCTACACCAAAAAGGGTATTTTAAGAAGGACTGTTAAAAAACGTCTGAGGCATTTCTGATGTAACCGGCGTTTCATAGCTTTGATGTTAACAAAAGGGAGCAAGGACGAAAACTTCAGTCAACCATTCTGGGTCACCTTCATTTGTTTGAGACGCTCTGACGTACCTTTAGTTTTGTATGTTTTTTTTCGGGGTTTTCAGTCCATAAATGGAAAAGTAACACAGACAGTGAAGTCATGTATTCATCATTTTTCAAAACCTCTTGTTTTATTGTTTTCAAAAGAAACCTGTGACTGACCTCATGGTTCATTCTAGGTGAACATTTGGGCCTTTAACTACCCATAACCCTTTGAGCTCTGTGATTACAACCCTGTCCAAAGGTCAGCCTGGAGACGAAGAGTCTTCATGCCAATTTAAGCCTGTAGAGATTATAGAGGACAGGACTGAGCAGCATGTCAGCCCGACTGTATGGATTGGAGGAATCGACCATAATTCCTAGGAAAGAATTTCACTGTATAAACTACTGATGCATGTTTAGTCTTCGACGTTTTCGAGGAATGCCGTGAAGTGCATTGTGTACCAATTCATATCAGTGGATGTATGTAATGTATTAAAAGGAGTACATTTTGTGTTCAACACGAAAGTCTCAGTTTTTCAAGACAAGGACCAAGGTATAGTTTCCAAGTTCAAACAAGTTTAGTCCGAATCTCATCCATGTCGTGATGAATGAGTAAATGTGTTTTGTTGGAAAATGTATCCAAAAAAATGAAGAAAGATAATCAACGTCCTGCCAGATATTCCCACTTAAGAGCAATTTCAGTCACTTAATTAAAGTTAATGGCTCTTTATTTTATTTGACCGAAAATGTATTACTAACAGCTTTGACAGCTGGCCTCTCCATTACAGCCGTCCCTAAATTGTGAGCTTTTGGTCGTGGTCATGGGTTCATTTTTGTTTCAATTGGTCAAAATCTTATACTGAGGCCATAACTGGACGCTCCTTTTCTATACTTTTGCCACAGACCCATGTGGAGACAACCCTACTTTAATCTCCAGTGCTCGGGCACCTGTGTTGTTTTAGCAGAGCCTGTTTTAGCTCCGGTCCATGATTCCTCACCCAGCCATCTGTTCAGCAGATTTACACATGATGTCTGAGACCATTTTTTCACCACTATTGTCTGGCCCTCTATTTATTATGGATGTCACCATGTTTTATGGAAAGCTTTTCCCCTCTTCTTTTTTTTTACAACACACCAACAAGTGTTGGATGGTATTCTGGGTGATTTGGTATGGATACTCATATTTCCCTCAGAATTACCTTCAGCAACCAATGTTTAACCCTGAATGACCATTAGGATTAACTTCTAATTCATCCAGTGGTTTGATTTTTGCGCAGATACTTTCAAAAGTCAAAGCAAACGAGCAAGATTACAAAATGGTACAAAATAACTGCTCTCCTTGTAAACTGGTTGTTCACACAAACAGTGAACAAAAAAAAACATATGTCTTTGGCTGCATTGACATGGACAGCAATATTCAAGATATTGACCTTAAAATTACCTTAATGATCTTAAATGAGAGAATAGCATTATGGTGCTTGCATATTCATTCATGTTCATATTCCTGTTTATATGCAAAATGAGGCACCAACATTACATTTCTTACTCCACACACATTCTCCATAGTATGGAAATATGGGAAAGTGCAAAGAGTGTGACTGTCCTCCAGCAGTTTCTAATTGCAAACACATCCCACCTCCGTCTTTCGTTCAGAAACCTGCTTGAAATTATTCCCATTCCGATGTTTGCAGCATCCAAGGCCTTCATATATTCACATCCCTTCGAGTCTTACGCAGTGCCAGAACTTTCCCCCTCCCGAAAAGTGCCATTTCTTTCCGGTCACCATCTTGTTTTGGGCATGACCCAGGAGATGTGTGGTCAAACAGCCAGTAATTGCCAGATATGGCTGCAAAAAGCCAATGTTTAAGTGGGAATAAGGCTGGAATACTATATTGTCTCAATTTGACTAACGCTTATCCTGAATGACATCGTTCATGCTATGGTACGGTAATTACAAAAATGACTGTTTATGTGATAGTGTCTTATATTCAGAATATCTCATCCTGGTTAGATATCACAGACTTGCCTGTGCAGCAACAATGCAACAGCTTCGTTTTGTTAAGTGGATGACTTAGCTTCCCAAGTGTTTTTGTTCCAGGAGTGGCGGACATCCCTCAGACTGTCTCGTTGCGATCAGAGCTGCCGTAGCTGTTTATAGCCGCAGTAGCAGAAGCCTTCACACGTTCCACACGTTGAGCCTCGGCCACATGAGCCGCGCTGCAACGTGCGGTACACGCGAAACACATGTGGAGCCCGAAAATGAATGGGGCCGCACAGTGTGACGTATTCACTTGGTTCCACACGCATTTTTCTTTGGGGTCGTTCTTCGGACCAGATTCCCGGGCTCGTCTGAAGCCTGGGGTGCTACTTTGATTTAATGAGCGTTGTCAGCTTTTCCGAGTTCGCACCCCGCTCGTGAGTGGACCCTCTTCAGCACAGACTTGAACTCTGATTCAGACATGCGCACGTCTCCTGTTTTGCATCGCAGCCTCTTGAGGTGCAGACAGTCATTGTCTCTGTATCCTGCCCTTTCTGTTTACTTGGCCCCACCAGCCTGCAATGAAAAGTGACAAATCCACTTAGGCCTGTTGTGCTCCACTGAATTATCCAGGGCTTATTGTTCAAGCCCACTCATGTGGTTCTTTGATGCTGCTTCTCCATTGTTGTTTACAATAGCGATACAAAGGTTTTTACTCATCAAGCATGCAGATCTAATGGGTTACACGTGTATTTAATAATTTTGAGCATGTTTCCAATGTGTTGAAGGACAAGCCTCGGTGTTGCTGCAGTGCTGTATGAAACTTAATGTACAGCATCTTAAACCCAAATGTGAGAAATACTGATCATCTGTGCAGACAAGGCACTACAGACTCTAATGGAAATTTTGTATGATTTTTATTTTTTATTTAGTAGTTTTACACATTAATTCTACATCTATGTGGAATTTGTCCCAGTGTTAAGTGCAAATACAATCCAGGCACAGTATGTTAATTAACTATACAGATGTATACAATAATGTAATATATAAGATGTGTCCCTGAATGATCCAAATGAACTTTGAGTTTCTTTTACACTTGCATGCACAACAAAAAATTAACATGTTTTGTACACTTTGAGTCTTGACTCACTTAAAGGATTTAGGCTGACACTTGCCTCATCCTCATCTAATCTAGTGTCAAGATTAAACTGTGTGGCATCTGTATGCCGAGGCACCGCGTTCTTTCCGAGCTGAGTATCCATGCAGTCATAAGCCGATATCACATACTGCTTTCATTTTAATCCAAGATGGCTGGTTGCAAAAGCTAAGAATGTGTCTGTTTCCTGCTTATCCCATCTGTGAAATGCATGAGAATCCGTGTCTGTGCAAGATGTAACTGTGTCTGAGCAGGGAAACACTTCCTCTGGGGATTCAAGTTTATCCCAACTGTTACACACCCAAATTTTCTTGATCTTTGCGAGATTATCACAGAAAATTGGCCAATTGCTGGAACTTCTCAATCTTGTTATTTGGCCCCAGTTTAGCCTATTTAGGGTCTTCCACGTGCAATAAAAAGTGGTCTCAGCTGCTGCAGATATCCATCACGATGACAGATTTGGGGAAAGATTCACGCTGTGCGCTTTTATGATCCGAGGGATTAGAGAAAAGAATTGGAAATGAGGAAGAGACTTGCGTCTGCGTCCAAATTTTGGTAAATTCGTGAAAGAATAATTGAGCAGGGAGAAAATCCAAAATCATTACTTCAAAGTTAATACAGTTGGGAAGGGGAAGCGTCTGCCCACTGTCCACCCAGTCTGACTTCACTTTCCTCTCATTCCCAGCTTCCCCCTCTAATTTTCCTGCACAACCACAAGCGCTGCTCGCTCTGTCATGACTCCCAGTAACACTGGCATCTCATTTAAAGGCAGCAGCAGCCCGGCTCTGCATCCATTAGTTACAGTGGAGGGAGGGAAGACGGGGCTGCGCAGGAAGGGAGAATGACTGCTATTTAAGGGTTGGAGTTTAAGCAGTAGGGGTCAGACCCAAACACTCCTCACACTTTAAAAGACATTTACTCCCACCCCCCCCTTTCTCTCTCTCTCTCTCTCTCTCTCTCTCTCTCTCCTGCTCTCCCTGCGTTTTGCCTCCCTCTCTCTCTGTGTCAGTAAAGGAGCTGAACCTCAGCCTGAGCTGCGAGGAAAGATAAAGAGCTGAGTGAGGACTGACAGAGCTGCCACCTTGCCGGAGAGGCTGCGAGACAGAGTGGCGGACAAAACTCAGCCGAGCATCGTTTCGGTCGGCTCCCATGAATGTGTGAAGGCTGCAAGACGCTCTTCATCTTCACCTGCACGGGCTCGTGCACAAGGAAAGGTAAGCCGATGTGTTTGTTACTGTATGTGTGTTCTTAGGGATGTACTTAGATTTCAGGGTGGATGTGAAAAAAGTCAACTGACTTGTCCCCAGTTTGTTGAGACTGGATGAAATTGTCTCCTGAGTGGACACATGCGGCGTAGCAGTTACACACATCATTAGTTGTTTCTCTCTTTCTCCCAGTAAAATTTCTGACCGTCTCAGGTTCCCACAACCCCAGAAGGAATCGATTAGAGTTTATTGGGATTACATTCTTTGCGTGTACTGCAACTTCTTCCTCGGTCAGACACACGAAGCAGACAGTGTGGGATCAGAGGTGATGACTGACAATGAGGGAGTGAACATGTGGAAGCATTATCCCACACCTTTGATCGTCCTGGTGAGCAGCCTCTGCGCACCATGCCAGCAGAGGCTCTCTCAAATTTTGTCAGGTTGTAGATCAATAGTCCAAAAATAAAGTCTGCCCATCTGTGTGTGCATGTGTGTGTGTGTGGGTGTGTGTGTGTGTGTAGCCCTCGGTCTGGTGAGGTTTTGCAGCCTGATGATTCATCAAATTACCTTGGGCAATGCAATTCAGCTTTCATTGTGTGTCATTTTTCCATGATGGGGATTAAATTAAGGGAAAAGTGGGCGGCAGTGTTTGCCAGTGTGGGCAACGAAGAAAAAAAAAGTACTTCATCCATCCAGTCCATTAGCTCTGCTTAATTGAAATCCTTGTCTAGCTCGCTGTGGTTTTTTTCGACTTTGGTTGAAACCGTTGAGATATAAATATTTCAAGCGATTCCAATCACTCAGCTCCTCTGACGCTCCCTCAGTCATTCACGGTCTCCCAGTTGTTTCTGCCGCTTATCTAGATGTGCATCAGTGTGTCCCATTTGCAGCTGTTGTGGGCGTGTTGTTTTACAGCCTGTGTGCGCAATGTGCTGGCCGTCCTGGGATGTGTCTGTGCAGCAGAGTGAGGAAGGTGTCTGGGTGAACGAGCCCCTGTCAGAGGGACAGCTGGTTTGCTAGCTGGGAGCTCCCCCGGGGCTCGTCCCACACCGTTTCCCTCTGCCTGACCTCCGCACGAAGAGCCGGGGGTCGATCGTAACTCAGCATCGCACACCTCTGCGTTTCATGTGGGATGAGGTTCTTTTTTGCTTCACATCCTAATGTCTGAGGTGGGTTGAGCGCGAGGCTGGGGAGCCCGGAGAGGGCATCATGTTGGGCTCGATCATCAGAGAATCTGTCTTTGGAAGCTGAGAAACTAAGTGGTTAAGACCGTGCAGAACAGGATTTCGAAATAAACATGTATGAATTATATAACGGTTTTGTGTCAGCTCTGCCTGTGTCAGTGAGAGGCCCTTTAACGCTGTAAATCTGCCAGACTGTCGAGAATCAGGTGTGCTGGTTACGGGGGGGATGGTGCACAGATGGCTGCCTTTTGAATAGTGGGATTTCTGGCTAATTAAAATGTACCCTTATCAACCAAATGATAATTACTCTCTCATGTTTACTCACAGATGGATTTGAATAAAATATAACGTCTTCATCCCATGGTTTGGTTTCCAGCATTGCCTCTTGATGGAGTTGTAGGCGTGGCCGTGGCGGGTGAAGACTGCTTCCATTATCGCTTTCATTTGAGCCTTCTAGAGATTGCAGGTCTATTGGGCTGTTTTAGTAGTTCGGCTCCGGAAATGTTTGCTGCGATCGGTAAGAAATGTGAAGCTCGGGTTCAGTCGAGGACGCCCAAATCACAGGTCTGTTGCTCTGAAATGACTACTTCAGGGTATCAGTGCAGGCGCGGGGGAAATTTGTGCTCCATTAATGAGGTTTTTGTAGTTTCTGCAATTGTTGTCCCGGCCACATTAACCAGTCTATTTAAATTGCTTGAGAGGGTTTCCAGCTGCTGGACTTCCTGTGAGAATCAGACTCTGCCATCCATGGCAAATAAAAGCGCTAAAGTATCACAGATGAGCAAATAAGCAGACTCACTGCTGACCGGAGTCCTGACACTGCCGCTGTCGGCCACAGATGTTTTCCGTGACTGAGTCCAGACGTGTCGCCCTCATGTTCTGCTGGAAGTGAGTGGGCGAGGTTGCGGCGCGTCTCGAAATGAAGACAGCATCGACTGTCAGGTGGCAGGAGCAGCTCTCTGATTGGTCAGAGATAACAGAAGGAGCGTGAAATTGTGCATCATGCAGTGGCAGTCTGAGTTTACTCAGACCAGACCTTCAGGGTCTTATTTTTTTTTCTTTCTTTGACTAGGCAAAACAGATGTCGTCAGTCCGGGGCCAACATTCCCAGTTTCTCTTTTCCACGCGGGAAAGTTCCCTTCTCGCTGCCAGCATGGGGGAAGAATACTAAAGCTACAGCAATTCTGGATTATAGCTTAGTGAACAGGTTATATTTATTTCAATATCCTCTCCAAATTGTCTTCCCATGTCCCTAAGTAAAGAGAAATGTCCTTGGTCAACCCACAGTGCTCTGAATGCTGTTCTCGTGGCTTCTTTTTTTTTTTTTTGCCAAATACGCTCGGGCTCGTGTAGTTTAACGAGTTGATCTGCTAATACAGATGAAGCGATGGACTATCAAGAGACTTTTGTGTGAAATCAGCATCCTCAGGTGCAGATAAGGAAGTTAGGTATGACTGATCCAGGCAATCCGGATCCCAGATTTTACTTTGAGAAGGACTTTTTGGTCCAAGTGATAAATTCAGGTATTTATTTCTATTCGGAAGTCATAAAATGCGTTATTTCCCGCTTGACTTATTCATGTTTTATGAACTATTAAAGCTATTGTCATAACAGCTTGTACACCTACACTTAAACTTTCCCAGAATTCCTAGAACAGGATTTTCATGCAGCTTCATGTATATATGTATTTTAACCTCTCAGTGGAAACTGATTTGTAGTTGTTACAGACTTGTACAAATCAACAACAATAAGATTTGATTTGATTTCAATCTATGTGTCCATCTGTCAGTCCATCCATCCACCCATCTATCAGGAAATCTCCAAATTTAGGAATCTGCTCAACACCTAAAGAGAGAGATGCATCTCCAGGCAGGAGCATCTTCAGCTGAAACATATGTAGGACCCCCGTTGAGGACTTTACAGGACTGCTTGCCTCTCAGGATCGCAAATGATCAGTCTCTGTGTCTTGTTAAGTTTTCATGAGGGAGATCAGAAACATATAGACAGGCCCAGTTTTCAGATTTACAACAGCGGCCTACCTTCATCCCGCCACTCGCCAGATGTGCAAGGCCTTGTGAAACTCAAGCTAAGTTTTATATCTGTGTGTGTTAGCAGATTGGGCGTGGAGACGGGGCGCCGGTGTCCAAAAAATATGGGCACAGGGGGCACCTGGAGACAGAGAGGTCAGGTCACAGGGGCGGGGTCTCAGGTCAGGTCACACAGTAAAAAGAGGGAGGATGTGATTGATGGCAGAGGCTCTCCCTCATTCCTTCACCCCAGTCTTCAGCTTAACAGCAGTGTGGTGACAGTGATGGAAAATATTTGTCACACTCATCAGTTTGATTTAGGGAATATGTCACGTTGCCCGACGTCCAAATATGACCGAATGAAAAACTAACAGGAAGAAGTGGAAAGAATTAAGAGTGAAGGATGTCGACCAGTCATTATCGCAATAAAAACCGTGATTTCCTGTGAGGTTTAGGGCCATTTGCTGGATTTAAAGACTAACCACCTGGTGCTTTGTTGATATCTGCACATGAATGTCTTTTGGTGCTTTTCCATGTTAAATATCTCTAAGGAAAATGCATCCATCACCGGTGACACGCTCTTGAAGGTTCTTCAAGGGTGAACACAAACAGGTGCCCATTCTGTCAATCAGCTAATGTGGAATAATGGCAGAGTGACTTTAATCTGCCACTTCAATGTGTTTGCTTCTGGCTATCACATCGCACGTGTTCACATCACATGGGGTAAAAAGGAAAGTGGGAAACCACGACTGTGCTCAACTCTTTCCTTTATTTTGGTCCAAAGTATGTGATTATGTAGACACCAAAGAGCCATTGTTAACTTTCAGTACAGGAGAATAATACGCCTCCTTTAGATATGGATCTCATTGAATTACCCCATGTTTGGCCAGTTTGAGGGGTTTACAGTTGTTTGGTTTTTGGCCACAGTTGTATTAGATTTTCTCAGTCAAGTACATCTTGAATGTTGCCATTTACACGGCACAGAAGCTCAACTGTCACCGCTCTGATAGGTCTCAAGATTATGCTGTGGTCCAGGGTCCAAGGCAGATGTGGAGCGATTGTATTAGCTTAAATTCAAGAATGCTGACGTACATTTTCTTTCACATTTTGTGAAGGATTGTAAAGATTCCAAGATTTGGGTTGTTCTTGTTCCAGGATAAAATGCTTTTTCCCTTTCATCATGCAACAACTCCATATTTTTCCCCCCGCGATCTGTTTTTTTTAAAGGTCCTGGAAGATGAATTTGTTATCCATAAATAAACGAGTGACAGTAAAATAAAACAAAAGCTGTCACGGTTGCGCCGAGATACCGCAAACTCTGCTCAACCTCAGCTGAACATCTTTCACCACCTGATCTTTCGGTATCTGCATTGTCCCCATAAATACTTTCCAGAAGTCTCCATAAGAACTCGAATCCAGGTGCACGTCATGTATTCTTCGTTGCTATCGCTACATGCACGAATCCCGTCTGGAAGCCATCAGTTTTTTCATCAGTCCGCATGTGCAGGGTTCATCGACCTCTACCAGTCGGAGAGTCTGGACAGCATCCTCCATCACTGGCACAGAGGGAAGCTCTTTATAGTGGTATCGCTTGCTACCTCCTAAAGCTACAGACTTTCATATAAAAAAAATCGGAGAGATTTTTCCATGAGGCTGGAAGAGACAGGTCTGTACAGTCACCGCCACCGTTCTATTCGTTTTTTTACCAGTTCGTGCTTGCTCTGATTTTTTTGGCAACTCAGTCCTGAGTAATCCAGGGAGGCTTTCCCACGCTTCGGAAGAAGCTTGTCATTACCTCTCGCGTTGTTCCCACAAATTACACCATTCTTTGAGTCCAGCTGATGAAGTCATCTAAGAAATTCATCATGTATGATGTGTACCCTCCTTTTGTATGGAGCAAAACATTTTTTCATGCAAAGCTGCAAAGATTTTTTACTTACTTTGCAGAAACATGACATGCCAGGACAGCTGTGCATTACTCGACATTAGGCATGGGGTTCACCCAGAGAGGGATTGTAGTTCTTGTTTGACCGTGCAAGATGTATTCTGCAGTCCCGATGCTGAGCCAAGATGTACCAGACTGTAATTAAAGGGGGACCTCGATTATGAATCAATTTCTGCACGACACCAAACAACACCAACGACCCGGCTAAAGATGTACGTCTGAAAACATCATCATGTCTTCACTGATACAAGTCTCTGATGCTGAAATGGCACATAAGAATACCAGTGGATCAGAATAGAGATTACATGGAATATGTTGTAAAATACACGACACAATACACATAGCGTTATCAGACGAGGCGATCTTCCATAGCTTCTATTTCTTCAGCAGAAGGCAATGATAAATCCTCCATATCTGCGATATCTGCAATGCACATGTGAGAGCTGTGCGGGATCATTTCACTTGAATAACAGTTGCAGTTTTATGATAGAATAAAACAGCGTTTCTGTGATGTCCTGTCTCTCTGTGTTCCAGAACCTTCCCTACTAATCTGGACCGGCCTTCAGTGAGAGGATCAAGCTGACTTTTATCGCACCGGATCCGGCATGGGTAACCGAGGCCTCCTGGGCTGCCTCCTCCTGACTCTGACGCTGCTCGGCTCATCCAGCGGCGGACTCGTCAAGAAGATCCTGCGCCACCGACGGCAGACACTGGTCCCGCCCGAGGAACACAATGTCACCCTCCCCAACGGGAGCCACCCCGTGGTCTTCAACCACGTCTACAACATCAACGTCCCCGCCAGCTCCCTGTGCTCCGTGGACCTGGAATCTCCGGACAGCCTGCAGCTCCTCCCCAAGGACGCCGCCGCGCCCCCGCCACCGGGCCACCACGCCACCGAGCACACGGCCAACGGGGAGAACCAAATCGTCTTCACGCACCGCATCAACATCCCCCAGAAGGCCTGCGGCTGTGCCGACGATCTGCCCGGCCTGAAAGATCTCATGAAACGCCTGGAGATGCTGGAGGGAGAGGTGTCCGCCCTGAGAGACCATTGCGGCGGGGACGCCCCCTGCTGCAGCGCGCAGGCCACAGGTAGACTCCGTTTACTGCCAGTTACAGTAAGACAATACTTCACTCGCCCCCAAAGACGGGTCATAAAGTGTGCTACACAGCCGTCTGAGACGGCACTCAACATAATTTGTTGCATTCGTCTGTCTGGGAGTTCTTTGGAATTCACTGCGGGGGTGTCTTACTCCCAACAGCTCGACACTTACACTGAATGCCGCTTTTGTTTCGCACCAATTGAATGCCACGACGTGACTGAATGTCAATGAAAGTTAAAAAAGAAAAAAAAGGCTTCTCTCGGGGTTGCTAAAATAAGCTGTGTGCCAATTCTGAATGACGCTCTGTTGAAGAGAGAAGTTCCAATTTCGGGGGAACGAACTCGATGTGCTCTCTCTCTCTCAGAGAAGTAGACGAGAGGATTCGGCCCATTTTCACATCTTCTGTTAGTCAGCAGTCTGGCCCCCAAACAAGGAGGAAAAACTAGTAAAGCACATTTTTACCCATAAATCAACATCTTGTAGTCTTGTAGTAAACTTATATCCAGTGTTACATGTCAGAGGAGGAATCAGGGACTGAGGAAGAACTAGGAGGGCTCACACAGACATTACATCGGAAACTGCAGGAAAAATGTTCATTGTGGCCATTTTAGGGGGCATATGCAAATTGGTGGTGAAAAGGCTGCTTCGTGTCAGCGTCCGCTCTCAGCACTCAAAGAAGTGACTCAGCTAGTAGCAGTATTGACAGATTATTGTCGGACTATTTATAATGACTTGCTATCTCCTTCAAGGTGAGGTGGGCACTAAGCCCTACTGCAGCGGCCACGGGAACTACAGCACAGAGAGCTGCGGCTGCGTCTGTGAGCCTGGCTGGAAGGGGCCCAACTGCTCCGAACCCGAGTGTCCCAACAACTGCCTGCGCCGGGGCCGCTGCGTGGACGGCAAGTGCCAGTGCTACAAAGGCTTCGAGGGGGACGACTGCGCCGTGGAGATCTGCCCGCTGGAGTGCGGCCCGCACGGGCAGTGCCTGGACGGCGTGTGCGTCTGCGCCGAGGGCTTCTTCGGCGAGGACTGCTCCGACACCAAGTGCCTGAACAACTGCTTCGGCCGGGGCCGCTGCGACGACGGCTACTGCGTGTGCGAGGAGCCCTGGACGGGCCTGGACTGCTCGGAGCTCATCTGCCCCAAGGACTGCTACGACCGGGGCCGCTGCGACAACGGCACCTGCCGCTGCGACGAGGGCTTCGCCGGGGAGGACTGCGGCGAGCGCACCTGCCCCGGCGACTGCCACGGCAACGGCTTCTGCGTGGACGGGCGCTGCGCGTGCGTGGCCGGCTTCGGCGGCGAGGACTGCGCCCACCTCACCTGCCTGAGCGACTGCAGCGGCCGCGGCTCCTGCTTCAACGGCGTGTGCATCTGCGACGCCGGCTACCAGGGCGAGGACTGCAGCCAGCTGGCCTGCCCGGACGGCTGCAACCACCGGGGCCAGTGCGTCAACGGGCGGTGCGCCTGCGACCCGGGCTACCGGGGCGAGGACTGCGCCGAGCTCGCCTGCCCCAACGACTGCCGCCGGCGGGGGCGCTGCGTCAACGGGCAGTGCGTGTGCGAGGAGGGCTTCGCCGGGGAGGACTGCCGGGACAGGACCTGCCCGTCCGGCTGCTACGGCCGCGGGGAGTGCGCGGAGGGGCGCTGCGTGTGCCACGCGGGCTTCCGGGGCGAGGACTGCGGCGAGCTGAGCTGCCCCGGCGACTGCCAGGCGCACGGGCGCTGCGTGGACGGGCAGTGCGTCTGCGACGAGGGCTTCGCCGGCGAGGACTGCGGGCGGAGGGCGTGCCCCAACGGCTGCCTGGCGCGGGGCCGCTGCGTGGACGGCACGTGCGTCTGCCGGGAGGGGTACACCGGGGAGGACTGCTCGGTGGCCGTCTGCCCGGGCGACTGCGGCGGCAGGGGGCGCTGCGTCAGCGGGCGGTGCTCGTGCGACAGCGGCTACGAGGGCGAGAGCTGCGGCGAGCTGAGCTGCCCCGGCGGCTGCCAGGACACGGGGCGCTGCGTGGACGGGCTGTGCGTCTGCGACGAGGGATACATCGGAGAGGACTGCTCGGAGGGTGAGACACTCAAGCTCGGTTCAGGTCACCGCAGGAACGGTTGGTGGAGGGGCGGGGGGAGGAAACTGGCTGTCCATAAATCGTGAAAAGTTTCCATGTGTCAACAAAATGTACTGTAAAAACAAATCCAGAGTGATGTAATTTCCCTCAGTTCTCAAGCTCCACTTGCCACTCATTTTGAGAGAAACTATTTTAGTGCGCAGTGAAAGCGGTTTCCGTCCGTGTACTGCTGTTGTCTGCACTTTGCTTGCACCGTTTTGGCAGCGCGTCACGCCGCAGCCAGATGTGCCTCTGGAGTTCGCATCAGCTCCTCGCGGTGAATGCTGAAGGCCTGCGAGGAATCGCCTAAGACGACACGCCGTCCGTGACGTTTTCGTCCTCCCGTTCTTTTTCGCAGTGTCTCCTCCGAAAGACCTCACCGTTGGCGAGGTGACCAGCGAGACGGTGGACCTGACCTGGGACAACGAGATGCTGGTGACCGAGTACCTGGTGACGTACGCGCCCACCAGCCCCGGGGGCCTGCAGCAGGAGTTCACGGTGTCGGGAGACAAGACGGCCGCCACCGTCAGAGAGCTGGAACCCGGCATCGAGTACCAGATCAACGTCTACGCCGTTCTGAGCAACAAGAACAGCGTTCCCGTCAGTGCGAGGGTGGCCACAGGTTTGTTGTATCTAGTAGTTCTTCTGTCTCCTTCTGTTGAGGTTTGACTGTATTGAGCTGCCATTTCAGTGATTTGTATGCGAACGAGGATGCCGATGTTTTTGGCTCCGACTTACACCATTGGCCGGGATACAGACCGTTGTTACGGAACAAAAGTCAGAGAATTGTTTTTTTTCCCTCCAGGTCCTTTATGGCCAAAACCTGTAGGACATTCCCACGTCCGCACGGCTGCTCGCACAACTGTTTTTGATCTGTGTTGTTTCTCACCCCTCAGATCTTCCACAGCCACGGGGTTTAATATTCAAATCGGTGAGGGAGACCTCGGTGGAGGTGGTGTGGGACCAGCTCGACATCTCCTTTGACGGCTGGGAGATCTATTTCCGCAACACGGTCAGTCTGCCCGTCCCCTTTGAACTTCCCTGGCACCTCATTACCCGACAGAGGGAACAGGGGGAGGCGATAAGCACCGCCGGTTTATTGGAAGTCTCAGCAAAACATGGATTTATTTCAGCATCGACCGTTGAAATTGCTTTGACATATGGAAAAACTCAGCCAGGGGCTGGATGTTATAGAACTGAGGGTGATTCTGCGGCGCGGAATCCGAGGCAGTAATTCCTCTGAAATGAAGACTCTGCGCCAGCTGATAAGTCAGAAACCTTTTAAAAGTTTCCCCCGTCGCTGTCAAAGTTTTACCTGCCTTTAAACGCCCTCGCCCTCCCCTGACCCTCATGTTCATGTTCAAAACGGGCCTTGTGATGAAATGTCCAGCGTTTCCGCCAGGCCGCGGTGGGTTATCAGGTCTCCCACACGCTCCCCCGCGCTCGGGAAACTGACGGCTGTGCCGCGCACGCGGAGATGAGTCATCGGCGCTTAATTTATTGCAAGTTGCATCGCTCCTCGCTCTCGGGAACCTGCTCTCTAAAGCGTGTCACCGGCATCGACTGCCCGAGCAACCTGATCCCACCAAATGATAACTGTCACACTTCAACTGAGCCGTGGCGGCCTGCCATTTTGACCTGGAATTGTAACAAGAGATATGACAGAGACGAATATCTAAAGTTTGCCAAATGTACACAACAATTAACTGGTAAAAAAAAGACGATGCTGTGGACTTCTTTGATGTCTGTGCATTGAATTTAAAACCATAATTTCATGGCAGAATCAGTGATATATCCACCTGGATGTTTATGTGACCTCTCACAGCTATTACAGCCAGTGCCAATGTTTAGACGTCTGAAATGTGGTATTGTGCGCGCGTGTGCGTGTGTCTGTGTTTGTGTGTGTATCACTGACAGGATGTTACACCTCTTCATTCACCCTGTGTCCTTGCAGAAAGAGGAAAACGGAAAAGTCATGAGCTCGCTCCCCTCCTCTCAAACCCAGTTCGTGCAGTCAGGCCTCGGTCCAGGACAAGAGTACGAAGTCTCCCTCAACATCGTCAAGAACAACACCAGAGGACCTCAAACGTCCAAAAGAGTTACCACCAGTGAGTTTCGGACATACCTGACACTAACCATTTTCTCTGAACGTGGTGGTAAGACTATAGATTCTCATAAACATACTTACATACTTAATATCCATTATCCTGCTGCCAGACGTCGTTTTTTGGGGGTTTTTTTTGGGATACCCAAAAATAAAAGTCTCTTTTAAATGCACTCGAGTGAAGAGTAAAAACCACCCGTTGCTGTCAAAAAGGGGAAATTCCACACTTACAGACGGGTAACAATCCCCGCCGGCTCGCCCCCAGCTCCGCCTAACAGGTTCCACCTCGAGACTAATTGCTCACGCGTCGACCCTCAGCCGAGCGCGACCGCGTAACGGCTCCTGCGGCCAAACCCCGCCGTTGGTTCTGGTCTGCCGCTCGCTCGCACTTTTACGGGTTGTTCCGTGCGCTGTGTCGCGAGAGGCTCCCGGCAGCTTGCGCAACGGACGCGGCACCCCGGGCCAGACGGCCGTCGTATGGAAAAGCCATTCGCTCTGCTGCGCGCCGACGGACACCCGGGGTGTCACGCCTTCACTTCTCGCTCCTGACGTCGTTTATTTTCCTGGGCTGAAACTCAACTCGGCTCTCAAAAGTGAACGATCGGAGCGAGTCTCAACCTCCTGTACCCCCGTACGCCCACAGGTCCATTTAGCACGGCTCCAAGACGTTGTGAAGAGATGTTTCCCCCACATGTGGACGCGGGGGATTTGTCGTGTTGTAAACATGAAGGGGAGCCACGTTATATTTCTCTCTTCTTTCTCTTGTTGATCCAAGTTATTTGTCTTATGCAGGAGCCAAGTCGAGTCTCACATGGGATCTCTTATGCACAGACGAGGAGGAAAAAGCGACAGGAGTGATTGGTCTCCGTCTTGATGTCATTATTTTTGGAGCAATAAAGCAAAGTGCCGGACAAAAGAAAAATACATTAAACAAAACATAAAAAAAAGAGGTTGTCAGCTCCCTCTAGGAGCATAAATGTTGGTATCAAATGACAGTGGTCAGTTACATCCCCAAATGCTCCTGATATTTATCACTGAGTGGTCAACTTTCAGACATAAATTTGTGAGGGAGCAACCTCATGTTGGACGTCTTTTGCTATGCAGTCATTTTTCATCCCCCTCCTCTTCGACATCTCATTCAACTCTGTGGCCCCTGGCCCTCTGCCTCCCCAGAGATCGACGGGCCCGGCCAGGTGGAAGTGAAGGACGTGACTGACGCCTCGGCTCTGGTCAGCTGGTCTCAGCCCGTGGCTCCTCTGGGAAAGGTCACCTTGTTTTACGGGCTCAGGTCCGACCCGTCCGATGAGACCAGTGTCGAGATCTTCCCCCCGGATAAACAGTACAGCATCGACGGCCTGAGGCCTGACACCGAGTACAAGGTGTCACTGGTCTCCAGGAGTGGAGAGGTCAGCAGCGATCCCATCTCCACCACCTTCACTACTGGTAAGGCTGTGATGAGAGTCATTGCAGTACCGCTTTCTGCTATCGACTCTCTGCACTTGTACTGCACTCCAGTATTTATGGGTATTCTGTTGTGATGTAGTTCCAAAGTTTTTCTCTCCTGTGTATTGTAAGCAGCTGTGGACAACAGACGGATCTGCTGTATCACTAAATGTACATCTAAATGAACATTCGCATGCACAAATGAAGAAACATGCTATTTAGTAAGTGTTTTTGTGAAATGAAACTTGAGTGTGTTGTGCTGGGGCCGAGGAATTCATTTGGTTTCGGTCTTCTCGTGGCATCTGATGCAAGCTGACCTCAGTGGCACCTTTTAAATCCAAATTAACACCGCATAAAGCTGCCGTGGATACAGTTTATATTGTGACGATTAGATATGCGATCTCTTCGCAAACTGGAATGGCCCAGTTTACAATAACAACCAGAGCAATCAGATTTGTGTCTTTGGCTTTCAGCCTTAAGTCTGTGTAATCTATGTCAATACAACATAAAGCCGAGTGAAACGGTGCCTGTGACTCAGGGGCTGTGTGGTCGTCTATGGATCGAAAGGTCAGTGGTTTGATCCCAGCTCTGATGTTCTGTCCTCAGGTGTGAATGGTTGAATGGCATCAGAAAGCTCCTGGTTGAGCAGAGGAACCGCGCATGATAGACTCTGCCACCAGCGTGTGTAAAGAGCGCTGAGTGGCCACGAAGACTAGAAAAGCACCCATTTGTTTATTTTCTTATGATATGGTGTGCGTACATCCGTTTCCACATCACAAACCGCGCTGGCCTAGTTCACAATAACAGCCAAAGCAATGAATTTTACGCGTTTGGCTCCGGAGAGTTCGAAACGTGGCTCTCCCGCTGTGACGCTGCACGTGTGTCTTGCAGCCCTGGACGCCCCCACGGCCCTGCAGCCGCTGTCCCAGACGGACGACAGCATCACCGTGGAGTGGACCAACAGTCGGGCCGACGTTGGCGGCTATCGGGTGAAATACAGCCCCATCTCCGGGGAGACGCACGGCGAGGAGCTGTTCCCACGCGGCCCGGGCGACACCACCACGGCCACCATCACCGGTGAGGGTCGAGACGGTCGAACACGCAGTCGGGTCAGCCTCCGCTAATCAGGGTGCGCGTCATCTCCCCTCTGTCCGTGCACGCTGCAGGGCTGAGGCCCGGGACGGAGTACGGGATCGGCGTGACCGCCGTGAAGGACGAGAGGGAGAGCCTCCCGGCCACCGCGAACGCTGCAACTGGTGAGAGAGGCCCGCTGAGGGGGGGGGGGGGGGGGGGGGGGGGGGGGGCGCGTCCAGACAGTCAGCTCTCACAGCACTCCAGATGCACACACTCACAGCCAAGTTTGTTGACACAGTGAGAGAAGAACGAGAGAAGCGGTTTCCGATTTGTTACCGAGCGCCGGGCAGAAGCGAGGAGCGAGGCAGTCTCTCACTTGACCCTCCCTCTGCTGTCAGATATCGACCCCCCGAAAGATTTGGAGCTGGTCGAGTCCACGGAGACCTCCCTCAGGCTCCAGTGGCAGAGGCCTCGGGCCAAGGTGGGCGCCTTCAGGATGGCGTACGTCTCCAGGGACGGCCGAGAGGAGGAGGAGGAGGAGATCCCCGCCTCGGCGTCCAGCCACGTCCTGTCCGGGCTCACTCCCGGAATGAGCTACAGCATCGCCCTGGCGGCGGAGCGGGGTCACAAGAGGAGCAGGCCTGTCACTCTGTCGGCGTCCACAGGTGGGTGGGGGATCACTTTACCGCACACAGTCCGCGGGACAAAAGCGCAAAATGCCTTCTCCATTCCTCCTTTCGTCCAATCAGATCATCAGATCATCCGTGTTTTCATTGTACAGCTGCATGACAAATTGAGGGAAGATACAGAATATTTATTGGGGGGGGAAAAAAAGCAGATATTTAAATTAAAACCTTCAGGATGGACAGGATCCATTGTTTTCGGCCGTCTGCCATCATCATCAGAGTTCCTAAGTCATGCAACACATTTTTGGCAGGACAGAGCTTATTCCCTTCGCTCCCAGGCATCATCTTCGAAGTTAATTTCCCATTCATTATGTGACGTGTCTGTAAGTTACAGACTTGTAACTTGTTGCCCGAGGAGACGACTTGAGACGACCCGCCGCCTCCGGACACCGAGAAGACGAGCTGCAGTTTGCTAACGGAATGACGCTGTCTTGATTTGTGCCTTCTTTGTTTCTCCCCCCCCCCCCCCCCATAGCGTCTTTCACATTCTATTTAGCTGACTCAGACGACCGCGAGCCAACAACTGCTTCAGGGTCGGAGGACAATGTCATTAGCTTTGTGTATTTAGACCCCTCCGAGTCCCCGCTGTCCGGGACGGAGTCCGAGGAAGAGCTCGCAGTGCTGACCGTCTCTGGCGTCGCGCCCGATGGATTTGACCTCTCATGGAGACTGAAGGCTGGCGGTGTCTATGATAGCTTGGCTGTAGAATGTAAAGACGCTCGACGACTGTGGGACGCGAGAGACGTCCAGCTTCCCGGGGACGCCGCCGGTACTAGAGTTGAGGGCCTGAGGGCGTCGGCAGAGTATCAGATAAAACTTTACGGGATAACCGGTAGCCAGAGGTCTGCACTGGCCGAAGCCATTGCAGTCACAGGTATAAGAATATTTCATATTTTACCAGACATTTGGTCCCTCAAACGCCGCCTCAGACCGGGGCAGATTTACAATGCATGCTGGCACTTTACTTGCAGAGACAAAATGCGCAGAGATGATTGTGTTTTCCTAGAAAACCCGCTCTCACCTCACCCCATCCGTCGTTTGACGAGGCTACGGTGCCGTGCCTGAATGCTGCTTCGGGAATATCGAATGCAAGAAGAAATCCGTGTCCTCCCCGAGCTCTCAATACCCTCTGATTTCTTCCTGCATTTGAGCTTTATTCAACGCAACCCTTTTTGCGCCGTTGAAAGCCTGCGCCGCTCATTCCATCCACGCCGTTCATCATCTGCGGCCCCATTCACACAATCAAGCGACTCGAGCAATTGCGCCGTCCCTCACTCGCATGTCGGACAAGTGAGCCGAGAGCCTTTCAGGCAGTCCAGAGGCGACAAAATGGCTGTGCATGGCTTCTAGGTGTTTTTGAAGACGACTGTGTACTTCCACAGTGGTGGACTACTCAGGAGCTTCAAAAATTAATGGCACTGACTCAAGGGCCATTAATGTCTTAGCTGTGGCTTGATGCAAGAAAACGGCAGCGCTGGGGAAACGGGCATGACGAGAAAAATGAGGAAAAACCCTCAGAGGGACGTGACAGAGCTGTGTGCCCAATGGTTTGATTTCAATCTCACAAAATCTCTTCTTCGCAGGTTCTTTTCACAGCCATCAGCACATGGCTGGTAGCGAAAGCGTCTCTTTTAACCTGCCTTTATCCACTGTAGCACCAAAGCCTACCTCTCCAGATGTTCTCCCGCTGAGCATTAAAGATGCCCCGTCAACCCCGCAGTCCGCCCCGGACACTGAGGCAGCTCAAACCCCGCAAACCGTCCGCCCCACACACGCTCCCACCCCCGAAACCGCCGTGACGGGCTCCGGGACCGAGCTCGAGAGCTCCGGCCTGGCGACTCCGGAGAACCTCTCGGTCCGGGTGTCCGCCTCTAACATCAGTGTGGTCTGGTCGGCGCCCGACCGGGCCTTCGATAGCTTCCTGGTGGAGGTCACTGCTCCGTCAGGGGAGACGCCAGCCCGTGTAGCGGTGCTGCCGGGAAGTGCCAGGAGGGCTGAGATAGAGGGTTTGTCCCCCTCCACACGTTATAATATCACATTGCACGGGCTGGTGGAAGGGAAGCGATCTTTGCCTCTCAAAGCTTTTGCTGCAACAGGTATATTGAGCGAATGTTTCTTTTTTTTTTGTAGGCACTCATCTTCATCATCTTCATCATCACGTCCACTGATGCTATGCATATTTACATGTGTCCGTATGGTGTTTTTTTTTTTTTAATGAATTTTGTTCCATTCCATATTTTCTTTTGCTTTATATGCCTAATGACTGTTACACTGGGTCAACAAAACTTCAAGATTTAGGTCTAAATGTTTATCAAAATAAATCATAATAATTCAAGAAAAATGATAGACATCTTTAAAAAATTCAAGAAAAGATTGACAAATAAGACAATTTTCAATTAAAATTACAGTTTGAATGGGTCCTAACATGTCAAATAATGCTGTTATGCAAAAAGTTGCATTTTTCTTGAATTATTACGTGATTTTCCATACAATGTAGCTCCCTCTTCCTTGTCTAACTGTGACCCAACCATACTCTTTGCTATGAATCCTGTGCCATCCAAAGGTTATTATGAGAGTAACTTGCAGTCCGTCTTGCCACTCAGTTGACCCACTGTGATCTGTCTATCTACCAGAGGAGCAGAAGCCCATGGTGATGAACCTCACCATCTCTGACATTACATGGGATGGCTTCACTGCGTATTGGACCCCCCTGGGTGGGGACTTTGACAGCTTTGTGATTGAGGTAACAAACTTGGACAATTTTGCCGAGAGCCAGAACCTCACTGTGTCGGGAGACGCCTCCAACCTGGGCATCTCCGGGCTGAACCCCAACACCAGCTACATGGTTGGCCTGTTTGGGATGTATCAGGGCTCCATCCTCGAGCCCGTGTACATTGAAGCAACCACAGGTACCTGCAGCGCCCGCGGCGCTCCGTCCTCTCAACCTTTCCTCTCTCCGATTTTGTTTTATTTTTTAACCCTCTTCCCATTCCAGCCGCGCACACACTCACGCAGAACACGCACACCACGACCCTCCGTTGTCGCCCCGCTCAGAGCGGCGCACCCTCACTTTCGCTGCATGAAACCAGAGCGACATAATAACCTCATTTCTGTTTTGCCATCACCGTCCAACACCCCCTGGCCTCAGGGAACTGTGCTACTTCCATCTTAACCACCGCGTCATCACCCTCATCCTTCACCCTCCAGCCACTGTTTCTGTCCAGCTGAGAGAGAGGGCAGGGTGATGGGCACCCGCATCACCGGGCCAAGCAAGCGCCCCCCCCCACCCTCAAATGTTCAGCCTGATGACCGAGCTGCTCGCTCCGTTCCCAGTTACGACAATGCATGAAGTCCCCTCCCCCTCCTCCCCCTCATCCTCCCCCTCCTACCCCTTCACCACCACCCCCCACCCTCCCAACCCCCTGCATCGTGGTGAGGTTTGACGCTGATGTGCTGCAATGATTGCAAAAGCAAACCGATAACTTTCGCCCGTCATACATCACGACAGCGTGACCATCTCATTTCATCCCATCAACACTCACTCAGCGTTTCATCGATTAACCTTGAGGGATCATTAGCCCGTAGCTTTTTTTCTCTCCTTTTTTTTCATAGCGAAGTCTTATCTCGTGCGAATGACACTGAGATGATTCTTTTTTTGTCGACTCTGATAAACCTTATCTGCGCAGGACGTCGGAGTTAATATTCCCCCGTTTCCTTTTGAACTACTAGGTGGCAAATGGTTAAATCTACTTGTCATTTTCAAGGTAAAAAAAAAAAAAAAAGAAAAAGACACTAATATGATCTGAGGTTAATGGTAATGCCGCCCGGTTCTACATCTGAGCGATGCCCAAATTGTTTGCTGCATGTGTGCATGCAACTGACCGTGTTGTCCGTAGCATGTCAAAGAGATGTTTTGTTTTTTGTATCGTAGTTCCACTTCCTCCGTAGCTCTCCTACTCTGCTTTGAATTGCTCTGGTGTGACGTCGTGCAGGATTCATCAGTGCGAGCAGTGGCTCCGTGTGCATGACAGAGACTTAGAGTCTGTTTTTTTTTTTTTCCTTCCTTCACCACATTTTCACTTTTTAAATCGACACTCACAGTTTAATCATTCAGACTTGCAGGCAAGGATTTCGTCACTTTATTTTAATACAAGGGATTTCGCATCCCTCTCCTTGGCACATCCACCGTTTTGGTTCAAGTAATAAGCAGAGCTGGTTTAAAATGTGAAAATTTTACATTTTTATACAAGACTGCATGAATTTAATCTTTTATTGGGTGACTCAGTCTGTCAGGAATTCCAAGTGGGAGGTGGTGAGTGCTCTGGAACACTATACACTCTTTTATTTGATAAATCTGACCAATCCACTGCCAGTCATTTTTGACCTACATCGGAATGTGTTCTGCAAAGTGTTTTTTTTTTCTTTTTGACAAAAACCTAATGATTATTTCTCTCTTTAGTGAACCAACCAGTGATTGGCAAACTTTATATCTCAAACTTAACGTCAGAGAGCTTTTCAATCTTCTGGAATGGCACTGAAGGAGAGTTTGATGGTTTTATCCTGGAGATAATTGATTCCGACTGGCTGATGGAGCCAGTGGAACATAACATATCCCGCAATGTAAAGTCCCATGACATCACAGGGCTCAGGCCCAGCACTGACTATGTAGCCTACCTCTATGGGACGTACAAGGGATCACGAACAAACGCTGTCAGTGTGGTTGCATCAACAGGTATTTTGATTTTACGCATCTGTCAATGTAAAAAAAACAGGCTTCATGCTTCACATTGTTCAGTCTCAGGCCTGAATTCTCACACCAAACTTCAATACCTGCTTTCTATTTCCACAAATGAATATATATTTTATATTTTTTTTCTCTCCCCTGTAGCTGAAGAGCCTGATTTGTCCAGGCTAGTTGTTTCTAACATTACCTCAGACAGATTCTCTCTGTCGTGGCGCACAGGAGAGAGGACTTTTGATAACTTTATAGTTGAAGTCAGAGAGTCTGCTTTGCCCTCGCAGGCAATCGGGCGCGCTCTGCCCGGAGACGTGCACTCCACGGTCATGGCCGGGCTCAAAGCCAGCACGCGCTACGACATAAAGCTGTACGCCAGCACTGGTGGCCACAACTCACAGCCCCTATTTGCCGTAGCCGCAACAGGTATCACCTATGCACCTCCCGAAACCGCATGTGCCGAGCACGTTGTCCATTCACTGGCGCAACCTAACTGAAAAGCCGTGTTCTTTTTCTGTTCAGAGGACATCCCACAGTTGGGGCCCATAGCAGCTTCGCCCGCGAGCCCGCATAACCTCAGCTTGTCCTGGAGCACAGTGTCGGGCCACTTTGATGGCTTTGTTGTCAGGGTCAGTGACCCGGAGCAGCAGTCTGATACGCTGGAGTTCAGGCTGCCTGGCGAGGCCCGTAACATTACAGTCTCTAACCTGATGGATGCCACAGGCTATGATATTGAGCTGTATGGCATCTCTCACGGGCGCCACACTCCCTCTGTGCTGGCCCACGCTATCACAGGTACTATGTACTTTACTCATGTCTTCAACTTTCTACATTTAGAGGTAATAGGTTTTTGACATCTTAACCTCTCAGTGACCTTTTTGAGACCTTTGTCCCCTGTTAATAGGACAAGTAGATTCTTGAAATGCATTGCATCAAAAAAAAGACAAAACAATACTTGCTACTTGGAGTTCTAAGGCCTGAAGCGCATTAAGAGCAAATTTGGCATGCATTGTTCTCACCTGTTTCCACAATCTGGTCAAAATGTGCTGCTGGATGGAAAATTTGGACTGACAAAGCCCTTAGAGTAGGGGTCACTGACTGGTGACTGGGTCCGGACCCAGGCACCGTCCCATCTGGACTCAGAACGGTTACTAACATCTCATTGAGTTCTCCTCATTTCGGGCAAGTTTACATTCTAACCAGCCCCTCGTTTCTTCCCCTTGATGGTAATTTACATCAGACACATTCAGTGCAAGCACCGTGAGACACGGCGAGACACCTCTCAGGGCTGCTGCGTCTCATATATTTAGGGGTGGGGGCACAAGTGAAAGTGAAATTAAAGGCCTGGACAAGTAAGTAATCTTAAGGGGCGTTCAAACCAAAAAGCGGCATGCGCGAAAAATCACTCAAGATGCTTGTATCGTGCCGCTTGACCATTTTTGTGCAAATCGCCTCATCGATGCTCTCGACACGCTTGACCCCAATATTCCACTGGGCACTTTGCAGCTGCAGCACGCTACAGCACAGCTGCAACGTGGTTCTGTAAAGAGTCCCATATTCCACCTGGCGTGCGGCGCGCCAGCTGAAATCGCACGATATCGTGAGATCGCGTGATACCTCCGATAGTATGAGGGACAGTTTACCTTGCTTGTGGAACAGCGCTTTATCCTGTGGTTTTGTTTGGGGGGTGGGGGGTTGCTACTGCCACGGACCTCATTTCTGCCGCTAATGCTTCTGCTTTGCTCTCTCTCTCTGTGCTCCCATTCAAATTGGGGATATTTTCAGGGACAGTCGTAACGGGGATGTCTGATCTATACGAACCCTCCAGTCTGGTCCAATCCGATCGGTTGTGCTTATGCAGTAAGCACAACATATAGACATTTCCAGCACGCTCGGGAGTGGCGAGCCACAGCTGAGCGCATCTGGGAGGTAGCTGAGCCGCTCTCAGTGGGAGAGCTGTCATTGATTTTAATGGGAGATAATTGGGGCGGTTACCGCGTTCCAGCTGTAAGATGCCGCCTGAAAAAGAGATTGCGCTCGTTGCTCCTCCTCCACCGCATTGTGTCTACTGTGCAAGCCCCAGAAATGTCTGGGTTTATGACGTCCGGATACGCACTGAGCTGCTGGAGGGTCACCATCTAGTTCAGGAGCTGGCATCCCCCTGGATGACAGCTCTGACCGGTTCCAGCAGTACCTCGAGGAACTCGGGTCAGTGCCAGACTCGCCCACAACTACAGCGACTACAGTCACTACAGTCAGTAACAGAGAAAATACTGCTCAATTCGCGTCTGTTGCTATTCGGTGTGAACGCCCCTTCCAGGTCTGAAGTGAGGCCAATGCAGAGGGGACTTCACTCACAGTACCATTGAGATCTGCTTGGGCTGGCTACACACCCTGTCAAAAAATGTCATTTTTAAATACTCATTTAATCAATCTTTTTCACAATAGTTTCTCATGCCTGGATCTGGTGGTCAATTTGAAAGTAATCCCATGATTAATTAGGTAAATAAAAAATCAAATAAATAAAATCAAATAAATAAAGTTGAGCTGAGAGCTGAAAAAAAAGTAATAATTAGGGGCTTGTCGATTTGATTTGACTGAGAGTGATTGACAGGTGACACTCACAGTTGGTGAGAGTGCGAGTTACATTCATGGGACCTATAGACTGTGTTTGTGAAGTAAGTTAGATCCTTAGCTGGTGGGCACGGCTGGGTTATTCTCCAATAGCCATTGTGGACCATATGAATGAGTGGTTGTGTTGAGGATGCCAGAGTTCAAAAGTTGGATCCGCCCATTCAACCAAATATGGTTTCTGCTGGATCCAGATATTCAATTTGGTGGCACCATGTGTAAGACAAACTCCTGGCTTGATTTTACTTGATTTTACTCGCCCAGAATAAGACGAGGCGAAATCTCATCTTGCACGAGGACTTCAGCTCATTCATTTACTGGCTTTTACTTGGCTGAGGCTGCGAAGGGAAGTAGGGAAACATCTAATAAGAATCTGATGCTATAAGATTCTTCCTGTTCTGTATATTTAAACAAAATATAGAAAGACTCATTTGCATTAGATCACAAAAGTAAACAAGTGAAGTAGTTTCGAACATGCAAGGGATTATCTTTCATCAGCCTACCAAGTTAAAATAGCTTCATCTTGTTGCCCATAAGTAAGAAAAAGTTCATGGTGAGGAGGGGCTGTTCACACGACCTTGAATGTTTACTAATGTACTTGACAGCTAGGTTAGGTAGGATAAGGTTTACGTTATTGAGGTTTATCTTTTTATACCATCCCCACCTCTCCCCTTTGGAAAGTGACATCTGAGAATGAGAAAATGAGAAATTAGAAAACTTTATCTCACGAAACTAATAATATTTTTTGTTGGTTGGATTTTGATGCCTTGCACATCATTGTAGAGCTTAGAAACTACACTTTCAGAATTTGTAAACACCCCAAAATGCCGTTTAGACTACTTGTTCCTTGTTTTCTTGTGGTCTTGTGGGTCATAAATGTGGGAACTAAATGTAGGTGCGGTGCTTAAGACATTTGAGTTGCTACATTTTGTTTTTGTCTCATCTTGCAGAGAATAGCCTGTTTGTCTTGGACAACATTGTTGCTGCATTGTGAGAAACCACAGTAACGATGGTTCACTTTCACGTTTTTCACTCATTATTTTGGCTTTGTGGCTCCACACAGTCAGCCAAGGTCTGTTTGTGGACAACCTGTGTTTGTGGACAATCTTATGCTGAAGCTCCTCGAACACTTTGATGCATGCCAAATTTGCTTTTTGATGTCTTTTGGCCTCCACAATTTGGATCTATTCAGATCAGATGTTCCCATTTGTAGTCCTCTTCGTAACCAGTCGCCTCACAGGAAGAACAGAGTTTGTTTTGCTTTTGCAACAATTGCACCATTGGTTGTTCACTCTTGTTTCCCTCCCACATGTGTTCCCTCTCACAAACAAACTATAAAAACTCAAACCACCCCCCCTTCCAGCTCCTCTGCCCAAAGTGGAAAACTTGACTATTTCCCACATCACCCCCTACGGCTTCCGAGTGTCATGGGAGGTGAAGCAGCAGCAGCAGCAGCAGCAGCAGGAGGAGGATTTAGCCCCCTCTAGTGGTGCTTTCAGGCACTTTCACATAGTGGTGACAGACTCGGGGTGGCTGCTGGAGCCTCGGGAGTTCACTGTGCCAGGGAACCAAAGTCACCTGGACATCTGGGGCCTGATCACCGGGATAGGCTATGAGGTCAGGCTGACTGGGGTGTCTCAGTCAGGGCTCCTCTCTCGGCCCCTGACCACAGTGGCTGTGACAGGTACCACTCACAGAGCACTGCAAGGCCATGTGTCCCACTAAAAAGTGCCACTCTTTATTTTGTTTCAGTTGCTGTGTGTGCACCAATCAGCCAAGACATTGAAAACCACTGAGTAGTACTGTGAAGGGTCTCCATAGCACCTGCAAAATTATGAAAACACTCTAAATCTGATTCTTTGTGGTTTACAATCTGCTTCATTTCAGTCCATCTAAGATTTGAGATCTTGGCGCTATGGAGGCCAAGGTCATATGCCTCTAACCAGTTCACATTGTCCTGCAGTTTATTATCACTGTACCAGTGTAGTAAATGCAACAGGTACATCAGAATTATAGGTGACTCTTTAAAAGTGAGGATGAAGGGGTTTTAATGGGAAACATTGACACAATGTCACTACTATGTGATAGAAATTGAGAATAACAAATGATGCCACATATCGAAGTGACATACTTGCATGCATATTAAGATGAGTTTTATTTACTCCCCCTGTCAGTGGTTTTAATGTTGGGGCTGTGGTGTATATGACCGTTAAACTTTGTGTTTCAGTTCTGAGGTTTCACTATCCCAGCCTGGCAGGACTGTGAATGGAACAAATCTGAAATTGAGATTGAGATTTGGAACATTTTTTGTGAATGCCATGTTTGGATGGTGAGGCTTCAGCTCAGTACTGTAAGCTAACCCTAACCCTGATTTATAACACAGCCTTTCTTTTTCCAGAATGATCTCACCTTTCTTTTGTTTTTAAACTTCTTCTTGGTATGCAGCCTCGTCACCGGGAGGAGGAGATGTGGAGCTCCTGTCTGTTTCCTCTTGACTCCAAAATATGAGCAAGCATATTTGTTTGTCATCATATTTTAAAATGTGTTTTCCTTCAGAGTCCTGAGCACTAGTGCAATTATTCTGATTAAAGTAACTCTCAACATGCCACCACCTCCTCATGCTGGTTTATCGATCTGGCTCAAATGCACTGAACGAAAAAAAACAGATTATCACACGCAGGAAAACACTGATTAATCAACAAGACATTCTGAGCATGAAATGTCCGTTGATGTCATATTTTTCCACCTGCTCTGAATGCACTGAATGCACCGAGGCCGGCTGTGACCTCGTCTCAACCAGTGTTTGCTGAAATCCGTTCAAACAGCTGTTTGGACTCATTTACAGAATGTGAACCTGGTGACTGACATGAAATACACATTCACACACAGCATCTTGTCTTTTCAATTGACCCAACCTTGCCCCACTGCTGTGATTTTCAACTAACGGACACCCGAGCATGGCACCTCAGACATGGAGGACCTAGAGGCTGGAATCTAACCCTGTCTGCCACCTGGAAACCTTCTTGCCTCCTAGCTGACCTCTACCACACTGATGTGTCTGGATCTCTCAGAATATTGCTGGGAAAACGCCAAAACCTACGGCACCACTGTGTTTCTGTTGTCTAACCAGAGGCCGAGCCAGAGGTGGAGCATCTCTTTGTGTCGGACATCACTGCTGACGGCTTCCGTCTGGCCTGGACGGCCAGAGAAGACCTGTTTGACAGATTTCTGATCAAAATAAGAGACAGCAAAAGATTAGCCCACCCCCGAGAGTACAACATCCGTGGAGACGAGCGCACCACGGTTTTAACCGGACTCATGAGTGGCACTGAGTACGAAATCGAGCTTTATGGGGTCTCGTTGGACCAACGCTCCCAACCTATAACCGGTGTTGCTCAGACAGGTATATGACAAACCTCCGCAGCGTCTGCAGATTTATACTAACTACTAAACTCTGAGTGTGACGTCTGCTGTCAGAGGACCGAGCCCACAGTCTCACTAATCATCATTATTTGTCTGGTTTAGGCTTAACTCCATGTCTGACTCTAATGGAAAAAGGTCTTTTGGGAAGCATAATTTCTGGAGTTTAATTTGCGTCCTCTGAGCTCAGAGTTTTCTCTTTTTTTTCTGCAGCGCTATTGGCCACATTTTCTCCTCTCTAATCCCACACCCCCTTTTTTTCTTGCTTTCCTGTCTGCGCTTTTATCCTCGCATTTTGTTAGGCCTGAGCATTCCCCAGGGCCTCCGCTTCTCTGAGGTGACGGAGTCCTCGGCCGTGGTCCACTGGTCCATGCCACAGTCTCCAGTGGATTCCTATCGAATCGCCTACTTACCCTTTGAAGGAGGTCAGAATTAGATTTGAACACGCAGCCTGAGATTCTTTGAATCCGTTTTTCTGGTTAAACCTCTGAATCGATCGATGCACTCAGTTGTCTTACAATTCAATAGATATTTAACCTGAGGCTGATTTGAGCGCAACCACTCCCCCTCTCTTACTGTGGTGACGCTGATCCAGCAGACAATTTGACTGAAATATTTCAACAAATATTGTGTATTTGCTGTGAAATTAAAATACAAAGAAAATGATTTTATTCTACATAAAACCCTCAGATCTTTACCTTTAGTCCTGGATTTATATCCCACTGCTTGTCGAATGCTAATCAGCATTTCACAAGACGAAAATGAGGGATAAAAGACTTTACCAGGTGAGACACCGTCAGTGCAATAAATCCTTGAACAATGGTTCCCTTGAGTTCGCTTTAAAAGATGGACTCTCAGGTTTCCCCCGAGCCAACGAATACAAATTCCCACAATAAGAAAAAGCAAACTTCTAACCCAGTATTTCCCCTCCAGCAGACTATCCCACTGAACCAAAATGGAGGATGAAAACAAAAGCATGGCTACAGTGTGAATTCAGAGATTATATCCTTACGATTTCCTGCTCCTAAATGTCTCAGCACCTTTTAGGCCTTTGATGAATCGAAGGTTTAGTTTATCACCCATCACGATGCAGGCAAAATGTATGGAGCTACACTGCAGATGAGGTCCGCACAGTGCAGACTCACGGACAGACTGATCTATTTGCTGCCCAGGAAGCCCGATGATGGTGACGGTGGACGGCAGCGTGCTGGAGGCTCTGCTGCCCAACATGAGTCCTGGAAAGACGTACCGCGTGACTGTGAGCTCTGTGAAGGGTCTGGAGGAGAGCGACCCCAGCTCTGACACCGTCACCACAGGTCGGCCTTCTTCCTTTCCTCCTTTCTCTGTATCTCCCTGCCGGTGATGTCGAAATCGGCTCGTGGAAAAAGTGTCATCTCGGATGTTCCTGTTTGTGTCCTTCAGCTCTGGACAGGCCTCAGGGTCTGACTGCAGTCAATGTCACTGACGTCTCAGCCCTGTTGCTGTGGCAACCGTCTGTGGCCACCGTCGATGGCTACGTCATCACCTACAGCGCCGATACAGGTGTGTGTCTCCGCGGAGACAGCGGAGTTTATTTATCTACATCAGCCCCTAAATCAGACGGGAACTATGTCATTGTTACAGTGATGTGTCTTTGGTTTGACTTATCGATGGGGTGCTGTGCCTGGCCCTGCAGTGTCCCCCACAGTGGAGCATGTGTCTGGGAACATCGTGGAGTTTGAGATGGGCTCCCTGGTCCCAGGAACACTCTACACGGTCGGCGTCCATGCTACAAGGGAATCCCAGAAGAGCGACTCTGCTTTCACCGAATTCACCACAGGTAGATTAAGAGAGTCTTCCTGCGGACGATTTACTCTGATTCTGTTTCCAGAGCCGAGCAGATTTCATTTCACGAGAGAAGCAGTTGAGTATCTGTCAACTGTTTCATAAGAAAAAACAAAAAATATTATTGATATTGTTTAATTTATAAATGCTCTCTGTAGCATTACTAGAGTGGATAGGGAGGAGAAAGAGGTACAGTGACAACAAAAATCATAGCAACAATAACGACAGTAGCAGCAATGATGAAATCAGTACAACCTGCAGATGGAACGGAGAGAGAGGGACAGTGACAACAACAACAACAAACAGCGGCAATTAAAACAATGTCACAATAATAGCAACGACAGTAATGACAGTGGCGACAACAACAACAAAACCAATTGTGTCAATAACAGCAGTGGCATCTGTGACAAAGATAGAAAGGGCAATGACTTAGGCGATCGCAGGAGCCAAAGGAGCACTATTAGCAACAGCAATGGCGATCTGACCCATGGGGTCCTGCTTCTACTGATTACCATCGCACAATAACCAGTCGACCCATTTCTTATGTCCAGACGTGGACCCTCCCCGTGACCTGACAGCTGTAAACATCCAGACGGACAGCGCGACTCTCACCTGGAAGCCTCCACAGGCTGCGGTCACAGGATACACACTGACCTTCTCCTCCGCCGACGGGGTCATCAGGGTACGAGCGTCCTCTCACCACCTCACACCGAAGGCTCTGAACCTGAAAATCACAGGCTTCTTCAACTCAATGCCTGCATGCGACCTTTCACCGAGACATTGTGTTTGATTTCCAAACCACTACTGTTTTCAATTTCCGCCAGTCAGAGTTAACTCGATGTGGTGGATGATTTGATGCACAGAACCCTCTGGGAGGTGTCCATGAGAAGCGTTTGGAAGTGGGCAGATCTGTGTATCATCGTCTGTCACAAGCTGAATTCATGTAAACAGCCCACTGAACCGCATGGAGACGTAAGGGATTGAGACTCTCCCTGAGGTCGAACGTGGTTCTATAATAAAGCCACAAACCACATTAGCTGAGGATCATGGTAATAGGTGAGGCAGCAAACAAAAGCAAGAAAAGAATGGCACTATGGCACGATACTGGAACTATCTATCAGTCAATCAATCCTGGAACCTCTTTTTGAAGGGTTATGGTAACTTACCCTAAGTTAACCCTAACCTTAATCTTGACTCGAGCTTTTTACTTGACCTGAGGGTAAAAGTCTTGGTCCACAAATGTCATCATGCTGAAGTTTTTTGTGATGGTTCTGGGGATGTTTTCATCGAGTTAAGGTTCTCGTGTTTGCGTCGATTGTTGGTTGTTCTTTTTCTTGCGATGTTGTTTTCCACATGTTTTCATGACCAGAGTCTGTAATACCCAAGGAGTATATCAGTTAAAGTGAATGGCGTAGCTTGGCCACAGAGCAGTGGGCAGCACTGTCGACTCACAGCAAGAAGGACCTTGGTTCGAATTCCAGGTCCGAGAGGCCTCTCTGTGTGGAGCGCTACAGGTTCTCTCTAGCAGTAGGCGTGTGAATGGGTCAAGAGAATTGATGGGTGAATGTTTAGCATTGTGTTCCCTCACTGCAAATTGCTGAGAATAAGATGAGATAAGAGTTGTTCGTAGCTTCATTTTCCGTGGTTATGCATCTATTATTTGTGAGTTTCAGCATTACTCCTGTTTCCGGTCATCTTTTATCATGTCAAGCTCTTTGTGTTAGACTCTAATACCTGAAAAGTGCTATAAAGCGTGACTGATTGATTAACATAAATACTGCGTGTTTGCATGTGTGCACATGTCAACTTTAGGAGGTGGTTCTCAGCCCGACAGCAACCTCCTACAACATGGCTCAGCTCTCGGGCTCCACACAGTACAGCGTGAAACTGCAGGCCATCGCCGGTGCCCAGAGGAGCCGACACATCAGTGCAGACTTTACCACCAGTAAGAACCAAGCAACCCCTTTCGTCCTCTGGGTTTCCTTGAAATCAGCCACACTCTGCTGCTTCCTTTCAGCAGCGAAAGCCTCTGATGATGGATTATACAACAGTCCAGATGCACATTTGGAAGATATTCCTCCTTCGTACCCAAATTCCTCTCAGTTCATGTGATACTGCAGTCAGATCACCTGCCCTTATTATTCATTCTGTCTGAACTGCTCCCAGAGGATTTAATTTTCCTCTTTCTTAACTTTCTTCTCTTTCCCAGGCCCTCAGCCTCTCACGATACTGTATACGCTCTTGCTTTATAACGGAGGTCGTTATGAAGCCGCAGAATGAGATGATTTCTTTTTAATATGTGCTTCTAGTTGGACAGTTGTACCGACGCCCGAAGGACTGCGCTCAGATCTTTCTCAACGGGGAGACGACCTCTGGGCTCTACACCATCTATGTAGGTGGAGAGGAGAGCCAGCCCATCCAGGTCTACTGTGACATGACCACGGACGGAGGAGGATGGCTGGTGAGTAAATCAGCCTGTTGGAAGCCAATTAAAGGCAGCTCCAAAACCAATCATATCAGAACAGTGACGTCTGTTTTTCTAGTGACAGACAGCACTGCACCCGACAAGTGTCTATCCCTAGATGCTCCACAAAGTCCTGTAGTGGAGTTGTCACTGCTGACAGCTTAACCGTAGAGTGGTTGAAGCCACATTCCTCTGCATATTGTGTTTTGATCCAAAGCATTTGGGAACTTTATTAGATGGGGAAAGCAAATTACATAGTTATTACAGCTCCAAAAATCGACTTTTATGAAATGGTGGAGTGTTCTCATGACTGTTTTATTACAGTGAGGTTCACCTATCTGCTTTTTCACGTCACATGCCGGGGTGTTCCTGTATTTTGCTATTTGTGTCCAAGTATAGAGATTATCCACAGCTGTAACAGGGAAATAAAGATTGTACTGTTGTTTGTGAAAACTAGAAAAGAAATAGAGTTCAAAACAAATGAAACAAGTCCATCTCCCACAGGTCCTCCTCCGCCGCCAAAATGGAAAGCTGGAATTCTACAGGAACTGGAAGAACTACACTGCTGGCTTTGGGAACATGAACAATGAGTTCTGGCTTGGTAGGAGCAAACTTTTCACTTCAGTTTCTCTCTCACACTCCGCCTGGTCCCAACTCACATATTTTAAACCACCACAGGTCTCTCAAACCTCCACAAAATCACAAACTCTGGACATTATGAGCTGCGAGTGGACCTGCGGGACGCTGGGGAGTCGGCCTACGCCCAGTACGACAAGATAACGGTTGCGGAGCCACGGACGCGCTACAAGATCTACATAGGGGCGTACAGCGGCACAGCAGGTCAGTGCCAATTCAAAAGGTCACAGTACACTAAGCTCTACAGCTTCTTCACCTCATCAGGCTGCCATCTGGACGTTTGGGTTGAAAGCTCCTTAAAGCAAATTCTAACAAATTCCATCAGTGTATAAGTTGATGAATGTATAGCATAGTTCAGTATAGTCTAGTATGTAGCAGTCAAGATAATCCTGATTAAAAAGCTTGTTTGCCGATGGGCATGTTGTATTTTGCTATATTACTTTTTTAGACTATATACTGCTCAATTCATGGATAAAGTCATCCTTATTTTACATTCTAGGTCATGCGTTTATCAATTTCTTTCCTGTATGGAACGATCTGACATAATAGTAATATTTCGTTGCTATTTTTGTCAATAGGGAAAGAAAAACACTGCCACTCCTTTCTCTCTAGTGAAAATGAAACAACAGTTTAGCTTAGCTTAGCTTAATTTGGCACATGGAGTGGATCCATTGGGAAACAGACTTTATTTAATCTGAGCAAAAACCAAAGTGCAAAGCACTTGACAGAAATGGCTGCCAAAACCAAGCTTGTTTTTGTATGTGTGTAATTATCATGTAATACACAAGGTGTAACTTGATCATTTCCCCAGTGTTGAAGGCCGTGAGTCAGGCTAGCTGTTACCCTCTGTTTCCATTGTTATGCTAGGCTAGGCTAATTCCCTGAACACTCGATCTGTTTGCATGACTTCCTGGCAAGAGCATTTTTCCAAAACACTGACTGACCCTTTTACCTCAGGAAGTCTTTTTTTTTTTTTTTTACAGAATCTGATCAGACTCTCACGCCTGACAACCTCTGAGCTGCGTTTTCTCTGTTTTATCATTGTCTTCTCCTCCAGGCGACTCGCTGACCTATCACCAGGGCCGACCTTTCTCCACCTATGACAACGACAACGACATCGCTGTCACAAACTGTGCCCTGTCCTACCGAGGCGCTTTCTGGTATAAAAACTGCCACCGTGTCAATCTCATGGGGAAATACGGAGACAACAGTCACAGTAAGGTATGTACACCCGTTCACTTTTCCTCTTCGTGGAATCTCTTTCATGCTCTCCGAGGGTTTTGAGACGACTGTTTTTTGTGAATTGGCATTTTGAATGGCGCTGAATTGAAAATTGAATTTAGGGAATTATTCCCTGTGTCTGCATGTCGTATATGGATATTATAGATAATATACTTTTCTCAAGATGTATTGTTTTTTTAATATAAAGTGATTTCTCGAGAGATCCCTTCATATCCCTTTATACAGACATCACAGAGCTGTTGATCTGCATCATTTTCCATTTGGGAGAAACAGAGATGACGTTAAACTAACCTCAAGAAAAAATACTCAAGTACTTATTATAATCTTTACATAACAGTTCCCCCACATGAGTGATCTAGATCAACTTTTCCACACTCTCTGCTGTTATATAAGTGCTTATTTTTCACCTTTGGTGTAATAAACAAATTGAATCGAGAGTTCTTTCCGTCTGTGTGATTTGCTGGATTTGTGTTGTGGGTGAAAGATGAGTCTGATGTGTGAGATCTCTCATTGCAGGAGCCTCTTTCTCATCACTTGTGTTTTTTCCACAGGGGATCAACTGGTTCCACTGGAAGGGCCACGAACACTCAATTGCATTTGCAGAGATGAAGATCCGGCCAGCCAACTTCAGAAATTTCGAGAGCAGAAAAAAACGCTCATAGACTTGTGAACCCCTCGTCACCCACACCTCATTTCCATCCTCCCCTCCATGAGTGTGATACTGTTCTGCCTGTCACAGTCAAACTTGGTCACATAGCACCAAAGAATCAAACAATTTGCCGTTCTTTGTGTAGCTGTCCCAATATGATGCTGTTGTATGCATGATTATGCGTCATAGTACGGAGTTATAATGTGCATGAATGGACACACAGCACACATTGTTGTTGGGACCAAATCATCTGTAGTCATTACAAAATTAAATGTAAAATTGTGTAAATGGATCCAGTGAATCAGAACCATGTCAGAGGCACATAGACAAAATATGTCAGACCACTCACACCCCCTGCAGTCACTTCCTCTGTTGAGTTATTGACTAGAATAAATTGTACAAAGTGAAACATGTCAGTGAATGTGATAAAATGATGAAATGTCATTTACTGTACAAGCACCAATCACACCCTGGGCCCACTTATCTCATTGAACTCATATTTAAATGTTTGTTGCATTACGTATTTTGATAGAAAGACAATCTGATGCTCTGCAGCCTGCAATACAAATAAAAAATATTAGTTTGATAAAAGTGTGTTTGGGCTCTTTCCATGAGTACCTGCTCAAATCAGTTACACCTACACTCCAGCAGATGGCAGCATTTACTCAATGCTGGTTGGGATTGTATTCCTTACATGGTATTTTACAAAGCACCTGAGATGAAACATGAAATATTAATTACTCCTAATTCTAAAAAGCACTAGACCTGTTTCACACTAAAAAGGAAACATTTACTGGATGATACACTTGCGCATGCTGTGGATTTTCAATTCGGCTAAAAGATTACCAACTTGCAATGAACCCATGAGGCTACAAAAAGCATTAGAATTTTGCTGCAATCAGCAGTCGCTGCAGTCTGACTAAAAAACATCAAATCTCGGTCAACTTCATTTGCATTCAAGTTTCTAGGCTTCATACTGAGCACGGCTTTACTACTGGCCTAATATTCCTGTATCAGAGTCTCACCTCCCTTCCAGAGTTCCAAAGTTCAAAAGCCGAAACCAGCGTTATCTGTCTGTTGCAACTTGGAGTCCTTTGGAGACTTATAAGCAAAATCTCTCTCTCTCGCTCCCTCTCTCTCTGCACACACACACACACACACACACAGACACACACACATACACACACACACACATATATATATATATATATATATATACACACACACACATATATATACATATAGATATATACATATAGATATAGATATAGATATAGATAAGGTAAACAGTCCCAGCTATCTGCAATCTGCAAACTCTGGAGGTTGGAGATGGGCCAACAGCCGGGAATCACAAGAGAGGGATCATTTTGTGGATGTGGAAATTTGTCTGGTCCACATGTTTTGATTTGTGCCGCTCTCTGAGCAGCCGTCAGGTCATTTCAGTCTCTAAAACCTAAGGCAAGTGACCTGGTAACCAAACCACAGCTCGCGTCCTTGGCTCAGTCATTCTTCTGGGTGTCCTCGCTGCACTCCCTGCTCCTGTTTGTTTCAATCAAACTTTAATGGGAAACATTTTGGACTCTCACAAAGGGTCTGCTGGAGACCAGCCACCTCACAGACAAATATTAGGTCTAACCCAGTTAACAGCAGTAGTTTCTGATTATGGACACTCAGATGTGCCTCAGAGCTGTTCAGAGGAGCTCTCAGCTGTTGAAGGTTTAGGTTGTTGGAACATGTCGTTTGAAGATATGACAATGAGGAATGCAGACAAGAGTGACGAGATGCTTGACGCTCGACCGTCGGCTGGCTCACAGCCGGGAGTTTTCCATTTTAGAAGTAACTGTTGACCTGGATTTCTACACTATGCCTGATGCCGAGATCAAATTTAGTCCTTAGATGTTTCTAAATAAGGCCCTCCAGGTCGGATGTCTGAAAGGAGGAAAGGCCAAACTCTCAAACTCTGATCGTCCCCCTCAGAGTTTGGGGAGGCATTGTACAGTTACCTGCATCTTTGACAAAATCACAACCATATTTCCCATGACCCCAATTACTTCCTGTTGTCAGGAGGACAGATAATAACTGAATAGATTTCCACTGCCATGCTGACGACAGCCACTTATGTCTATCTATCAAGTCGGGTCAACACAATTGTCTGCAGCAGCTTCAATCCTTCCTTGATGACATTAAGGCCTGGATGACCCATAATTTCCTAATTCTGAACTCTGAAAAATACATGTTACTGCTCATGCGTCCAAACGCCTACATTACATCTACTATATATATATATATATATATATGTATATATATATATATATATATATATAGTAGATAGATATAGTAGTATATTATATATATATATATATAATATCTACTATATCTGACGCCATAGCACTCCAAAGTAGATTTTCTACTACTTCTGCTGACACCGTAAAGAACCTAGGTGTAAGCTCCCACATAATATTTATATCCCGGACTGCCTACTTCCACCTCAATAACAATAATAACAATAACAATATCGCAACTACTACTGCAACTCTTTACTGGCTGGAAGCTCCAATAGGTTGCTGAGAACTTTGTTGCACATTCAGAACATGGCAGCACGTGTCCTGACAAAAACTAGAAAGAGAGATCATATCTCTCTCTGTCCTCCTTGCACTGGCTTCCTGTATCTTTCAGGATTCAGTTCAAAATCCTTCACCTTGTCTATAAAGCTCTTCATTCATGGTCTGGTCTGGCATCTTATATCTCAGGCCTGATAAAACCCTATTGCCCCACTAGGACACTCTGTTCTCTGAATGCAGGCTTACTTGTGGTTCCAAGAAAAGTCTAGATTTGGAGCCAGAGCCTTCAGCTACCAAGGCCCTCTCCTGTGGAACCATCTACCAGTCACAGTCCGGGAAGCAGACACCCTCTCTACCTTTAGGAGTAGGTCAAAAACCCTCCTTTTTGACAGAGCCTACAGATAGACCTTAAATCCTAGATGAGCTGCTATAGGTTGAGTCTGCCAGGGGTCCCTGGTACATTGAGCTCTATCTTTTCCGTTCTCTCTGTGGGTGTGGATCAGGCTCTATCTTCTCATTCGCCTATTGGTCTATCCCCATCTGTTCTCCACCTCCTCCTCCCCAACTTCCTCCTCTCCTTTCTTATGCCTGACTGTGCAGGATTAACATATGGACCAGGGAACACGCATCCCTGGAGTGTTTGTGCTGTCTTCCCTTCTAAATTCTATAGATGCTGAGTTGGATCCAGGACTCCGTTCTTCAACCCAGCTCTTCCTGCAACACATACTCTTCTACACTGGACTAATTCGAACTTTGATCTAAATTCTGAACTGTTGCCATCAGTACATGTGTTTCTGTATACCGTCTTGCTTGTGCCTGTCTGTACATCCTGGGTTAGGATTTCCTCCTCTGCCTCTCACCTCAAGGTTTCTAACCTTTTTTTCCTTGTCAGGGTTTTTCTTGGGAGGGGGGTCTAAGGAGGGTCTAAGGTAGGGTGACCAGACGTCATGGATTTCCGGGGGCAGTCCCTGATTTGGGATTTGGCCGCCCTGTCCCCGGTTAAGAATATCCCCGAAAGTGTCCCCGATTTTCAATAGGAGAGAACCCCCACTCGACTTATACCCCCCCACCCGATGCTTCACCACCCAAGGCCGGGTGTCCCCAATCTAGGAGATTAAAAAATTGGTCACCTAGTCTAAGGACAGGGGGTTTTACTATGTGCATATTGTTGCTATTTTTGTAAAGTGCCTTGAGATAACTTCTGTTATGAACTGGCACTTACGACAAATAAAGTTGAGTAGGTGAGTTGAGATAAGGGCCGTTAATGGGCCACTCTGAATTCAGAGGTTAACCTGATGAAGATACCACGCTGCAGCAGACCTGGTTGGCTGTTTGGATCAATCATTTCTTGCACCCTAGATGCAGCAACTAAAGTCAACCAAACCCAACAGTTCAAAATTTCTGAATAAACTGAGACACCTAAGTTCTGCTCATGGTTCAGCCCAAACTAAAATATCTCAGCAACTATTTGCTGGAGGCTATGTCAAACACATTTATGCAACATAACTGACCCTAACCCTATTTAGAGTTTGGTGCAGTGAAGGTAACATCTGTCTCTAAATTCTGCCTGACTTCATTTTAAACTTAAAATCCTAAAACAAAGCCATTTCTATTCTAGCTAGAGGCTCCAGGGTGATGTCAATAGGTCATTCTGATGGTTATTCATCCCAACATTTTACTCTAGGCTGAAATAGCAACAAAGAAACTATTGGCTGACAATATTACAAGTCATTCATGAGGCCCAGAGCACAAACCAGAGTGACCACCTGACTTAACCTGTGGCTCCATCATGAGGTTCACATTTATTGATTAACTGTCATGCAGTTTTCATGCTCCCTTCGGATTGAACTGTGTCATCCAGATATGGGCCGTGCAAAGTTCCAATTTGCCTGAAAGAATTCAAAGGAACACAAGAACATCTCTTCATTGGTCGCAATATCTGCTGAACATGTTAGCAGGCAGGTGTTAGCATCCAGCTCAAAGCAGTCCTGGGTTGCATGAACATTATGAAAATCTTCAACCAACTCTATAGACCAACTCTATACCATGCACTAATGATGTACCATTCACCAGCATGTTCCCGATATGTCTGCTGTGGTAGGCCAGCTACCACAGGTGCATGGAGCTGGCTGCTAGCATGGGTGAAGTCGCTATGACCAAAAACTAAACATGCAATAAAATAAATTGAGGAGTAACACCACCTTATCATGTTTCTATTCATCCCCTGTTTGTTCATTCTCTAAATTCAACAGAAAAATCATACTTGTGTTAGCATGAAGTGCAAAGCAATAATGAATATTAGAGTGTTTCAGGGCATACAAGGCCTGCAGCAGGCTGAGGTTTTTACAACATTTAGCACAAGTTATTGCAGTCAGGCAAGGCAAGGTGAGGTAAGGCACATTTATTTATTTAGCACATTTCCACAACAGGATATGGGGTGGCAAATTCTTCAGAGACATTCACTTGCTTTCCTCATATTTAGCTCATTTTCTGTGTTTTGGCACAGGAAATCATCTTAACTTATGAAATGCAATTGTTATATATTTTCCCATTTAGCACCCTATACAAACTTAAACTACTTTACAAATGTTATAATATAGGCATAGTGTAGGCATAGAAAGAGGAAGCATAAACGGAAGTTAAACTTCCATCTTTCATCCTACCTGCTATGTACCCACGGGAGTCACAGGGGTCTGCTCCATTTCAAGCCCTCATAGGACAAGGGCAGGGAATACACCTTGAACAGGTCTCCAGTCCATGGCAGGACACCTACTTCATTCACACTCACACCTAGAAGCAGTGTAGAGTCTCCAACCAAGTGAAACATGCATGTTTTTGGACTGGAGGAGGAAACCCAAGTACCCGGAGAAAAGCCATGCACACACAGGCACTGTGTTCACCGCCATGTTGCCATTGTGAATTAATCTGAGGCCAATGATAGAAATGAGCTGATTTTTATTAGTTTAAACATTATTTTAAAAAATGTAGCCAGTTGAATCAAATAAACTAATTTTCAGCTTTGTTCTCCTCCCTGGTTTCCATGGGTTCTATTTAATGTGTATAAAAACTGGTATGTAAACACTGGTAATATGCATGTAAACATTGGTTTCTAGCTTCTAGCTGAAAGCATGGCAGAGCTTTGTTCTCATTTCAATTTTAACTTAACTGTGCACAGCGGAGGCTAAAGCAAAATAGCTTCTCTTCATAACCAACTAACAGCACAAAGTATATACTGTGTGTATGCCTGGTGTAAGAGCTACTGCAAAGTGTTTACTTGCCATAGGGCGACCCATACATCCCAGGTAAAGCTGCAGTTCAACAGGCCCTCCCTGAATACATGAGAACCAAAATTAGCCAACAGTTCTCAGAAGTGTCACAGCGTTGCTTCACATTGTGATACTCTCACTATTTGTACAGTGTTATATCATTGTTTGTTCAAAGAGAACCGCCTCACATTTACACAGCCAGCTCTCTCTCTCGCTGATGTAACAGCATGAAGCCACATCTGTTATGTGTTAGTATTTGGTCTTATATCGGTCTTATCGTTATTCCCACTAATGTACGATTCCAGGCGTCACCTCTCCAGCACGTTGACAGACAGAGAGCGGTGTCTGCGTGCATGTCTGAACTTGAAATTTAATCTGAAAACAACATGAAGATCATATTTTTCCTCACGAGGTCAAACAGGAGCTGAAATAAAATTGTGATTTCTCTATGTGCCAGTTGAGCAAAGGTTACCCTGTTGCCTTAGAAAACCTGTTTGCATTAGTCACGCCATGCAGCCCCGCTGAAACACGCTGGACCGCCATTAATCATGTTTTTCAAGGAAACTTTTTCCCAAGAGTCTGTGCTATATTTGAATTGGCTGTGCTCTCGGTGCAGAGTCCCTGGCTCTGTGTGAACATGCATCTAAATCATCTGCCACAACCCTGTCAGTGTGCTCCACTCCACTTTCCACTCCACCATTAGACATGTGTAATTGGAAAACAGGTAATTTCACGCTCTGTGTGATTATTCCATATCTGGGGTGGATTCCTCATCCGTGAGCTGTAAATTGAAGATGACGTTGACATAAAGAACATGCTTTAATTTTGTATTTTTTCATTTACATATTTAAATTGAATGCTTTTGCTAATTTCTTTGGCTCGTGGAATGCCCAGGTTGTATAGTCCTGATTGATCTATTAAATAGAGAGGGAGAGGACAAGATTTTTTGCACTAAAGAAACCATTAAAGAAACACACACAAGCACTCACTCACACACACGCACACACACACAGACTCATACACACACACTAGTAGTTTGACTCCTCGTTGACTGTGCAGCCAGGAGGAGGCTGCAGTGTGCACAGGACACAAGATTAAACATTATTGGACATTGATTAATGCTGCATACGGCTGTGTAATGTGCTGCACTCAGGCAGCAAATAAGAGCAGCACTGCAGGACTCGTTGTGGGCAAAGCCGATCAAATTCATGCACAACAATTAAGGCTGACTGATTAAAATCACAGAAAAAATATGCACAGTGTGTTTTTTCTAACATTTCATTATGTGAATCTTTAGACTGATTTCCTGAAATATGTAAGAAAATATGAAATAAAAAAAGCTAAGCTAGCTTTTGAACTGAGCCACACGGTCAAAAACATTTATGATGCAGTATTTATAAGACGCTCGTGTCAGTGATCCCTGAGGAACAGATGTTTGATGTTTTATTAAGTCATTTTCATAATACATCCATCACTGCATAAAGTAAGAAATACAACCTTTAATTTCAAAGCTTGTCATTTTAATGTTGTATTAGTCATTAGTTTGCCCCGATTGCCCAGTGACTGGAGCCAGGCATCAAACATTAAACAAGTTAGATGTGTTGGTGCATTTTACGACAAGTTCGTGCCCTCAAACATTCCCTGCTCTACATGCTCCAGTGCTCCGCTGCTCCGGTGCTTTGATACCCGGCAGTTTCCGTCACTCGTCTGCGGCGGTACATTGCCAAGAACAAACATGTTCGTGCTGTTGATGACGCTACATGAGCCCGGGTCAGGAGAAGAACATAACCTGCTCAGTAATTACCCGTCGACCATGAGAAAGCACAGACGATTCTCAGAATTTGTGGCTCAGTTCACAAGTTGGAGTTCGAAGAAGTAAGGAGGATTCATTCACTGGAATCACGAAAAAATCTCACTCAGACACGCACAGCAGAATGTACATTGTACAAATCTCATCTATATTTTGAGTAAATGATAATAATCAGATGAAATTCCGAAACTCCCGCTTGTCCCTACATAGATTTTTACACAGGTATTGCATCTCAGCTCTTGCACTCAGTCAAATGATCAAAAGGCATGGCAATATCACACGCTTTACAATTGTAACGTTTTCAGATGATTTCAAATCAAACGTAGCAGCAAAGAAGCTCTCCAACAAATGCCGTCCACCTCAAAGTGTTTGAGGGAAAGTGTTCTGGGAAAGAAAGGTTCCCACCATCGGGTACCACAAAACAAAGGTTGATTGCTAGACAGTGCCTCCTTCCAACCGTCCATTGTCTTCCCTGCTTCCTATACAATTGTGGCTTGAGGGTCCGCTGGAGCCTGTGACATAAGCTTCCACCTGGTGTTTGGCAGAGCTAATATCTAGCATGGTTTATCTAGTTTAGCATGGTTAGCGTGCTATCGTTTACTAATCGGCTCTCCAGCAGAGGTTGATAGGACCCGCGTCCAAGTGAAGATTTGTCCTGCGGTTGAATAGACGTACGTCTCCCAACTTGGAGAGAAAATAAATCCAATCAAATCAATTTTTCTAAGAGTAAACCGGTTATGACGCTGCAATCAATGAATAACTGAAATACTGCAGATAATTAAGACAAAGTGGTCCCCGGTCGAACCGGCGCAGGGCTGTGGCAGGTTATTATTTTCCCCTCCGTGTGCACAGCTCATCAGACGCTCGACACTGTGGGGTCACGAGGGGGATTGTGGGAAATTTATCCCATTTACAGCCATTAATCACTGTGATCATCTCCTGACATCTGTGGGCTGTCGCGGTGGACACACGGCCACCTCGCGCGTCATCTAAATTAAAGCGTGCGGAATGAGAGAACGCACTCGGGGTCAGTGACGACCCGTGTGCATACCAACATGCTTATTTGGGGAGGGGTGGGGGGGTTTATAACCTATCAACATAGTGACTGATCTCCTCTAATGGATCCCTATTTCACAGATTAACAACAGAGCTCGTTTAGTTAATCACTGCGGATTGGCTCAAATTTATAGATTTGGTGCTATTGTCCATTTCGGAAAAAGCAGAGCAATTACATGAAAGCCAGAGGGCCAGATGTCTGACCCCTGATTAAAAGCCAAGGAAGCGGAGCTGACAGAAACATTAAACTGAGTTATTCCGCCACGGCCGCCCGTGTTAGTTTTGATCTCTTTTGTTCAGCGCTCCCCGGGCCTTTTAGCTCGGATGAAGCGATCTTGTAATCCTCGCGGCGCGGAACGCGGCCGCCCCTCCTTGGCTCTGCACTGAGAGCATTAAAGGTAAAATGCATTTCATTAGATCGCTGCAGATGTACGTCAAGTTGGACCCGAGCCTAAGAGGATTGCGGCCGTGTGTGCGCGGAGTGACATACATGTCGAATCCCACACGCGGGCGGCTCAAGCGGCTTCGCATGCAGGCCCGCGCACTGCAGAGATCACAACCCCAATTTCTTTTCCTCATCAAGTTGCCATCTGGGGCGGCGGAGAGTTTTGGGTTCAAAGCTCCTTAGAACGAATTCTGGCAAATTCAATCGGCGCATACCTTAGTTAACGTATAGAATAAACGATGTGTGTAGGCGCAGCAGTTTGGTTAATCCTGATTAAAAGGCTTGTTCGGTGCCAAAAGGCATGTTGCACTTCACTATATTGCGCTCTGCGGGCGCTTTGCCTGATGAGGCACAAATCTTCTGCAAAAACGTCTTAACTTCTGGGGCACGTCTTCATTAAACACTCCTGCGAGGCAGTGGTTACACATTCAGAAGAATCGGGCCTGGTTTCAAAGGTTTCTGATCTTTATTCTAAAACATCAGCGCGAAGCCATTTGGGGAAAGTGTAATCTAAACGATACCCGATTGATGGGAACTACATCTCCTCCTGTCACAGTCAAATGCAAAATGTGTGGTTTTGAAGTGAGTAATGAAATACATAAAGGCCACAACAGCTACAGTATAACAAATAAGGAACGGTCTGTTGCCGTATTTGAAATGGTTCGATCCAGATTTTATTCCTCATTCTGAACACACCGATCTTCGGAACAAAGCTCCTTGTCGTATCGGTATTTCAGATATAAGGCTGTATCACTGCTTATCGTATCGTGAAGGAGACTGTCAGCCTCTCAGATCTCTTCTGTACTGTGGGTCTTTTTATTTCATCTACTTTCCTTTTCGCATTTCCGTCCTTTGATCCGATTTTCTTTAAATTGCTGTCACATACCATGCGACGCAATGCTTTACTTTCCACGACTCTTTGCGTGCACGTGAACGCGCGTGCGTTCATTCCCGCTCTTATCTCTACTTGGGCGAAGTAATGTGCATTTGTTCTGTTTATTTGTTGTGAAAAAAAAACATTTCAAATCATCCCTCTGGAAATCCCTTCCCGATGTCCGGCGTACCTGCTCATATCCCTCCTCCCCGATCCTCTGTGCGATGGGGGGTGGGGGGTGGCGATGATGGTTCTAGCTCTGCAGCTCAGTGACATAACATCCCAGATCAGAACAGCAGCGCTCAGGCTTGGTGGCGGGGATTACAGCTCATTCTTCGGAGCGCTGGGTTTATTTTAGGGTCCGACTGGATAAAACAGGATTAGCATCACAATGAATCCCCGGCCGTTCGAGCCCAGAGGTCAGCTCCTCCGTGGCCTTTGACATTCGAAATGTTTGCAAATCCCCATCTGTGTTGTGATAGCTAAACATAGGATTGATCAGCTGTCATTCCAACAAGGTGTCCATTTTTGATAAGTGCTGAGCTTTTTTTTTTTTTTTTAGAGGCCCATCGACTGCTGACAGACTTTATCCGCCAGTGTGACTTCACCAGATTCACAGTTGCACAGTTCCCCTTTCGGCAAATTCTTCAGGATCTTCATATTCCCATGGTGTTTTTTTTATTTTTTATTCTATAAGCATACATCTCCGAGTTTCACGTCAGAGGGACCGGCGTTTGGATAAAATAACCTAATGAGGATTGGGATGAAGGCTGGAGGGCAAATCTAAGGGAGGGCAGAAAGCTTTTGTGCAGTCCCTCTGTTCTCTTGTCCAGGCTGCTTCTGCAGAGTCACAGGCCTCGAGGGGGGACCTCCCGCGTTCTTGAGATACCGTGGCGGGTTCACATGTGTGCAGGGGCTCGTCTTCATATGTGGGAAAGCGTGTGCGCATGGAACCTCAACGCGGCTCCACAGACTCGACTCGTGTCAAATCAAGAGGGGGATTAAGACAGAGCGCTAACCGGGGTCTGCAGTAAATCACTGGTCGCTTTGGTGAGTGCGGTCTCTCTGCAACGCGGGGGAATAAGAACCCGATCGGATTTGTGTTTTGAACATTCTTTTCTGAAACCCGCTTCAAGTTAAAATCCAGCAGGTCAGAAAAAGACAGCGGAGAACGGTTCTGTGCCAAAGTTGAAAATAAACTGAGAATGGTTCTTGAATTTCGATTATTTTCCTGTAACTAAATGAAATTAAAAAGTAAAAGTAAGTTAAAGTAAAAAAACAAAAAAACTAGACTTGAAATGAAGGGCTTTGCAGTTCATTCTTACTTTAACCACAGCATGGTGCGATAACTGGGTCAACGGAGTCAAAAGAACATTTTAAAGAATGATCGCAGGCTCGAGAGAGAAAAAGCCATGCACTACTTGACGCGATCTGAAGTGATGCACAGCAGGGGAGGAGGCTGGACCGAGGTCGGGGCTGAAATATATATGACCTATATATAATATATAAAGTAGCGCTCTGCGTCTCACCGCCGCCCTCCTCCACGCATTTCCTCTGTGAAACTGCGCAGGCCACCGCTCTCCGAGGAGCGGCTTGCGGCCCGCGTCTCGTTCGAGGGCACCGCTGCGCTCGTCATCCAGGTCGGTCCGTCCGCGGCCGCCGAGTGAGGTTGCGACACAATGGCAAGTTTCCATCGCCTCGACCTGAACGCACCCCAAGCTGAGAGCCCACGAGCCTCTGGGCCACGAGTGAAGTCCTCTCTCTCTCTCTCTGCGAACAACGCGGAGGTGCGCCCGGAAATGCACTTCCTCCTCGCCTCCTCTGCCATTAACTGCTCTGCCTGTCGTGACATAGTCACAGTGATGCACACGCTGACATGGTGCAGCAGCAGCAGATGAACCTATCTGCTGCTTCCGTAACTGTTGACACCTTCGAGTATCTTTTGACCCGCGTCAGTAGCTCAATCTACAGCAATACTCTGATATCAACTTTAGCATGAGGATACTGAGGCATCTTTCACTGCCTGAGCCCATGTATAGAATATGGGACATGTGGTAGAATGGGTAGAATTTTTGGGTTTATCAGAGGAATCATGCTCTCATGCAATGGATGTGCACATCGTGCTGTGAAACAGTTTCCTCTCGCTTCGTTTTGAGACAAAGCATGAAAAGAGAGAGAAAAAAAAAAACGAGGCCATACCTACTCATTTTGAAACAGGAACAGACACAAGTTTGCATAGGTGGCCTCCGATATGTTGAAACGCCTTTAGGCGGTGGTCCTGCTCGCACCCCGCACTGTAGCATGGTCCACATAGTTCAGGTCTGTCATAAGTTGGACCTTGTGACGGTCATTACCCCAGGGACGTGTAAGGTAAGTTTGAGGTGTAAATGACCCTTAAGAATATGTTGGTAAAATCCCAGTTTCCCAGTCAGTCGGGATCAACACGATCCACGTTCATACCTGATATTTACTGAAATATTGCTGATGTATTAATGTGGTCTCGTGTACAACTGCCACCACATGTCAAATAGGTTGCCTACCCGTTGTGTACGCATGTTTACATCACCATCAAGCCTAATGACGTGACATGTAACGGGAACAACGGAGATTTTACAATTGGACAACGAAGGGATCAAAAGCACTCTTCCTCACAGCCTCGGGTGCTGCTTTGAAGAGGAAACTTCAGCTCCAACGACCCGAGGCCATGGAGACCGAATGAACCGCCGGTGCGCTCCTTAATGCCACCCTGTGAAGTCAAATCCGAGTTTTAGAGGCATCGGAGACTCTTCCTGTTGTCTGCGCTGCGACCCGACGGATGTGTTATGAAATCAATAAATCAAGCCGTAATGGAATTAGTTTACGGTCCGGGCTGCCTCTCGCAGCAGCAGCAGCAGCAGCACTCACTCAGCGACTAATCTGGGCTGATGTCACTGCGGCCGAGTGGGCCCGGGCCTCGTTAATTATTGAAGGACCCGTATAACACATCGGCAATTAGATAATCGGCCCGGGCATTATCTCCCCGGCAGAGTCTGGAGACAGAGTTATAGATTTGCACTCCACTTCAGTCTGGAGCCTCGCGGGGATCAGGGCTTCAAATGACGTTTTTCCGCGAATCTTTGTTTTTTTGGGGTTCGGACGTTCGCGACGGGGTTTCCTGGGAACCAGGTTTCCTGGGCCCCCTCCTCCGAGTGAAACCCGGAGCGCGTCTCCTCCTCCTCGTCGTCGTTTCGCGCAGCAGAATCCGCTTCCCGGAAACATCCTCATCCCCGGAGCCCAGACGCGAGCTGCCCTGCGGGCTCACGCGGTCGTCGATTACGTCACCTGCGAGGAAGGACGGGGCGAATGTCCACGTCCCAAAAGGAGTACGTCTGTGGAGATTCTCATTCATCCAGGTCACGGTATCCAATGTTCAGTAAGTCAAGCAACTGGACTTCTTCTGGGGTTTGAAGACGTTTCGTCCTTCATCCGAAGGGCTTCTTCAGTTCTGGTTGGTTTGGGGGAAAGCCAGGATTTAAGACTCTCTGGATGTGGGTGGGACTGTGGATGTGGGCCATTCCCCTCGTTATGTGACAAAAGGGGTCACATGAGTGAGCATTAGCACGTTAATACCTGTGGCGGTGAATGGTCACATGATGGGCCATTGACACCTGTGGCGGTGAGCCACACCCCCTCATCAAGTGACGAGATGGGGCCATTGACGTGTTAACGGCTCTTCCACTTCATCAACTAGTGTCAACTAGTGTCAATGTGTGAAAGATTGGGGTTGAATGGGTCCCAAAAGGGGAGAATAGAAATCTTTTTTGATTGTGTCACTGGAAGAACATCGCCGTGACAAATCGTTGACAGCGGGTCTTTTTCTCTGTGGGAATGTGCCTCCCTAAAACTCATACCACAGTTAGATATCGAAGTGTTCTGCGGACTACCGTCCACCGCTGTTCGCAGGGAGCTCGCTCATGCTCGGCAGGGCGGCGATTGACGGACTTTGGTCCCGGGCAAGTTCCCCGGGACGGCTTTCCGAGAGGTGCTCGTCAATGCCTCAGATACGCCCGTCAAATATTAACAGGGGGCTGTGCAACGCCAGAGCCTCCGCTCCCGCTATCAGGGCTTTTTTTTTTTTTTTTTGGGAGATAAGCCGTCTGAACCCGTCGCCTTATCGCCGGACCTCATCCTTTACGGCTCCGGAACCGGCGTGACTGCACTACAGTCAGACGACGGAGAGGGCAGCGTTCCGCGGAAGCCGCTCCAGAGCCGTCCGACTCACGAACCGCGACGCTGCGCCACCGTCTCGTCCGATCTCAGCCGCACGATATCTCAGATATCGGAGCCATTGCAGAGCCCCGTCCTCACGTAGTCCCCCGTAGATCATGACCATAGATCACAGCCGGCGGCGCTCCATTAACCACCGCCACCTGCGTTTGACCAAAGCCAGCCGGGATAATAGCACACCCGGGGGTGGGGGGGGGAGGGGTTGGGGGTTGGGGGGGGCGGAAAGCCACTTACACAGTGTCACGATCGCGTGTCACTTTTTCAATATAATAGGGCAGAAGTTGCGCCCCCCCAACCCCCCCCCCCTTAAGCTTAAGGGTAGCGCTCTTTCCTCCGCAACTCCTCGCTACGCAGACGACACTTCCCTGTATTGTTGTGCTGCCCGTGTTGGTCAACCACGACCTAACGCCGCGTTCGGAGACGGCGATCTGCGGCGCGGGCCGACGCGCCTAAACCCGTTTGGCCGAAGCGAGGCGTCGCGTTTTCATCGACGCCCGTCCCGCTGCTCGGGGACCGGCCCAGCGCATCGAGGGGGTCGTGGCGGGCCGCCATTCACGGGCAGGGGCCCCGCATCGCACATGGCGAGACGCGTGGGAAACGCAATTGCCGTTTCGCACGGCTGCCGGCCCGAGCTGAAGCCGAGGTCGGCGTATTCGCACGCCCGAGCAGGACCTAAAACCACGCAGCCGGCCAGCGTCTCTCCAGCGGTTCCGCTTTGGGGGGGGGGGGGGGGCGAAAGTTGAACGCCGGCGTTCCAAATCTGATCCCAAATCCGGGGCGCTCTTTTTGTTTCTTTCTTTTTCTCGGAACCGGAGACACGAAATCGCCGCTCGCCGTTACGACACGCAAAAACATTGTGCGCCGGGGCAGGGCGAGAGCCACCACGATTATGCAAGGAGTACGGTACTGGAATCTCCCAACTCCTCCTCCTCCTCCTCACAAAAACAAAAAGAATTCATATGTTCCTCATGCAAAAGTCACAGAGCTGAATGTCGAGGCCATCGGAGGACAAAACAGAAGGAGTCTCGTCGTTTTCTTAAAAAGAAGTGTTTTATTTCCTTTTTAACAAAGCCCAATACAGATTTGAAGCAAAACTGGGAAACACTGGTTAAATCTCAATCCAATCATCATGTCTTTTGGGGGGCGGGGGAGGGGGAGACGGGGGAGGGGGAGGGGGGGAGGGGGAGGGGGGGGGGGGGGGGACACCCACAAAAAGATGAGCTTCGAATGGAAAACAAGACACCTAAAACAATCATATAACCCGGAGCCGGGGCAAAGAAAATCATGGTGCGTGTCGTCCAACAACTTGAAAAGGGGAGAAAAAAAAAAGAATAAGTTTGACTATAATAAACAAGATGTCCGCGCCCGCAGCCGTTGGCCCGGGTCAATAAAATCTTTCTTCTAGTGAAATAGACGACGGACGTGACGGATCTGACGTCCGCCACCATCCGTTTCGTGGCTCCAACAGAACCGGAGGAGGAAGAAAACAACAAAAAAGAATCAATCTAGGACAGGTGACGGTTTCTATCGACATGCTAACGACGTTTTCGTTCTGGAACGAGCGGTCCGATCGGAGAGGATCCGGGAACGTTCGCCCCCCCCTCGCGTTCTCCGGTCCTCGCCAGCCTCCTCCTCCTCCTCCTCCTCCTCCTCCTCCTCCTCCTCCTCCGCGCCGACGGCCGCGGATCGCGGACCGGAGGGGGGGGGGCGAGGGGGGCAAAGGGCGGAGAAAAAAAAACAAACAAAAAAAAAAAAGGAAAAAGGAGAGAAAGGAGAGGACGGGCGGCGAGGGACCCGGCCGGCTCGAGTCCCTCCCCCTCCCCCTCCCCCTCCCCCTCCCCCTCCTCCGAGCCGTGAGATAACAGATCTGAAATGAGCTGATCCACCTATGTAAACACAGTGATTTTCTGATACAGAAAGATACCGAGCGGACGCCCCACCCCCACCCCCCACCCACCCACCCCCCCGCGCGGGAACATATACATCTCGTAACAAAATAAATCTATGCCGTCGCCCCCCCCCCCTCCCTCCCCCATCCCCCCTCCCCCGCCTCCCCCGCCTCCGGGGCAGCTCGCACCCTCGGAAAAAAAGGCTCCGCCTGAGAAGAACAGTGAGTCTGAAGCGAACGAGAGACTAATAAAATACTCATCTTTTCCGTCTTTATACCGTTATTTTTTCCCCCCCCCTCCCTCAAGTGATTCGTGATAAAGTGTACGTTGCTATTATTATCTTTCCGAGGAGGAAGAGGAGAGAGGAAAAGAGCGCCTCGGCAACACATCCTCCCCTCGGATATTTACGCGGGGGTGGGAGGGAGAAACAACAAAAAAACAAGGAAACAAACAAAGAAGGAGATACTTTTTCGAGCAATGAGACGAGCTTATATCGTGGGTTGCGACGGGGACTGAAAACACACACCTTCTCTGAAGACAGAGTGGAGAGAGGATTGCATAGCAGGTCGGAGCGCCACGGCGACGGGGGGGGGGGGGGGGGGGGGGGGGGCGATCCTTTTTTGGTTTGACGGCGCGCGCCTCTCCGTCCGCGGCGTCCGCGGGCGTTCACGCGGCGTCCGCGGGCGTTCACGCCCGTGGCTCCCGGGCCTGAGGCCTCCGCGGCGAGGAGGCGCAGACGGGCGTCCCGGGCCCTCCGCGCCTCCCCGGGAAAAGTCCGCGGGAGTCTTTCTTTTTGTCCCGAAAACGACGAAAACGAAACAAAAAAAAAACCAACATCAACAACAACAACAACAACAAAAAGGAAAAAGGAAAAAAAAAAAAAAAAAAACGACAAAAAATTAAACTCTGTTTTTAAAAAGTGCCATTTTGCTACATTTATCAGCCGACCCCTGGTCTGCTACTGAACAGTTAACACAAGCCCCCCCTCCCCCTCCTCCTCCTCCTCCTCCTCCTCCTCCCTCTCCCCCTCCCCCCTCCCCCCTCCCCCTCCCAAACCTCACACAGTTTCCTGATTCTATGAGTTTTGGTCACATGGACAGTCACGCACACAGTCCGTCACGCACGCAGCCACATACACAAAAACACTTGTGCGGAGACACTTGTACACAGACGTACATACATAAACACACACACACACACACAGATGACATGGAAGGAAGAGGGAAACAAACAAACAAACAAACAAACAAAAAAATAAAAGTGGAAGTTGTGGCCGGTGGGTACTGTTCCGTCTGGAGAGTTCGTCCGCTGCGATTTAGACATTCCCGGCTGGTAAAGCTTTGAAAAAGAACAAGCACCATTAGGAAAAGGCCTCAAATGTCCTCTGCTGGGGGGGGGGGGCGGGGCAGGGGGGGGGCGGGGAGAAGAGTTCAGCAGCTTCCGCTTGATTCTGTGCTCCCGCGACAAAGCAAAAAAGAGAAAGAAATCTACATTCAGACTCGCCTCGGGCTCCGCCGGGGTCATGCAAAGTCACTGAAACGTCTTCAGGCTTTCTCCTCGCGTCTGTCTCCGTCCTCCCGGGCTCCCGAGTCCGAGTCCGAGCCAGGCCGGGCCGGGCCGGGAAGGGAGGGAGCCGGCCGCTTTCTGCCTTCAGTCACAGGAGTCCCAGGAGGAGGAGGAGGAGGAGGAGGACGAGGAGGAGGGCTGGCCGTCTCCCGGCTCGTCTCCCTCGCTCTCGCTCCCTCGCTCCCTCTCTCTCTCTGTCTCTCGTCCTCACCGTCTCTGCTGCGCGTACACCGGGTACGCTAGCGTCACATTCAGAGAGTCATTGTGCTGGACCAGGGACGTGTGCTGGTAGTGGAGTACGAGTTCTTTGAGCGAGCCGTACAGGTTGTACGGCTCGGCGAAGCCGTAACCTGAGGGGGTCTTGTTGATGACGCAGTGCTTCACCTCGCTGTCCACGCTGCGGACACACAAAGCGGGACAGAGGTCAGTCGACAACCAAACCACCACAAAGGGACAAAAATACATATATATTTCCCCCCCTAGCGACCGCCGGTCCGGAGCGTCACATGCACGGGCATCACTTGTCACTAGCGTGTGGAAAAGTTATGTGGAGCTAATGCAGACTGTTAGACGGATGGAGCTGCAAACCATGAAACCTACTTGACCGGTGCCTAGAAGGCGACTGATCTCCACCGGCCCCCCAGAGAGGATTCAGAAGTCTGACCTACATATCGGCTTATCTGCCGTTTTTGGAGGGGATTTTGGAGGGGAGAAGCTTCCCGGGGAGGCCCTTAAGGTACGTACACGACGCTGCAGGCGTAGCACCCCGCTTTGCTGCTGTCTCGGACCAGGAATGTTCCGTCTCGCTTGCCCTGGAGCAGAGCCTCGGCCTGCAGCCGGTTGATGTTGCCCAGCTTCCAGGAGCGCTCGTCGTGATGGGGCAGGTCCTCGTCGTCCTCCACCATCGAGTATTGACTGCGGGAGGGGGAGAGCAAGGGGGGTAGGGGGGGGGGTGAGAGGGCGTCTCGGGACGGAGGGGGGGGGGGGGGGGTCGCTTGTACAGAGGGAGACGGGACACTCACTCTTCGGTGTTCTCGTTCTTGATGCCCAGCCACTCGTTGAGCTTCTTCTGCCTGACGCCCTTCTGGGTCAACCACCTGAGAGCAGAGAGAGAGAGAGAGAGAGAGAGAGAGAGAGAGAGAGAGAGAGAGAGAGAGAGAGAGAGAGAGAGGGGAGGGAGGGGGCGTTAGTAAGCAGGTCACGGCCGCTTTAATCCCCTGTGCGTGCGTGCGTGCGTGCGTGCGTGCGGGCGGCTGCGAGGCCGTACTCACATCAGATACTGGTCTCTGGTCTTGCGGAGCTGGATGAGGTCCGGCTTGATGCTGTTCATCCTCTTGTCGATCTCCCGGTAGTCGGCCGCCTGCTTCTTCAGGTCCTCCTCCAGCCGCCGCTTGCTGTCCACGATCTCGCTGATCCGCGACTTCAGCTTCTCGTAGTTGCCCATGATCCTGCGGCGGAACGGGGGGGGGGACGCGTTAATCGGGCTCCGGCCGCAGCTCTTTTTTTCCCCCGCGACCCGTCTCCGAGCGCCCCCGAAGGCCTCCCGGCCTCCCTCACCTCTGGATCTCCTTGTCGTTGCCCTCCCCTCCTGAACTTCTCGATGTACTCCTTGCTGTAGCGCTCCTGCGTCTGGCACTGCTCCTCGAATATCTTGATGGTTTCGTTGAACGCCTCTATCGCCGTCCTCTTCATCTGGATTTCCTGGAGACAGAGGAAGACGGGGGGGGGGGTTAGGCGTTAATCGGCGCCGTGGCACGGCCCCCGGGCCCCTCCGAAGGCGTAGCGGCCGCGAGCAGGCTCACCTGTGACGTCCTGGTGTACTCCTCGTAGAGCCGGTCGTACTCTTTGTTCTTCTCCTGGTACTGCTGGTGGTACTCGCACAGCTTCCTGCCCACAGCCTCGATGTTGTCCTCTTTCACCACCTGATCCTGATGAGGAGGAGGGAGCAAGCAGAGTGAGTGCCGGGCTTTGTGTGTGTGTGTGTGCATGTGTGTGTGTGGCGGCTCCCGGGCCTCCCACCTGCTGGTGCTTGGACACCGGGTACAGCAGCTTTGACGTCCAGCTTGGGGTTGTACTGCGCCAGCGACTCGTTGCGATAGTGGTTGATGAGCTCCACCACGGAGCTGAAGGTCAGCGGGTCCGAGAAGCCGTACTTCCCGTCCCGGTGGAAGATCTTGATGAGCTTGTTGTTGCCCCCTTTCCTGCGAGACGAGGACGAAGCTGAGTCGCGGTTGAGCCGGGATCACGTCCAGGTCGTGCCCCGCTTTGAAAGTAGAGGACGGAGGAGGAGGAGGAGGAGGGGGAGGAGAAGAGGAGGGAGGGAGGGAGGGGGGGGCGTCTTACCTCAGCGTCAGAGTGTAGTCCCCGTGCATCTTGGTGGAGGCGTCCCTCACCAGGAACGTACCGTCCGCGGTGTCCCTCAGCTTCTCGTTCACCTCCTCCCGGGAGATGTCGCCCCAGTACCACTCGGCGTCCTGCAGGGCCATGTTGACGTTCATGCCGTTGTTGGTCACAGATGCGGGCTTCGGTGGCTTGGGAGGTAGAGCTGCGGGGACAGGGGGACAGGGGACGCACAGGGGTCAGCACCGTGGCCTCCTCCGCCTCCGCTCGCAGAGACAGACCGCCAGGAGCGCCGCCCCGTCCCGCGTCCGAGGCTCGAAGCGCGGTTATGTAACCGCTTTGCGGATGCTCGAAATTAAAACGCACCGATTTTCTCTCTCTCTCTCTCTCTCCCTCCCTCCCTCCGCCTCATTTCCCCCCCCTCATTGATTAAACCGAGCTCCGTGCCTCTCTCTGGCCGCGGAGGCGGTAACGGCCAGGCTGTGGGAGGGGAAAACCGAGAGCGTGAGTCAGGGAGAACGAATTTCATTCAAGAAAAAAAAAGAGAAAAGAAAATGTGGGGGGGGGGGTATCTATTAATATTCCTGCCCCCTGGTGAGCGACGTTGCTATGCCGGGGAGGAGGAGGAGGAGGAGGAGGAGAAGCTACAGAGGGACTGGGAAGCGGCCGAAGATCCGTAATATCTTCTGTGGAGAGGCTCTTTCGGACGCAATCACCTCGCGGGGCATATACAGTCAGCTCTCCTTCCTCCTCTTCCTCCTCTTCCTCTTCTCCGTTTTCCCCTCGATGCGTTGTGCCGCCCGAGAGGAAGAGACACGCCGTCCCCCGTTCGCGCTGCAGTGGCGCTGACGCCGGGCTGTAGCCGCGGCAAGGTAGCCGAGCTATTTTTAACCCGCAAATCTGCACTGCCTTTGTTCACCCCCCCCTCCTCCTCCTCCTCCTCCTCTCCCCCTCTCTCTCTCTCTCTCTGCATTAACAGCGTCTCGCTCAGACCACCGGGCTATTGTGACATAGCAGAAAACGCTTCCCCGGGCCGAGCGCAGAACGCAGCCTCCTGCGGCGCACGCGCACGTTTCAAACGGGACATCCCGGACCACGGGCAGACAACGCACAGCTTTTGCGTCACCGGGTGCTGCGATAAAACACAATTCCCCCCCCCCCCCCCCCCCCCCCTCCCTCCCTCCCCTCACTCCTAAAACGAGCGGCCCCGGGAGCGCGGCTCGCCGTCGGACGGAGCAGCCTGCTCGGCAACGCGTTGCATCACTTACCGCAGCCAATCAGGCGGGGGGCTCGGTCAGCGAGCGCTCCCGCATCTCCCGCTCCCCGCGAGCGGTGAGGTCATCGCCAAAAACGGAGCCCGGGTGCCCCCGAGGCTAGCCCCGCGTCCTCTCCTCTCCCCTGCCGGCCTGCGCGCGCGCGCTCGCCTCGCTCCCACCCGCCACCCGCTCTCCACTAGCTCGCGCGGAAAGAGAAGCTGCGGCCTGTCTCCATGCTTCCCCTCTGTCATCCTCTCCCTCTCTGCCTCTCTCCCTCTCCCTCTCTCTCTCTCTCTCTCTGTTGAAGCTGGGCTGCCTGCTCTCCTGCGGGTCGCCGGGGCCCCTCCTCCCTGCGCGTGTCGTGCGGAGCCTCCTGGTCCGGCCCACCGCTGGCAGCCAGACAAAAAGGCAGCTCTCCCGCAGCGGCACGTACGCAGCCGAATTAGAGAGGCCCGGCCAGCGGCGCCCTGAGCTCCCGAATGCCGCCCGTAATCCCGCACGGCGTGACGGGATAGCGCCCTCGATTTCCTGGGCGGAATTAAAATAGACCTAATTCTCGGGAAAGGTAGAGAGAGAGCGAGGTGGGGGGGGGGGGGGGGTTGGAGGCAGCGGGCGCCGCTCCAAGGTGCAAATGAAGAACTCCGAGGAAGAATTAAAAGTGATCGCGTTAAGCCGCGTTCACACAACCCGTGACCTACATGAGCCGGCAAAGCACAATCGAGCTTTCAAAGAGCGGTCTTAAAACAAACCTCATCTATATTTATACACACACACACACATATATATATATACATACACACACACACACGCACACACGCATATACACTTCTTATGTCGAGGGCCCGGCAGTGGGCTGCCCGGAGCAGCCCGGGCATGGTGCGTGTGCGAGCACACCATGCGCGAGTCCCGGAGCGGAGCGGACCGTTCGCTGACAGCTACGACGGGAGGCTTAGGGAGAACAAAACGGCCCATTCTTCCTCGTCCCTCCAGCTCTTAAGCCCTGGTATTTTGCGTCTTATTCTAGCCCAGCAGTGCCTTCTACCCTCCTCCTCCTCCTCCTCCTCCTCCTCCTCCTCACAGCCCGCAGGCAGCGGCGGCGGGGACTCGCCGTCCTACTTTTTGCGAGGCGATTTTAAAAAAAAATAAAAAAGAAAGAAAGAAAGGAGGGGAAAAAGAAGGGGAGAACTAAAAAAAAAAACAACTTACGCTGCAAGTTGTGCATGTTTTGGCGAGTCGACAGTCTCTCCTTTGAAGCTCCCCCTTTACTCCCAAAAGGCAAATTAAATCCAGTCAGTGAGCCGCTTTCAAGTCCTCCAGTAAAGCTCCATTTCATAGTTCGGGCCACAGAGACAGTGGGAGCCTCCCTTCCCTTTCTCCTCGTTTTCTTTCCCCTTATTCTTTTCTTTTTTTTGAAGAAAAAAAAAGAAGGGCTTTATGCGCCTCTTAATGAAATCCAGGTAATCCGCTCCTCGATGTGAGGCAGGTGCAACGCGCGGCTGTCTCACTGGCTGACTGCTCAGTTCCTGCTGCGAGCCAGCTAAAGTCTCTCTCTCTCTCTCTCTCCCTCCTCCCTCCCCCTCTCGCTCTCTCTCTCGCTCTCTCTCTCTCTCTCTCTCTTGCTCTCTCTCTCTCTCTCTCTCTCTCAGGCCTGCGGTCGTGGAGGCAGGTAGTTAATGATTAGCAGTAGCTGCTCTGGTGTCAGTGCTGCCTGCTCTCAAGCGGCCACTCGTGCCAGCTTTCCTCTCTCTCTCTCTCTCTCCCTCTCTCTCTCTCTCTCTCTCTCTCTCTCTCTCTCCACCTCTCTGTTTGCAAAGGAGGAGGCAAGAAGGAGAGGGGAAGAGGGGAAGGGGGGGCGGGTGTGTTCGGTCTTATGATTAACTTGCAAAGTTTCAAATATTTGCTGAGCTGGGCACTTTGAGGCAGGGAGGACATGTGGAGATCCAGGCTGGGAGAGACGGAGCGAGGGAGAGAGAGAGAGAGAGAAGGAGAGGGAGAGAGAGAAGGAGAGGGAGAGGGAGGAGGGGGGAGGCCCTAGAAACTGGAAGCGGCCCTCGGTTAACAAGAAGTGCTCTGTGGAGCAGGCCGACTTTCCAGCCAACCAAATCTAAGTGGGCCTTTTGTCGCTTCCTTAAAATAGGCACGCAGTAACTGGGAGAAGGCACGCGCGCACACGCGCGCACACACACACACACACCCCCACAGGTCAGTTGCAGCACACATGTACACCGTGTATGCAAGTGCGTTCACATACAAGTCCCCGGCCCCCGCTCCGACGGCAGCAACTGGAACCAGTTTGGCGCACTTGAACTTTGCTGTACGTTTGACTGGGTCATGTGCTTGAGCTTGTGTGAGTGTGTGTGTGAGTGAATGTGTGAATGTGCATGTGTGTGCGTGTGTGTCCGTCTGTCTGTGCGCCCTTCAATCTGTCCACGCGGGCCGCTGCCAAACTGCTCCCGCAGGTGCAAATCGGTGACAGCTGAGAGCGGGCCGTGCACCGGCACGTTATAAATAGCCCTCGCAGGTAATAAAATGTCGGGGGGGCGGCCACGGACGGGCCCCCGGGCCCCCGGGCCCCCGGGCCGGCCGGCGACACAGCGTTTTTAACGGGCGCTGTGAAAGCAGGAGCGTGCCACGCTCACACACCACCACTAGCCCCACCAGCACCACCACCACCAGCACCACTAGCCCCACCAGCAGCTCCATCCGCACAGCCCTGCAGAGCTGTGGCCACCCCGAGGCCTGGCTTCTCCAGGCCTTCCACCACCTGATG
>CM055201.1:4321394-4361444 GCA_029224185.1 Karalla daura
TGTCAGTGAAGAATATCAGCAAAAGCGGTGCTTTTCGTTTCTTCTGAAAGGGGGCCCTGGAAATCGAATGACTCTATGTAGAATCCAGTTACTGTTTTTCCATGTTGTCTTTGTTGTGCTCGTTTTTATCCTCCTCCTCCTCGGGCTCCACTGTTGAGATGATTTCACAAACCGCCCCAGTCCGGCGCCCCCCCCAGTGTTGCCTGGCGGTGCCGGCTGCTGAGCCCCTCTGGTCTGTGTTCGCAGGCGGCGCTCCCTCTTCAGGCGCTTCGCCATGCAGCCCTCCCCCCTCCTGCACACCAGCCGCAGCTTCTCGTCCCTCAACCACTCGCTGTCCTCCGGTGAGAGTCTCCCCGGCTCCCCCGCCCCACAGCCTCTCCCCCCGCTCCCCGGCCGCCGCCCTCCGCCCCGCACCAGACTTCACCCAGTCAGGTGGAGAGTCCAGCTCATTCTTGCCGTCCCGGGGGGGGGGCCGCCTCCCTCCTCCTCCCCCCCCCCCCCCTCCCCCCTCCCCCGCCTCCCAGACTTCCCCCTGTGTCAACCCGTCCTCTCTCTCTCCCTCTCTCTCTCTCTCTCTCTCTCTCTCTCTCTCTCCTCTGTCTCCTCCAGGCGGCAACTCCTCGCAGAGCAGCTCGCCCGGCTCCAGCGCGCCCGACTCGCCCGCCGGCTCGGCCACGTGCGCCCCAGCACGCTGCACGGCCTGGGCCCCAAGCTGCCGGGCCAGCGCCTGCGCCAGGGCCGCCGCAAGTCCGCCGGCAGCATCCCGCTCTCGCCGCTGGCGCGCACGCCCCTCGCCCACGCCGCAGCCCGCCTCGCCACAGCGCTCGCCCTCGCCGCTGCTGGCCGGCCACCCGCCGGCCCTCGCCAAGGCCGCCGCGCAGGCCTTCCCGGCCAAGGTCCACTCGCCCGCCCGCCGCCCGCGCGCCACATGGCGCGGCCCAAGAGCGCCGAGCCGCCCCGCTCGCCCCTGCTGAGGCGCGTGCAGTCGGAGGAGAAGCTGTCGCCCGCCTACCCGGCCGACAAGAAGCACCTGTGCCCGCGCAAGCACGGCCTGGAGGTGACGCAGGAGGAGGCGCAGGACGAGGAGGCGCGGGCCGGGGAGCCGCAGGGCGTGGACGAGGGGGGCGGCGGGGGCGGGCGAGGCGCACGCGGCGGCCCCCCGGGTGCGGCCGGTGGAGCAGGGCTGCCTGAAGAGGCCGCCGGGCCGCAAGGCGGGCCGGCAGGAGTCCCCGGAGGAGCCGGACCGGGAGAAGCTCAAGTCCAAGATGGCGGCGAGGAGGCAGGAGTGGTCGGAGAGGAGGGAGTCGCTGCAGAAGCAGGACGCCCTGCGGGAGGCCGACCCCGCCTCGCCCTCCTTCTCCTCCTCCTCCTCCTCCCCCTCCTGCTGCTCCTCGCCCTCCTCCGTCCCGGCTGCCGACGGCGGGGAGGAGGGCTTCCTGTGCCGGGCTCAGAGCAAGGGCGGCCCCGAGGAGGCCAAAGCCGCCAGCGGCGCCCTCAAGGACGTGCTGTACAAGAGGCTGAGCGCCTCTGGCGGCGGCGACGGGTCCCTCTGCTCCGTCCAGCCCGAGCGGCAGCACCCGAGGTCCCCCAAGGACCCGGTCAAGCCCGAGCGGCTGGACTTCAAAGCGCCCAGCATGGAGTTCGCGCGCAAGAGGCTGTCCTTCGAGGAGCGCGACGACTGCATGTGCCGCTGCCCGCCCGGCCTCCACGACGGCCTCCACTTCGGCCCGGCGCGCTCCAAGAGCCTGCAGCTGGACGCCGGGCGGCCCACGAGCACCTGAAGGCGGCGCTGGGCGGCGCCGAGGCCCTGGCGCCCAAGCTGTTCCCGGGCCGCGGCGAGAGCGCCGTGGAGAAGCTGCAGCTCATCGCCTCGGCGGAGTCCTCGCTGCGCAAGGCGGCGTCCGAGTACAAGCTGGAGGCGCCGCGCCACGTGTCCTCCCTCAGGCCCCTGGAGGGCACGCTGGACATCGGACTGCTCTCCGGGCCCAGGGTCTCCAGGACCGAGGCCTGCTTGTCCAAGATGGCCGAGGGCGGCGGCGAGCCGGCGCCCCCGGGCCCTCCCGCCTGGCTGCCGGCGCCCGCCGACAGGCAGGTCGCCGTCCCCCAGCTGAAGGCGCCGGCGGACAAGCTGAAGGCCCCTCCTCCGGGCCCCGAGGCCGTCCCGACCCCCCTCGGCGGCGTCATGTCCTCCTCGGAAGCTAAACCGAGCCCGGGCGGGGTGACGGGGCGCCGGAGCGGGCCGGCGAGCCGGCGAAGGCGGCGAGCGGCAAAGCCGAGGCTCCGGGCCTCGGCGCCAAGGCGGAGGGCCGGACGGGGATGAAAGCCGGCCCGGCCCTGGTCCTGGAACACAGGGGGGCCCCGGCACGGCTCGCACTTCTCCTCCTGCGGCAAGACGCCGTCCATCCGGGAGGTCAGCAACGAGGACCAGGAGGACGAGGCTGAGCAGCAGGAGGCGCGGCGGCCGCACGCCTCCGGAGCGGAGGGGGCCCGGGGGGCCGACCTCGGCGTCCGTCGCTGCCCTGGAGATCGTGCTGTCCAAACGGCCCGAGCCTCGGGCCTCGGATCCACGCCCCCGGGGACCCTGCGGAGGGATCTGCCGGCCGAGACCGTGCGCCTTCTCCAGATCGGCTGTCAAATTGACGGTTGGAGCCAAGCCGGAGGCCGAGGCCGCTCCAGGAGCCAAGTGCGAGGGGGGGGAGGAGGCGGCCCCGTCCAAGCCCGGGTCTGAGGAGGTGAATAAAAAGGATCCTCCTGCGTCCGCCGGCGCGCCGGGGGGCAGGAGGGATCCCGCGTCGCCGAAGACGAAGGGCGCGAAAGAAGCGGAGCAGCTTTCAAAGGGCAGCGCGGCCGACAAAGCACAACGCAGCAAAGCGCCCGAAGCTGCCGGAGGCTGCCGCCCCGAGAAGGACGAGCCCGCGGCGGGCGAAAACGGGAGATCCGCTCCGCCGGACACCTCGGCTCCAGGCCTCAAAACGAAGTGCGGGCCCGAGCCGCAGGCCTCCAGGGAGGCCGAGGAGAGCGCCGAGCCCAAGCCCAGGTCCCCCAGGGGCCCCCCGGCACCCGTCAGACACGGCCCCGCCGGCAAACCCAAGGAGGCCAAGACCCCCGGCCCGGCCGTCAAAAACCACCTCGAGCCCGGGCCCAAAGCCCCGCCTTCGCCCGTCTGCCCCGCCGACCTCCCCGAGCCCAAGGCGGCGGCGGCGGCGGCGGCGGCGGCGGCGGGCCCGGAAGGAGACGCCTCAGGCGGTCCCCGGGACCGGCCAGCAGGAGGCGCCCAGGGCCCCGGACAAACCGCCGGACAAACCCAGCAAGAAGGAGGCGGCCGAGAGGAAGAAGAAGGAAGTCCAGCAGCAGCAGGAGGCGGCGGCGGCGGCGGCGGCGGCGGCGGCGCCCGCGCAGAAGGCCGGCAAGCGGGACGCGGCGGGAGGGCGTCCCCGGCCGGGGACCGGGACAGGAAGCAGCAGAGGGAGTCGCCGCGTCGGAAGTGAGCGACCCCCCCGAACGTCGCCGTGCCGTCCCCCTCCTCCTCCTCCTCCTCCTCCTCCTCCTCCTCCTTTCTTTTCAAGTTTAGTTCAGTTCGAGGACCGGCCAAGCTTGTTACATGCCGAGAGAGAGAGAGAGAGAGAGAGGGGGGGGGGGGGGGGGGGAGGGGTGGGGGGTGTGTGTGACCGTGTGTGTGCGTGCGCGTGTGTGTGTTATATGAGAGTAGGTGGCGATGAGGTCATGCGCACACGTCTCGTCGATCTGAATGTAGGCGAAACGACTCCGATTTGTCGATTTCCCGCGTCTCTCGGGTGAATGTTGGGGCGCTCTTGCGCAATCAGCGGGGCACGGGAGGGGGGGGGGGGGGGGGGGGGGGGTGAAAAGGAGGGGGGAGGGGGGGGGGAGGGGGTGAGTAGCCTTAGAGGTGTGTGACCCACTGTGGAGTCTGTGCCATTAAGAAAAAAAACGGGAAAAAAAAAAAGAACGAATCGGTGAAAAGAAAACAAAACAAACAAAAAAAACCGAATGGAACCGCACTCTCGTTCAGGCTCCGGGGACGTCCGGCCTCTTTTGATGCAGTAGATCCCGCTCGGCTCGTCCCTCGGCCGTGATCGGCTTTTTTTTTTGTTTGTTTTTTGTGTTTTTTTTGTTTTGGGGTTTTTCGCACAGTGGTACACGAAAGCGGGATTGCGGCCTCAAGCGAGCGGAGGGGGCCTTGGGATTGTGGGGAATCACACTTGGGGGGGGGGGGGGTTAATTCACATTCCTCTGGCGTCTGAATATACGTTTTTGTTTCTTTTTTTGATTTTTATGCAATAGCGTGTAAATACGATAAAACACTGTAAAACGGGAGGGGAGGGGGGGAGGGGGGGGAGGGGGGGGGGGGGGCCTCGCCCGATTCCTCGTTTTTGTACCATATGTACAGATTTTGCAGCGGCGTCGCCGTAACTCTGTGGGTCCGAAAGGGAGCGGCCGTGACGTCTGCCTCCTCCTCCTCCTCCTCCTCCTCCTCCTCCTCCTCCTCCTCCTCCTCCCTCCTCCTCCTCCTCCTCTTCTCCTCCCCCCCCCCGCCTTCGTGTCCTCGCCCGTTCCAGGGTCGACTGAAGAGGAGGACGGGGGGGGAGAAGGCCGCGAGGTTAAAAAAAAAAAAAAAAAAACAAAAAAAAAAACAAAACAAATGTAGCAATGTTATGAAATGAAACTGTGACGGACGTCGGCGTTTTCCCTTCTGGACGCGTTTTCGCACCGAGTGCAGTTTTAAGGGCGACAACCGTGTAAAGTACGGAACGTGGCGTCACGTGGCGTGCACGCGTGTCTGTGTGTGTGTGCGTGCGTGTGCGTGTGTGTGTGTGGCAGTGATTTACTGCTTTTTTTTTTGGGAGTTACGCCTCTGGCTACGTCCATGTCCTTACAGAACAGGTTTAAGGTCAGGCGCTTGAAGGAGAGCAAGTTCTGCGAGTGTTTTCTTTCACACTAGGCTACGGTTGTGGGTGTTTTACCTGTGTGTGTGCGTGTGCGTGCGCGTGTGTGTGTGTTCATATCCCAAAGGTGAGAAGCCACTGACTTCAGATTATTAGATGAGGAATCCTGACTGTAGACGGTTTTTTTGTCCACGACATGCGTTATGATGTTCATGTGCAAAATACTTGGTACTACGCATATAGACGTATAGACTGTCATCGTCTTGTATCCACGTTCACTTTCTGCCAATTTTACACACACACACACACACACACACACGCGCACATAAATTAAAAACACATTTCTATACTGTAGATGCCTTTAAATAGTGACTACCCCTAAAGGACGAACTGAACGTAGCCCAGGACACTCAAGTATATGACGTTTGCTCCGGTGTCCAAACAGTAGCCTCGTCTACCTGCGCGTAATCTATGTTGAGTAGTTAAAAAAAACAAAACGACAAGAAAAGAAAAAGCGACCCGTCACAGAATGTGGAGGTCTCAAACACTAAAGAGAGCGGGACAGAGAGTGGACCGGGCGCCGGGTGTGACGCGTGAACGCGGGGCGAGGGATGAAAATGCACCTTAATGTTTGCCAGGGTTCAGTTCAACTGTGAGGAGAGGAGTAAGCGTGGTTTATAGATCCCCCCCCCCCCCACCCCCCCCCACCACCACCCCCCCCCCACCCCCACATCCCTCCTTCACATTTCAACCCATCGCTGGCTTTTATTTGAGCAGTAAACCATGTCCTCCCCTCCCCTCCTCCCTCGTCCCCCTCCCCCCCTACCCCCTCCAGACCTTACACACACACACACACACACACACACGCACACTTTGTCTTTCCTGTGACGGCTCAATCCTCAAAGCACATTCAATGTTTGTTTACAAAGCATCATGGATGTATATTTTGTATATTGTTGATTTGCCAAATCTATGTCCCGTGTCACAGGTAATGTTGTTTATAGTAGCGTGAGACTTTGCTCCCCGCCACAAGGACGTTTAAAAAGAGAGCATTCGTATGTGCAGTAATCGGCGTCTTTTTATGTCGGGTTCTCCTCCTCCTTCTTCTTCTTCGTCTCCTCGTCTCCTTGCCTCCCCCCCTTTTTCTTTCTCCCCCCCTGTGCGAAACTAGTATTAATATGAACTCGCTTACGATGGTTTGTCTTTTAGAAAATGTGCAATAAAAGTGTTTTGAGTTTTGTATTTTGCCCAAGGAAAGCTCTATGGATGTCATAGATGTTGTATATTAAAACAGATATTTATACTTCTAATGTTGCATAATACTGAAAATAAAATGCAATGATGAATTCATCTTCTTTCCTCTGTTGGTTTTTTTTTTTACACAGAGATCAATGCTCTGACATTTGGTCAAATTGGATTGTTGAATCGATGGAAACAAGATCATGTCTTCATGGGTTTCTGGTTAATAACGATTATTTTCTTACAGATAAAATGCATTTAGAATTGACCTCAAATGTATGCATTTTAAAGCACCCGACTGAGCCACATATTGATAATGAGTCACTTGTTTCAGAAAACTAAACGACAAAGTCCCGCTATCACCCGACCTCGTTTATACTGAAGTTATTCTTAGTTGCCACCGTATTCACACCGGTTCTCATTTTAGTCACTCATCTTCAAACACCAAGTTACTCATGATTGTGGGTTAATGTACAACTATGTGGCAATAAAGCCGATTGTGTTTGTTATTAAACAAAACTTAGGTTGCAGCTTAAAACAAACGGCAATCATTACAACTGATAAAATACACAGATGTTTATTACCATTTTGCCCATAACACTTCTTTTTAGGGGGGTGTATCCGATGAAATGATATTGAAACGGCATCACCTTAAGACTCCGAGTATTATAATTACTGGGTGTAGTCGATGTGTGCCAGCAGACCATTAAGGTAAAAGCCGCTATGGCCAACATATGGATTTTTCTGCAGGAGGTGCTCAGAAGCGCAGCCCTGCCGTGGGGTGCCGCCTGTGTCCAGCAGGGGGCAGTATCTGTACATCTGTGGTTGCCGCAGTGGGTCAAATAAAGCACGGAATTACCAGCATGGAACTGGTGAATTATACGATATTTGTCACATGTACGTTGACTCTCAAACACAGATTTACAAAAAAGAAAACGCGTGTAGTGCTGCAACCTGCCTTCCTATTCCATATTTCAAACTGAAATTCAAATATGTGTGTGTGTGTGTGTGCTGCAATCGTGCAACAAGAGCCGCGGCGTTATTGGCGGCCCTCTAAGTGAGCATCTTGTCGATGTTCCGTTACCGTCCTCTGACAAGCGATTACAGTCTTATTGTACAGATGGATTTGCATCCGTGCAGACTGATTACTAAGCAAAATCACGAACAAGAGCAATGAATGGGGGAGAAATCAAATCCTCTTAATGTTGGGGCCCGGGGCTGGGAGAGAGGGGGGTTATTGCAGCGTGCAGGCCAAACACAGAGAGAACATTGCGCTCATTTATTATCGGTCGACAGAGACTTCTTTTTTTTTCAGCCCTGCAAGACCATTTTCATCTGCAACTGCCTCAGACGTCTTGATATCTTCAAAACTCTGTATGTCGTATAAAGAGCATGTGGATAATAGTATCTAAATGGACATGAAACGCGTTCCGTCATGTGGTTCAAGGACAGGAACCAAACTCATCCCTGTTGGCTTTGTTGTCCTTCATCATTGCTGTGAGTCCGTAAACGCTGCCGTCAGACGCGGCCTCAGATGGGAGCTCGGGCACCGTTTAAATGCTCAGATTTTCCCCTGAGTTTCACCTAAAAATAACCACAAATGGTTTGTTATTTGGACTTGACTGTGAGGATAATTGAATGTATCTTCATTGTCCATCTGGCTGCTTCCTGAGAGGAGAGGGAGGGGGAGGGGGGGGGGGGGGTGAGGGGGGGGCCTTCGCTGGCTTCTAATCCATTTCAGTGGGACTGGTCAATACTAATGATGTGACCAGCTGTGTGCAGCGTTATCAATTGGGTGTGGAGTTTAAAAGGGTGGGTACACGTGTGCTCTGTGCGCAGAAACAAACACATAGCGACCAGACTGTACGCACCCTGGCGCTCTAACCTTCTCACGGCCCATCATTTGCCTCCCTCGTTAGCCAACGGGCCGAGAGCGTTTCGCGGGGGCTCTGAATTGACGCACGTCATGCACGTTGGCCCTTGGTTTAAGTGGTTATGGTCTTGCATCATGATCTCAAATTATCCACGGCAGTGAGTGGACGTAACGGCAGAGACCTCCATATTCTTCGAAATTATGCAGAATTTCCTTCGTTAGCAATGGCCGAGCTCCACCTCCCTCTGCCGTTCTCCTTCTCCGTTGTCTTCCTGTGTGTGTTTACACCGGGGCTCATCAATTATTTGTTTACACCGACATGGCTTTTCAAAATGGCTGTTCTGGGCTAATGTGTGCAACTAGGTCCGCATACACTTACATCACTCATGGTTCCCACCGTTCTGAAAACACGGCCTAAAGGTTGCAACGTCCACCAAAATTCATGGAACATGCCGTAAAGAGGCACAGAGTTACTTGAATATCCAACGAAAAAAACAAACATTGGTTTGGCCAATCAGAGCGGCGCTTTCCCAGTATTTTTAAGTGTTGTTCTGAACTTGTGGCGTCAAAACAACATTTGCCACTGGTCTGTGTTCTCACTATCGGAGAAACCCGAGCTTTTAACTTTTTTTTGGGGTTTCCCCGTCATCCAAAATAACCGAACAGGCTGAACAGTTGATCTGAATGACCTCAGTTCAGGGATTGATCCCCTGTAAATCATGTATGTCTGTGCCTGCTGAGTCATTTCACACAAGGTCAGGACATCGACTGTGCTAAAATGAAAAAAAAAAAAAAAGTCAGGGAATCGTCAGTTGGGTCCGCAAGTTTTTAGCCTGGACCAAATTTTCTGCCAATGAGTCAACAGTAATAATAGCAAGCAGCATGTCAAAAGAAATTCACATTTGAAGGCAGTGCAGCACATTGTGTAGCATCTGATTTCCTTATCCTGTTTGTCTTGTAAAAGTCTGCGCCCCTGAAAACAAGGAGAGAGAAGAGATTTCTTTGAGAAGGAGAAATGGAGGCTGTTGAAAGTGGCTGGTGGGAAGGCTGCTCGTCCCTGCAGACACATTGCAATCTGAGACACACAGATAAATCCACTCTGGCCTGTATTAACTTCTGCTGCTGGAATTTGTTCAAGTACATTCTGTGACTTGGGGAGAAGCCAAAACTCCAGCCCAGCTCCCATATCTCATGTTGCAACTAATGGCTCCTGGCCGAGTTCGAGTCCACAGCCACTGGGCCGTCATGCGGGCGGGCGGGCGGGCGGGCGGGTTGGGCAGAGGCAGCTTTGTAATGTGGGAGACGTGTCGCTCTTGTGCTAGGGAAACATCCAATAACCCTCGCTGCTCTGTGGTTTCTGTCCCTTTTTTCTCCCCCCGCAGCCGAGGGAACGGATGAGCAGTGGGAACACCCAGCGCGATTGCGCAACAGCCCGAACTGTCATGTATAGGCTGAGCCGTTGCTCTGTTCTAACGTTCGCGCTTGTGTTGGTAAGGTCCTTAAAGTCGTCCAGATGATGCAATGTAGACACAAGGAAAGTGTTTATGTGGGAGAGTGCGTGGGCGTGTGTGCATGGTTGGTGGTTTCGTCCACTGTGGGCAAGTGCACGCTTAAGTACACAATCCAGATACTGCGAACAAGTCTACGAAACCGATAAAAGACATTTTTTTCTTTTTTCTTGTCTTCTAGAAATCCGTGGAAATGCCCGTGTGGCGGCAACGCGACGATAAACACTCGATTATAAGCGAGAGTGATGACGGATGAAACGCTCGGTTCGAAATGGACTCGTGGCACTTGGAAAAGAAGCCCCTGGAGGGCTCCATGTGTGGCGAGATACCAAGAGCGCGCTGATTAAAACCTTCGCCGCGGTGAAATGAGAGGATGATGTGCGACGGGATGACGTTGTGGTCCGTGTGTCAGGCTGCTAAGTGCCGGGTGTTCGGGATGACGCCGCCTCGCCCTGAGCGGCTCCGACGGACCTTCCCGTGTCGCTCCCGCCCTCTCTCGGCCTGCGTCTTGTGTCACGCACCTCACAGAAGCCTATCGATGACGTTGGCGCCGTTTGTTTTTCTTCAACGAGCGCGAAACTGAACGCGGAAAGACGGCTTGAACATTTGGCGGTTGCGCAACAGGAAGGGGCACGCTTCAGAGGCGGCGCGGCAAGTGCACAGACTTACGGTCCGAGGTTGGCGTCGTGACAGCATGCAAGGCGTGTTCGCAGTTGTGAACGCATTTGCACAGCGTCTCTTCAAAGACTTACGCCATGTCTGTTTGTGCTCTCGCGTCCCGTTTCTGCTTTTAACGTTCTCCGTCCGTCGGAGGCAAAATTACGTACGAGATGTACGTACCGAGGAGGGGGTGAGGACAGATGAAAGGCGCTCCATGTGTCAAGGTGCATAGAGCATAAATGGGCTTTTAGAAAACCAATGCAAACTGTAACACTGCTCCAATTCTGCAAGCGCCCGGTCGATCTCTGACCTCGGCCCGGACCCCACACCAGCATCTATGGATCGGGGGGTCGGTGGTTCTATCCCAGCCCATTGCAGCCTACATGCGGAAGTGTCCTTTAGCACGATGCTGAGCCCCAGATAGCCTCTGAAGCTGCGTCATCACGTGGGGATGTGCGCGAGTGGTTGAAGCAGACGGGCTGTCCAGAATATGAATGGGTGTGAACGTGACTTGTTACGCACTCTCTAAAGTGCTCTTGAGTGGTCATAGCCCCATACAAGAACCGGTCCATTTCCTCTGAAGAGGCCGTCTCGGACAATAAGGAGTTAAGAGTTGGCTGCTGCCTGTGTTTATGAAACCCTTCTGAGTCATGGGTGTGATTTTGTGACGTCACTGACATTTGTGTTGTGCACATCCGCAGCTACAACTCGCACCGGGGCTGGAAAACAAAACATTCAGGCTGCCCAAAAGAGAGGAGGAAAAAAAAAGCACAGATATGTAGAACACAGACCGGGCCACCGGACTGATGATATATTGATAGGATGCAGACAGACAGAGTGACAGGCTGACAGACAGAGCTGTTCGTTACAGATTTGCACCAATGTTTTCAGTCGCCCCCTCATCATATTTCTGTCCGCATCATGACTTTTTGTGTGAGCGTTCATTTCAGCTCTGCTTTGCGCTCTCCGCTGCGCCCCCGGGGAGCCGCGCGCCTCCAGATTTAGCCTCTAAAAGCTCCACCTGCGTGTCACCAGTCCCGTCCGACTGCAGCTCGCTGCAGAACAGGAAGTGTGCAGTGGCCTTATCAGGGCTTTCACGATTGAGAGATAGAGAAGAGCGCAGCCGACATGATGGACGAGGAGCTAAGAGCTGAGCCACGCTGAGCCACTCTGCAGAGTGCAGTCGTAGGACGCTCCCACAGTGAAAAAAAAAAGCAATTTCTAAATAGACTGGATGTATTTAGCCGAAACAGTTATTTCCATATGGAATCCTTGCCCCATATAATGTTTTGTACGGCCTTTGCATATTTACTGGAGGCCTGCTTTGGTTGTTTTCCCTGTCTTTGCCCTCTGTATGTTGGGATAGGCTTCAGCAGACCCTCAAAACACGATCAAGGCACACAACTGTGAGTCTGCCGCAGTTTTGTCTATAGTTTGCTCCTGGTTCTTCCTCAGTCTCTGATTCCTCCTCTGCTTCTGGCTCCAACATAGAGGGCTGGATGTGTGCGCATCACTACATAGCTGCCCCAGTTACCACCCATTTGAGTGGCAAGCGAACAGCCCGCCAATGTAAAGCCTAGCGTGTGGTTGCCAGATAAGCATAAAACTGCGTCAGATCTGTGCAGAAAAGAGAGACTGAAGATGCGATAGCAAATGGGCTGTAAAACAGCATGTGAGCGATTTCTGATGGAACTAATATTCCATAGTTGATAAGTTAACCCCAGAGAATGCTCTATCCTCCTCTAGGTCTCCTTAAATGGAGGCAAGAACGATCAGGTGCCCTTGCTCAACAACAGAGCTTAACTTGGTCTCCCTCCCTCACTAAGCGCTAACTGGAGTGGCGCAGCTGTGGAGAACGTACACATCCAGCCTTTCATGTTGGAGCCAGAACCAGGGGAGGAAAGACTGAAGAAAAACCTGGAGCAGAGACGTTGGCAGACGCTACTGTTCCGCGTCACATGCTCCCTCTGTTTGAGTATGCCCATTATCCGGCCGCAGTTTCAACACTCAAAAGTTCTACGTGCGAGGCGATGCGATGCCTAAAGAAATCGAGTCAGTGCCACCCGATTAATGATCGACCATTTCCATTCTGCCCGCTCTCCGTCTGTCAATCATCCCTCTGTGTTTTATTTGCGCAGCGTGACGTGAACTTTGCCTCTTGCGCAACGCGGCGTCAGGTGACAAACGTCGCCTCCGTCCTGTAGATTTGCGACACAGAACAACGTCGACCCGCCAGGCCGTTTGGTGATGAGGCGAGTGGGGCGGGAGCGGCCTCTCGGGGAACCACCCCCTCACCCTGCCATTGTCCCAGGACATCCAGGTTAACCCAGGTTCACTGAAGTCGCCCCTCTCTGCTCCCCCCAGGCAAGGAATGAATGTGCGCATGAATGGCTGCCTGTCGCCATGGCTGCATTTCATTAGTTTGTTCCACTTCCCCTGGTGTTACGTAACAGCCAGGAGGGCTGGGGCAAAGAGGGCGGGGGGGAGGGGGAGGAGCACAGCTTATGTATCTGCCCCTGTAGGCTGAAAGCACCACGGTGGAGTGCTGTGCCATGCCTGGTTCGGTCTCCGCTCGTGACCTTTGAAGATCTGGAAAGTTCACACACACATTGGCGTGCGAAAGTCTCTTTCTCCCGGTTACACGCACCAGAAATGCTTTAAACATGGAAACCTGCACTCCAAGAAATGGGGAGAAATATACAGCAGTTCGTTTTATGCTAAGCTTTAACAGAACTTTAACCTTTAAATCTCACCGATTTTATGCTGCACTAAATCAGCATTTTATGAACGCCATGTTTTCATCCCCCCAGCAATTACATTTGATTTATTCTATCTTTCATTTTGTGGGACATGATGGAAGGAACCCTTTCTTTTTCTCCAAAAATCAGTGGTTGCCAAACAAATGTGAAGTGGGTGGCATTTATTTGGCAGCGAGTTAGAGTGGGAGTTTCTAGTGTTGGAAAGGATCTCAGAGAATTCACGATTAGCATGTGATTTACATATTATCTTGACTTTCTGTCATTTGATTGTGACACATGAACTGAAAAAAAATCTGTCAGAATTTAATATTTTGAGGGAACAGCTACAGTGGCTGTGACACAAATGTCTTAGCTCTGCCTTTCTTTGCACGTGAGCGATCATCCCCCGATTCCCTCATCTTGCTGTCATATTTAGGACTCGTGGAGGGGATGAGACGTGCAAGGGGTCAAAGGGTGACAGAGGCTGACTAACAGCGGCGTTAGAGGCAGAGCTGGGGGAGGAGGTGGAAGAGGAGGAGGAGGAGGAGGAGGAGGAGAAGAAGATCCCTGTGTCAGACACGGGGTCAAGCTCAGGAGAGCAGTGTGGTCCCACACCGAGAGCATTAATGAGCGTCTGAGAGGGATTTAAGCTCCGGGGCTTAGCACAGATCAGCCACTGATTCTCTGCCTGGGGGAAACGGGACTGGATGGAGAGCCACCATTACGGCCCCCGCTGGGAGACGCGCATTAAGGTCGACGCGGGCGAAAGCGGCACCGGAAAAAACCCGGAGAGACCGAGAGCAGGGCAGACGGGTGCTAAACCCGAGCGGCTGTAGGAACTGGATCTCACACAGGTGACTCACCATCAAACACGATGGTTGTCGAACTCGGATCAGTCCTCCAGCTCCACCTCGGACAGCGCGACATTGCCGTTAGGTTCTCACACCGTTGAAAATGTCTCCATTTGAGACCTCAGTTTCAATGACGTGTATACGTTTTCCTACAAACGCAACACAAAAGTTGAGACTTTCGTCGACTCTCTGCAGTTTCAGTTAGCTGGTGACTTGAGGCTCGGGCGTACTTCTGCGTCAAAATGAAGTTGCTGAGGCTCTCCACTTCCGCCACGGGGGGCGGTAGAGGTCCGTACACGGGCTTGACGAAGAAGAGGAAGAAGCAGGAACATAAACACAGTCCACCGTGCTACTCTGATGTTAACACGGCGACCAAGGGGACGCGACAACAGCTGGACGACGAGTTCCCACCTGTTGTCTGCGAGGTTTGACTTGGTGAGAACTCCACTTTCTGCTGTAGTGAGTTCATCTGAGTAGTGAGTTTATTTGTCCCCCCCCCCAATTTAAAAAGAAAACAGTTGCTGTCAGAGAGAAACTAAGCGTTGTTCAAGTCAATTGATTTGGTCACACTTACTCAAATCGTTTTGTTTTCGGTGTTCTTGGTAGGTGCGCGACCTCCGCCAGTCAAACGCGGCCGATACACGAAACCAACGTGATGCGAGCGGAAAAGCGGAAGTAGTAGAGAGAGTGTCCCCAAGACGGAAATGTATCAAGTTTCCGCTGAATTTTACAGTCTTTAATTTTTTTCACAACTATCTTCCGTTTCGTCACCCACTTGATGCTGAAACACTTTGCTGCGCTGGGACATATCGACGCTTTCTTTCGTTGCCTTTCAGATGTCTCGACCCTCTTCCGTTTCTGCGGGACACGGCTCAAACTTTCGCCTGGCGTACGTGACTGGCTCAGTCTTTTGTTTCTTTGCACCGATTTACAAAAGAGTAGTGAGCGATTCAGGGTAGTGTGTCTGTTAAACGATTCATCACAAGTGTTCCCCTTTATTTATTGTTGGCCCAGTCGGTCGACCTAACTCAAACTAGACTTTGGACTCTACGCTGGCTGTGTGAAAGAGCTCATGCGAACAAACGATAGCAATAATTTCCCGAGCGGGTTCAATGACAGGCCTGCAGAAACGAGAACGCGCCTCGAGGAAACACTGAGTGGAGCCTTTCTGTATTTCAATAGAAGTCCGGCGCCCGCGCAGAGACCCGCTTCTCCGACGGATCTGCCCTGAGAGCGGACGTGCGCCGCTTTGAGAGAATCAAAATAATCCGAGCTGCGCGCTGTGCGCCGTCTTTGGGAGCTGCTGTGTGGAGTGGAAAACGGGAAAAAAAAAAAAAAGGAGCCCAAATGAGCGTTATGTAAACACATTCCCAGCGTGCACAGCCCCGGCAGCGGCCACAGCTGGCTGCGCTTGCGTAAGAGGCCCGGCCTCTCGACTCGGTGTGTGCCATCCGGGTTTGGAGATCACTGCAAATCTGCTTTGGTTCAGTCCTGTGTCACAGGCACCGCACTGCACGGCCGCCGCGGCGGGCGGATTAGCGTAAGTGCAGGATTGAGGTTGTCCCAGATAACCCAGAGAAATCAAACCAGACTCTCCGCCCCGGGCCGTTTCCAGAGGCGCTTGTGAAACTTCCTACCCGGGGTCGGCCCGGGGTTAGCGCACTGTAACGTGATCCTCTCCCTGGGCGGACTTCTCTTTCTCTCTCTCTCTTTTTTTCTTTTCTTTTGGGTGTTCAAACGCTGCAGAAATTCCCCCCCGGCCGGGACGTCTTTGAACTGCGAGCGGAAAAATGAGAACACGACTGATGTCATGAGCGCTCTCATTTAAGGAACTCTTCGTGCTTGTGTCCAAGCTGGGTGGAGGCTGCTGCGTTCCTCACGATGGGCGAAGATGGGGAGTTGGAGCCCGGGGGTGATTTCTTTGAATTCGTGAAAGAGAAACTTTGTTTGGAGGCTTCACCGCAGTGGACCATACTCCATTTGAACCAGAATTCTCTCTTGGTGTCTGTTTTTGCTGCCTCACGGCAGCAAGCTGCTGCCTCGTCAAAATGAAGTTATTGCGGCTGTTTCAGATTGAACAAAAAGCAGTCATTCGTTTTAGAAAACGGGTTTATAGTTTTATGAATAGACCAGGTCCAGAAAGTGATGTCTGTGCCTCAGCCAGGCATTTGGATCGAGACCACTGGAGATCTCTTGTACGAAAACACACTCTCTCTCTCTCTCTCTCTCCCTCTCTGACTGCAACACTGTACATGGGCCAAACGTTTGGTGCAAAACTTTGCAAAGGTGTAGAAAGGTAGAAAATGAAAATCATTGAGAAATACAAAATTCCCACACGCTGCTCACTAGTTAAAACCAAGTTCAAGTTTGCTGGCGTGAGACAGCAAATGCATCGCAGTTTATGAGTTTATTTGTAGAGGGACTCCGTTTTTTGGAGAGTCTAAAGAGCGTAAATTTCTCTACAGGAATGGAAAAATGATGTGCCTAATGCGCAGGAAAGGGAAATATTTTGTAGAATTTTCAAGGAATCCTGAACTTCTATCAATTGGCCAGTTGCACTCCAACAGAGGTGGAAAAAGCAGCTGCCGCGGGGTCTTTATGAAGGCACCGAGGGAAAACTGTAAGACTTGTCGATGTGTTGAAAACATCACGAAGAGACCGCGATGGACAAATGGACAGACACAACCTCATAAACCCTTTGAGCAAATTCAAATTCTAGCAGCACTGTCAGGTAGAAACAGGACTGCAGGTGATTTAAAGTAAACAATAAAGTAAGTAAGTTAGTAAGTAAGTAGTTAGTAAGTAAACAATATCCACAAAATGAAGAGCTATGAGCTATGATTTAGAATCCTTGTTTGGGTCCTTAATATAAAAATATGACGCACAATGAGACAGTGAATGCATGTGTCGTGTGTCTGTAGATACACAAGTTGTGCAATGAACACTGTAACTGTGTTTCAGTGAGAGAAAGTGCAGACGCTCCGTGTGTTCACACACGTTTGTCTCACAGTGGCCATTTTTGCCCCGGAGCCGCTCGGCAGACAAACCAGCAATCGTTTTTTCCCCAAATTTTACGAGCGGTTTGGCTGTTTTGCATACGAACGGAGTGGGGGGGGGGGAGGGGGTGGAGGGGACTCGCGGTGATGGCGAAATTAGCGCTAATTTGTCAGGAGCACTTACCTTGGCATGGAATACGAGGGAAGGTCGTGCGCTAACAAGTACAGCCAGGCACTGATTAGCGGGGTAATGCACTTACGCCAGGCAAGTGGAGCCGCGTAATTGGGATAGGCTGGATTTGCCTCACTCGTCTCTGCCAGCATGGCACCGTCTTAGCGGTTACAGGAACGCGGCTTACCGCCGCCCCGCGCATCAACTCGGGGCGGGGAGTCAACGCAACAATGAGCCACTGTTCCCCAGCGAACCTGCGGGAGAGTGCGCGGCTGGTGAAACAGCTTTACGTGGCACCACAGCCTCACGGGTGGAGGAGAGCAGTGGCCCTAACCCTAACCCTAACCTCTGCGTCGGTTATTTGCGGAGTCCGACCGATCGGATGCCTCCTGCGAAGTGAAATTGACGAGGCGGCGGATGTGATCTGGCTTTCTCGCCCTCTGCACGGCTCCCTCTCCTTATTGAGCTTTGCCCCCATTTTTGGCCTGTCCTGCTCTTGACGTTTTCCTACTTTTGGGTGTTGTTTCCTTGACAACCAGAGAAACACGCACACTAAGGCTATTGTGCTTGCCATGGTCTTATCTTGCTTATCACTTCAAATTTTTTACTGATGTTCTTAGACTTTTGTTTTCAACCCATCATGTTATCATACCTTATCATGTCAAGTCATCATTTTGTATCTTACGTCATCTTGTCTTATCTTATCTTATTGCGCCATATCGTGTGGTGTCTTTTTGCATTGTACAGTATCTTAAATGCACATTACAACACATGCAAATTACAAATTTCACTGAGAAGTGAAAATGCTTCTGAAATAAAAGTATAATTATCTGAGGTAAAACAGGCCACTGCTTCATATACACTCTATGGTCATTACACCGGCTTGTGTGTGTGTGTGTGCGTGTGCAAAGCTGAGCATTATGATGCACGCTCACATCCTACTCAGAGATTACTCTCAATTAAACATGATCAATATGGATTTACATTTGCAACAAACATTATATAATTCTCTGTCATGAGAGCAGACTATGTCCATCACTTTATAACAAGTGTTAGTTTGTCTTCGGTGTGCATGGTATAGTGTACTGTATGTGTGTGTGTGTGTGTGTATACTGCATATATGTACAGTTTACACACACACACACACACATGCACAGCAAACACAAGAAGCTCAATATAAGACATACAATTGTTTCTAATATTACTCCATTGGGGTGACCTTTAACCTTCCACCATGTTGGAGGAGAGGACAGGTATTCATTTGCTTTGATTCGTAAAACTACAAACACTGTTGCGTGTTACTTTTTTACATAGTCTTATTTTATATTATGAATTAAAATCTGCTGTTATGATAATGTTGCACCACAATCTCTGGTCCCTCGACGCTCCGGCCACAGCAGGTTTCCTTGACGAGAGAGAGTACTACAGTCTGTCCAGTTGTAGCTTGTGAAAAAAAAATTCAAGTTCAAATCTTATTGAAATAAGAGACCATGACTTCTCCATTCATTGCTGATTATGGACATTATGTTGGACATCCCTTACCTTAGGATATCCCTTACTTATCCCTTACTTTAACAATATAATATATTGCTCTATTCATTGTTATGACTACTCTTCAAGTGAGTACAGGGTTATTCACCTTAGATGAGCTGGGATAAACCGTGTGCCTGCCATTTGCTGCTACAACACAGAGCCTGAACATCACATGTTCATAATTCCACTTGAACAAGTGGCAAGGAGGATCTTACAGCCAGCAGGTGCCTGTTAATTTGATAGGAGAGAGCTTCATTCCAGGAACCTGGGCACTCTGAGGCCACCGCTGGTGCCAGATATCGGGCCAGACTTCACAGGAAGGGTCCTCTGCTTGGCGAACATCACCCGCTCAATAATTCAACTGGGCACAGCTTGAAAACGCAACGCCGGACAGAGAGGCAGAGTGTCTTTGAGACACGCCTTCGACATTTAGTAAAGACTTAGCTCCGGCTACCTGTCCAGGGTGTAATTCTCTGGGAAGGGCCTCCAATCGATGGAAAGCATGTCGCGCTTCCATGTGACACCAGAGTGCACCCCCAGACAATTCAGGAGGCTGAGATGCAGAGCGCTGCATAACCCGATTTCCCTCGAAAAGCACTTCTAAATATTTAATGCAGGGTCACTCTCCTGAGCTATTATTGGAGAAGCGGGAAACGCAGAAAGTTAGTGACTCTAAAGGCGAGGCGGCAGCAGGGGCTGGAGGTTAATGTGCCGCCTATTAAGCCATATCACAGCACTTCCATTCTGAACGTGATGTATAAGGGGAAGGGGAGGGGGGGGGGGGGGGGGGCGAGAGATGAAGACCAGTGGCCTTACAGATAGAGCAAGCTAATTTATGGCAGACACACTCTCTGTGACATAATGAGATGTGTTTTAGCAGCCGGACCGGCGTTGACTTAAAAGCCTCGCATTAGAGGCCCTGGGTGAGCGGCGAGGCGAGCGTCTGTAATGACACAGTCTATTTTGGCCTCTCCCTCCGATCGCAGGAAGCGTCTCTCCCTAATGGACGACTGCATGCTGCTACTTGTTGACAAGAACACGGACCGAGTGTTCCCAGAGGGGCTGCGCTGAAAAAGCCTCCCACACAAATTATCCTTCTCAGGGCTCCAATCAAGCTCCAAGCGAGGTATATGCTTAGTGCATCTTCCAGCGCACGTCCTTTTTTTTGGGGGGGGGTGGTAATATATTCACATCTGCAGATGTTAATTGATTGCATAAAGGCTCAGAGGCAGAACAGGCTCTGAGAAACGGCGGAGGAAAACGATACAAGGAAGGCATTCAGAATTACGCCGCGCTGATCACATTTTGCACGCAGGCATCATTCGGAGTCGTGCTGATTTCCTCACTAATAGCATTTCCTGTAGTGTAAAGACAGCCCAAGAATGTAAAGAGGGACTACACAGATAATCCATTCGCGCACAGACAATTAGCCCATTGTGCTGACCTGCATTCCGATCAGCCAGCAGCAACTGTGCTGTAAAGAAAGAAAAATGTATGAGTCGAAGTGTATATTGATAATTGGCGCCTGTTCAGATTTTACGCTCCCGATTTTGCGGTTCGGTTCCATCCAGGGTCATACTTATCCATTTATGCAGCCATCTACCGCAAACAATTCTCACAAGGCTCACAAGAGGCAGAAAAACAAACTGGAAAAGTTGAGAAACCACCCACACAAGGTCAGACTCTGGTCGATACTCAAAGACGGAGTTTGTATTTCTCCGCAACAGTGCGTATGTCTGCTGTGCCGGAGCGGAATTATCAGACGAGTAATTACATTTTTCCCAACTGGGAAATCTTGAAAGTTAGGGTTAGGGGTTAGGATAGGGTTTTGAATAGGTAATGAATATAAGGTATGAGGTTATTAATATGTGTTTCACATATGCATTACTATCATTGAAACTGAATGCGGTGAAGATTACCACATCAGTGTCAACAATCAGCAGTGATCTCAAATCAAATTGCAAATAAATAGGAAATGAAAGCTCTGGGACAACTCTGGGAAAGCTCTGGGACAACTCTTTTCTTTAACTTTAATTTTTAGCTGTGAGCACCAGGCAGAAGCTGAGTGCTGAATTTGGCTGATGTCTAGGTGATCGTGAGAGGGGTTTTCTGGAGCTCGATCTGTAGATAGAACCAGATAGCACTAGATTCTGCTGCTGACAGCTGCTGACTGCCTCTGAAAATGACACCTATCTTCTTTCCATCATTGAGCTGATGAGGAGGAGATATCTCCATTAATGGACCAAAAAGCCAGTCTGATCCAAGCGCCTCGGAAGGTGAAAGTCTTTATTTCTTCTTCTGGGACATGGGACATGGGACGTGAGAATCGCTGCTTGTCACCAGAGGGGACACGTGTGCTTTCGAGGAGCGGGGTAGTTCCTGGAAAGCATCTATAGCCTCTCAAAAGTGTGCATAGTGAGGATTAATCGTACAGTTCCAGGGATCCTTCAGGTTCCTTCTGGCTCTATTTATACGGACAAACGTAACCAAGACGTTGGTGAAACCGACATTGAGATGCCCCTCTGAAAGCTGTGCAGTTGGAACGTATATTGGGGCAAATGTTGTTCTAAGATCAAATAACAGGGCACAGCTCCAGAGGAGAGTGGAGTCCTAATCTCTCTTCGCTGAGGAGCTCCTAATATTAGACAGCAGGGTCTTAATGAGTTTGCCAGGGAGGGTTTAACAGACGCAATGTCTAATTCGGTGAAAGCCTCCAACAAACGCTCACGCACTCCCACACTCGGTGCGCCAGGAGAGATTTGAGCGCTCCGAGACCCTGCAACCTTTACTCTGCTCTGCCAGTGATCGAGTTCAGGCGTGAGAAGACAGGCAGTTCAGGAGAGCACACCAAACGACACGTAGGCTGAAACCTGGGAATGCATTGCTCACATGTTCTTTGACTCCGTTCTTGGAAAGGCAAAGATTAATTAAAACGTGCCGTTTTTCTCGTTTGGCTGCAGCCAGCAACTCATCCAAACAGCTGCGACGCCTCACCCACCTTCACACTGGGGCTGCGTAAAGTTCAGAGCACGAACTGAATGAAAAATCGTGCGAGAAAAGGATCATGGGGTGGGGTGGAGAGTGCAGCGCTGGAAGTAGTTGCACAAGTGTAGCGTTTGAGGGCTAGATGAGAGGAGACGGCAGCAGAAGACCGAAGAATCGGGCCATGCTAGGTCAGGTTAGCGCAGGTTTGGGCAGCTAGGTCCTAAGGCCTGGACACGCCAGCGTCCTGTCAGCCTTCATCACCAGCTCGGTCTGTCGCTCACGAACAGACCTCGCGGACTACAGGTGACGGCAAACTCACACTCCTCCTGCTCCTTCACACCCGCAGAGGGTGGAACGCATCATTTTTCATGGAAAAACGGGAGGCCGCGAGACGCGAATACAAACTCGCTGACACGTCTGTTATCACTGAGCGGCAGAGGTGAACTCCTCCGAGTCTTCAGCGTACGTCAGGCCCGGGGGGGGGGGGGGGGGGGGGATATTTTGTTTGGGAAGATGGCATTCGTCACGGATGATGTGCTTGACCCCAGCGGGTGAAAGTGAGTGAGTGAGTCACTTGTGGTTTTTCTACTCGCTCACCGATTCGTTAACCGGGGGGCATCGGCGGAAAACGGCTCCGCCCACAGCCACCGGCAGACCTTCAAAGAGCTTCTTGAGGATGAAGAGGGAGGCCCCGCTGGCTCGGTTCAACATTTGGGAACTGCGATGAGAGTTTCTGGATCGTTGCACTCGTGCAGGTGGCCTGACACGACAACGTGTGCTCATTGAACACCACGGAGGGAGATATCGTCGAGGTCTAGCCTGTGGACTTGAGGGCTCGAGGTCAAACCACCTTCACAGGGCTCGAACCCCGGACTGAATGAAGCGTAACAGACCAGAGGGATCCCAGTTTTCATTTGACATGAACCTGAGACGCTCTCCCTCTTACCCTGCCACCAGGGGATGCTGGCGATTGACAAAGACGTCTCCGGTTTTTAATCCTGTTTCCGCTCAGGGCAACATTCGCGGTCACGAGAACTGTCCGGTGGTAGTTTTGCTTGTTTTCACATTTCTTCACATTCTCTGGTATGTGTTTCTCAGCTCTCCTGCCCCCACATTGGACACACACACACACACACAGACACACACACACACCCTGCAACCCCTGCTCTACATCTGCCCCCACACACATCTGTTGGAGGTCTGTGCACTTCTGAGTCCAGTCTCCTTTGACTAATGTGGAACACCAGTGTGTACAGTATGTGTCATATTACGTTGTGCGTTGTGTTGTCCATCATGTCCTGCAGGATTGTAGGACACTGAACAAAAACCTCAGCCCAGACCAGGATATGTACCGGCTCAAAGTGGGAATGCTAAAAGCTAATGTTGTGCACACCGATGAGAGAATTGCACTATCGACTAAAGAGTTCATTATGTTCCACAGAAGGAAAGCGGTACACCTTCCATCGAATTTCAGTTCAACATTCTGTTTCAAGAACAACTAAATTGAAGATTGAGCGATTCTCAGTTTGTCTCTGTATTTTGTATCACGTATCACTGATTAAAGTCAGCGTTGTTACCTGGGCCAATCTCCCTCTTTTATTGCAGAGCAGTTATTAAGATAGGCCAGAGGTCCTCACGTGTCTTGCTCTGCAGTCTCAGAGGTCTGAACTCATCCTGCCCAGGTATTAGGCAGTATTTTTTTTTTTTCAGATCACTTCCCAGAGTGATAAAATGCCTCGGAGCCATGTTCATAAATGTCAGTCATGCCCCGGCAGAGGAGGGTGTAGCTGAATTAATATTACATGTCAAACAATGCCGCATCCAGTTTTATGGACGCGCTCTGTTTGCACACACACACACACACACACACACACACACACACACACACACACACACACACGGTCGACCTGTTGAGGCCTGCAGCGCGGTGCCAGACTGCACCACGTGAGCCGTCTACGGGAGATAATCAGCCCGTTGATCGGAGTTCAGAGACCAAGGGCAATGTTTTACTTCAATTTGCCACTTAGAGCAGATAGCGCCATTCATCCGCCACGATTGAGATACATGACTTATGAGAGAGATTCATTTCACTCCACGAGGGTTAAAGGCAACCAACACGCTGTGCAATGTGGTGCAGGACTTGTCATTGTGGAGCAGAGCTGGCTGTGCCCACCCCTCCTCCCCATTTTCTGTTTTTGTTCTAATCCAACGGGGGTGTCAGTCACTGCGGTGCCACTCTTTCCCATAAAGTTTAACAGTCTTTATCTCTTTCGGATTTGGGATGCAAATCTCATAAGGGCCGGTGTCGGGATGTGCATTAGGATGCAAATTGCGACACTGAATCGTCTCGTAGTGCGTGCCCCGGTCGCATCGATGTGTCCTTCATATGGTAATATCTGTAAATAAAGAGCTAATATTTCAAGTAGCTCTACTTCTGCTGGCAGAAGTTGCAGTGGGAACAAGCCCAGCAGTCAGTTGCCTGTGTGATGGACACTGTGCAGGGCCTCTCAGCTCCCAGCTTTTCATTTTATGATGCCAGATGGTCGGCCTCGTACACAATGCAAGGGCCCTCTCTGTACACTGATACCTAAGCCGCTGGTGGGAACTGTGTGGTCCAGATGAAAGTAGCAGGTTGTTGCTGATCGTGCCATTTTTAACCCCTCTCCTGAGCCCACGCCCTCTCTTTTTTCAGGCCTCCGTTCAGGGCCTCGCCTCTCTCTGCAATTGTTCTTCCTTATGCCATTTTCTCGAGGTGTTCACATTCTCTTGCCATCTGCCTTCAGAGTTGAAAACCAATGAATATTCAGCCTGTCATCAGGTTGAGTTTGCGAAACAGTGAAGACAAAGATTCATGGGCATGGACGGTCCGCTTCTTTTTCGGGACGGTGAGATGAGGTGTGCGTTTCTGTCTGTCTGCTTCATGCGGTCGGGAAATTAAAACGCGTCTTCCAAATACTACAAAAGTGTTATTCTTTAGTGAACCTTAGGTCTTAAAAGAAGAACTTTCCCAGGGGAAGTCAGAGTTTAAAAGAAAAAGATGATAAAGAAAATACCTTCAGAAGCAAGTAGTATGCAGTCATGAGGCAACCGAACCGAAAATAAGCTACTTCCTTAACAACCAATTCCACACCCAAACATTCGCATGGCACATGGCAAAAACAGAGCTGCATGTATGTGAAGCACACAGCATGTTGGAACAGTGCAACGACCCACACCAACGCAGAGCCTGGCGCTCCTCCGAGTTTCTGCTGCATCTGAGGTGCTTTCAAAGTCACAAAAGAGTGAAACAAGAGCGTCTCCGTGCGCAAATCCCGTGAATCTGAAAATATTCCAGGGACTTTCACGAGAACTTGTCCGCGGAGCAACGCAAAAAAAAAAAAATCCCATTTTTTGCTTGTAAAATGCTTGTTCCTCTAATCTAATTAATATCCCGGGGTTGTATAAGTGCGTCGGTGGAAGCATTATCTCTGATCCTGGGGCTAAACCGTGACCGCACTTAGACTGGATGCCTGCGATTGTGCGTGTTCGGGGGAAAGTCCTGTCGCTTGCGTTCCCATTATGAAAATGGCCTCGAGCAATAAATGGCACAGCAGATGGGCGCGCGCGTTGAAGATAATACCACGCCGGTCGCAATCCTGCATCCGCGACCCGCCACGCGACCGTACCGTTTTGCGCGAGACATGGGGAGGCCCTGGTTCAGCGGCCCGCTCGGGCGTCTCCACGTAGCAGCAGCCCAGTGACGGGGATGGACGAGGACACACCGGGGGATTCAATTTGCGGCCGGATCTTGTCGCTCCCCGGCGTAACTCAAACCGACATCTCGAGAACCCGCGCCACGCGCCGATGGCCAATTTGATGTGCAGGTGAGGAATAGCTGCACGGGATCCGCGGCGTCGGGGGAGGGGGGGGGGGGGACGGGGGGGCCTGCGTTCGGGACGTCCTGGGGACCGTCTCTCGCAGAAGGTGATGAGAGTGTGAAATATTGCCCACGGCTCACGCTCCGTCATCCCCGTTCTTTATGTCACTCCTTCGCGGACGGCTTCATATTGCTCCTCATGTGTAATGTAACATGCGTTGGGCTGGGGATGGGGATGGGGTGGGGATGGGGGGGTGGGGATGGGGTGGGGGGTTTCCATCCTCCCATATGTTTCCTGCAGTGTCATGCCTCAGCTGTGTCCTGAGGCGGACCAAAGTAATTGCAGAAACCGGCGCAGCAATTAAGGATATTTATAGGCGAGCTGGGAAAAATGAGACGAGGCCAGCGGCGCAGCCGGGCTCCCAGCTTTTCGCCTTGGTGACGGGCTCTGCAACAGGTAGCGGTAATATTTTTCTCAACCCAGAAGTTCTGGTCGAGGCATGCAGAATGATGGGTTCCCGGAGAAAAGGACACCGGCAACCTTTCTTTTGAAAGTCTGAGCAGATGTTGCACGTTCATTCGCCTTCCTGAGAAGCACGGCAGATGTGAGTCAGGGCCGGGAACCTACGAGTGAAATACGTAAACTGGCATGACATTAAACTGGTTGGGTGAGCAGGCCTGAAGCTCAAAGAGCTGGTCTCTTAAGCAGAGAGGGTCACAGGATCAATCCCTGATTGATTCTCTTTTGGCAAGTCACACAACCAAAGCTGCATACTGCCCAGTGCTCCAGGTATGTTCTCTAGACTTGGAAATGAAGCTAAAAAGCAAACTCAAATTCATCTAGTTTTCAGCACAGTCACCTCATAAATGATAAATGGTTCTTATATAGCGGTTTCGCCCATTCACGCTCATTCGTGCACTGGAAGCAGAGGCTGCCTTACACAGTGGGCCTGCTTAGCTTCCATCCATCCACACGCTTGTCCCACAGCATCAGGGCCAGTTTAGGGTTCAGTATCTAAGTATTCCTCGACAGGATTTGAGACCCAGGTTGTGACCGACAGCCTTTCTATGTGGGAAATGACATTAGGGGGAACCAAAAGTGATTACAATTCATTTTGAAGGGACATTTTTATCAACAAAGCCTGCAGGTACTGACTCACTTTTGGGGCCGGCACCAAGCAGCCTTCTGAGGACAGCCGTCCTTGTCCCCATCACGTGCTCCTTTTTTGTGCGCCGTAAAAGCAGAAGTAACAGTCGTAACAACATAGAAGTTCTTGCACTGCGGCGGAGACATCAAACACGACGATAGTGTGTCCAGCGATTGCTCCGATGTTTCATGTTAGACCCCCCCGAGGAGCAAACCCTGCCAGAGGGGACGGGAGCACGTCCGCTGAGTTTCAGCGTGGCCGGTGGAAACCCTCCCCGTGTTCGGTGGGACGTGTCCCTCCGGACCAGAGGGGGTGTGGCTTTGAACAGAAAAAAAAAGAAGGACAGTTAATATCAAGTAGTCCTGACCGCGAGGGTTCATTGTGTTTCCCCCCCCCCCCCCCCCCCCGTTCCTTTTATGACAGTGAACAAATTACAACCCTGCCACTGCCGGCCAAATAAATCCCTCGCTGAACGGAGGGGGAATGGCAGTGGAAATTGATCTCCGAGCCAAGTCAGCCATATGAAATTATCATCCGTTGTGGTTCCGCAACTGTGTTATTAATGTCAAAAAAAGGGAAAAGCTGGTACCGGAGCGAAATGTCCTGACTGATGGTGTGACGGGGGAAACGCGGTGCTGCCCTTTCACTCGTCCAATCCCGGTGAATGATTCCCTCCCCTCTGGGGTTGGGGGGAGGAGGGGGGGGGGGGGGGGGGGGCAAGATGGCAAACACATCAAACAAGATTACACTTATAGAACAAGGGTATGTTTACTCCCCTCGGAGACGCGTTTGGTTTGCCCGTTGCCCCGGCAACGTGGATCTCGGGGTGGCTGCGGAGCTGCCTGTAATTATGGAGCGGGCCTGTTCATCGCAAGGGCTCTAATCTGGAAAAAAATGAACGCGGCCCGGGGCTGTCAGGCAGGCCCCGTGGCGACTCGCACATGGCCTTGGACACCGCGCAATGGCGGCGGCGAGGAGCAGGGCCTCATCACTGCTCTTGAACCCCTGAACTTGTGAAACGGGCATTGAGTGTCATTTCGGGTAATGTGCGACAGGACGAGTGATGTCAGTGTTTCCTGCATGTTTTGACGCGCGAAAGAGAACGAGCAGCCGGAGGGTCAGAGAGTTTACCCTTCTATTTTTTTTTTCCCGAGTGCTGTGCGCACGGTGGAGGAGAGCAAGAGCCCCGGCGCATTTGTCTCACGTTGGCGGCAAGATAAATAATTCAAGCCGGGGAGTGAGCGTGGGCCTGCGCCGGCACTTAGCAGGAATAATATGGAGGAACAGCCCGGAGAGAGCGTGGGGACGGCAGCCCGGGCTTCGCCCGCAAAGATGTGAAACTAAAAGGGGATAAAATGAAAGTTTGGGAGCAGGTAGGAACTTGGACAAACTGTTTTAGCTGACGATTGGGCTACAGAGCAGGTGAAACACACGGTCAAGCTGACCTAAAGCTGACCCCGACAATATATAGGCGTCTCCAGCAGTCATTCAACAAACCGTTCTTGTCGTAAATAATGATATAATTTACTTTCTCAGTCAGTTGGCTGGTCATTTTTTTCCGTGTTTCCTCGAGGCCAAGAAGAAACCTGCAAGCGCCTTGGCTAGTCCACACCTCGAACACATTCAGTTTTCTGTCATAGATGAATAAAGACGCCACAGATTGTTCAAATTTGAGAAGACAACTAAGAAATGTCTCGATATCATACTAAATAACGTGCTCAAATTGTCAAAGATTGACATATTTCCACTTTTCAGTGTTTTTTTGGTGGGTTTGTCACGATATTTCTATCCAAAGCAGGGTTTCCAGGTGGTGCCAGAGGAGCAGCCATTGACTCATTAAAACCAGTGTGATGCATCAACTGGGAATGATGGCTGTGGTCATAGTGTTTATTGGGGTATTTTACCGGATATGTGGAAACTTTGATCTGCCTGGCGATGCCGGAGAAGAGAAATCGGGGGATCAACAGCGAAGGCAGCGAGGAGTCATCCTCTCGCTGCCATTGATATCCGAGCCAAATGTTGAATCATTATCGTTCCCCCAGGAGAGCGTGGTGGAAGGAGTGCTCAGGCTCTAGTAGCTACTTGAAGTTGTGGCTCATTTTCTTTAACTTCTCATCATGCTTTTCTTGTAGCCTCACTAGTAACAAAGAGACTTGCTCAATATGCCTCAAATATTCACCTCAGTTTTCAACAACAAGAACGTGCATAATCCATTAAATAATGAAGATATAACAGCTTAAGCTGATATCGTCACTCTGTGCGACTGACTTTTATTTTGAAGGCTTGCATGCTACAGACTATGCGTAGAATAGAGACATGCGGTTTTAAACTAGCGATGTTTTGATGGGCTCGATGGGTTTCCCCTCACGTCTTACCCTTCCTGGATGCCTAAATGCAGATTTTCACCTGATGTATTATAAAATATATAAATATATATAGCAATAAAGAGCCAAGTGCTCACTTCCTGGCTAACGCATAACACATTGCGTAGTGTAGAAATGAAACATATTGGGTGAAAGTCAAAAAGTATCCACAATCAATTCTACGTAACAAAAAACACAAATGTGTGAAAAATGCATGTAAGCCTGGAAATTAGGTGTTTGCGCTTTGTTTGCGTTGTGTGCACAATTGTATGGAGATCCGTCAGGGGATTACTCACATTCTAGTCTGGATCAAAATGGTGTACAGACAGACAGATGGACAGACTGGATTGGCAATTCTCGCAGCAACGCTGCCAGCATGGCTAAAAATGTACGCGACGTAACGATACAGACAGTCAGAGGAGGTGGAAGAGAAGACGTGATGAGGGAGAAGAGGACGAAGAGGGGGGTGGGTGGCATGAGGGCAGGGTAGCGGGGGTGGCAGGGTATCCAGGTTCCACCCTGCAGGAATCATGTCTCGTCTGCTGGAATGGTTTCAAGCCCAACTGCTCTAAATGAGAGGGCCCTGGAGCAAGGGTGCAATCTCTGCTGGAGAAATCACTGGCCTGTGCTCATCAGCCATAAACATGTCAGTGGCAAACTAGGTCATCGCTCACTCTCTCTCTCTCTCTCTCTCTCTCTCTCTCTCTCTCTGTGCTCTGTGCACATCAAACGGGGGCCTCCACGGGCACCCGCACTTTCTGAGCGGCGACGCCACATGATGATGCGCTGGCCCATTTTTTTTCATCCTACTTCACTGCCAAACCCCCCTTTTGTTTATGTGACATGCCACCGCCTCAGCGCTCCCACAACATGGAGAAGTTGGGGGGCCGGGGGGGGGGGGGGGGGGGGGGGGGGGGGGGGGGGGGGGGGTTAAAGACGTGGACGTGGTAATGAGCTCTTCAGACAGGCAAGTGTTAACACGGCATGATCGCAAATGGGGAGAGGCAAAAAACAGAGAGTGGAGGAGAAAGAGAGGAAGTGTGTGTGTGTGTGTGTGTGTGTGTGTGTCTTAGTGTGTGTGTCTTAGTGTGTGTGTGCACGAAAAAAGAGAAGTTCTGTGAAACTGCAGTAGGAAGTGTTTGAGTTTTTGATAACTGGCTATATGTAGGGTACACGTGAAACAGACAGCTGCATCTACAACACTGCGATGTTATCGGCCTCTCAGATTGACAGGTCTTGAGACTGTGCTGCAGGAGAGGAAAGCAAACCCAAAGAAGACAGAAAGAGAGAGAGAGAGAGAGAGAGAGAGAGAGAGAGAGAGAGAGAGAGAGAGAGGGAGCTGCACAAACATTCACTTTAGATGACAGTTCAGGTTTGTATCTGTGTCAGTGATTTCCCAGAAGTCTCCACTACAGCCTGCCAACATTATTCATTCATCACCTTGCGGTGCTTTGTGCCAAGGCGCATTGTTAATGCAAGGCAGAAGTTACTGGGCTTTTTCTTTTCTTTTGGGGGGAGGGGGGGGGGTAGTGTTCAGCAGACATGTGGCAGCACACAAGCCTCCTGTTTCTCTTCCTCTCCCCAAATATCCCATCCAATAGAGGACGAGTTCAAACATTTTGGACGACAACATGAGCCTGATTGCATTTGGTGTGGCGGGCTGAGGCTGTCACGCAGCATGTGACCCCCACCGCTGTCACGCCGGCGACATCTCGAGTGTTCCATTAGTTCAGCCACTCGCGGTGTAAAAATAATGTGACGGGGTCAAAAAGCAGATCACATCTGAGGACGTCCAGGGATAAGCCGGGAGCGTTTCACGTCATCGGGCTGGAGCACCGCGCACCGCCACGATCAGAGTTTTGACATTAGCGACGAGGCAGTGCGCGCTGTGCGTACCGGCTTTTTGGGGGTTTTCAGGCTCATTTCAGTTCAAGCCAAAATGCAAATCCGTGCAACGTTCACGGAGTATTTTTAGACTATTTCCAGTTGTGCTCTAACTTCACATGCAGTCACATCGTTTTAATCTAAGCTGCGCAGTCAAAAGGCCACAACGCTTTAAGCTTGTCGGAGGGGATAAAAAAAGACTAAAGCTGCTGTGGTCAAAACTTAAAAAAATGAATGATTTATGGTGCGGCCTAGTGAAAAGGGTCAATGTGAGCCACGTCTTCCTGAGAGAGAGTTGAGAGAAGTGTTGTTTCATGACAGAGGAATGTTGGTGTCAAGCACGCAAGCAAGTATGATACATGTGTGAAAGAGAATTTCCAGAGGATTCCTCGCGTTGTTGAATGGGACATCGGCAGCCGAGTCGCCAAATGGGGTTAAAAGAGTCATTCCAGGCATCAAGAAGTGCGAGGGGGATGATTTAAGATGTAAGCGTCTATAAAAGATCATTCTTTGAGCAGTGTTGCATAAGAGGGAAAACATAAGGAATTTTTTTTCAAAATCTGTTCAATCCTAAATGGGGATGATGTAGTGGAGAGCACCAATTTAATGCATGCAAAGGAAAATCATACAAAAGAAAAGGCTGAATGATTTGCTTAATAAGTCTGTTTGCATGTTCTTTTCTAGAGGGGATTGAGACTCCTTTCATCGTGTTCCTCTAGCTGGATAATGGGCATTTCAAAGTCTGCAAGATATTGAATGGCATTGTGAGTTCCTCCTCAGCGAAAGTGTTTTCCTGTAGTGGTAGGGAAGCAAAGCATAGGGAGGAAGTATAGTGCCCCCAGCCCCTTTGGTTTTGTTTAAACAAGGGGGAATTGGGATTGGGCCTAAGTGTTGGTGGGTGAAGCATTTCACAAGTTCATCTTAGGTTGGTGAGCATTATGTGGTTACCCATGTGCAAATTCTCAGCTTGCTCACCAATGTAAGAGAATCGGTGAATAGAGAGTGCAGGGGGATAAAAAGCCTGGGAGCCTGAGAGCTCTAGACGCGAAAGTTAGCCATTATTTAAACCCTGAAAACACTGCATAGATTAATGGTTTAAGGGGCCCGATCGGAGCAGAATGAATTCTTTAAAAACTAGGTCCCACTGCTGCAACATGAAAGGATTCCTAAGCCGCGTACCTGCGGTGTTAATTCAGCGTCCCAGCCCAAGCAGCACTTTATGCCACAAGGCAAAACCGTCCTGACAGACACACTGGAAAAGTGCATAAGTTTGCACTTTGAATGTGTGCATGTATTTGTGTGTGTGTGTATTGTATATACAAGTCCTCATATTTCAAAGCGCTGGCTACGTGCTGCACAGCAGTGACTTAATGTACAACGTGCCCATCGCACATGCTCGGTTTCTGCATTCTGTACTCATGAAATCCTGCGATCTGAGCACATAATTGAACTTGAACAGGGTTTTTTTTTTTTTTCCCAAACATGCTTGCCGTATTTTTGCGCATTACACAGCTGTTGACCTATTTTTGGACCGCTCTGGAAGGCTGCAGCATGGTAGGTGGTCTGACAGCGCTTCACACTTCTCCACATTACCATGACAAAAGCTGAAGAGGTCTCGCAGTACGGTGGCCCCGAGTACCGTGAAATGTATGTCAACTGAAAGTGCTTATCTGCGGAAATATTCAGCCGACATACGGAGAAAAGCTTTGAGGCACTGAGATTACCTCGCAAGTACCTCGCAGAGTTTAAATTATTCAATAAAATGTTTCAGTGAGTCAAAAAGAAATAAGATCAAATACGGGTGCAGGTATCAAAATAGAAATGCGCTTTAAAACGCGACCCAACCTACAAAAATGTCTGCTTCCACTCGGAGGTTATACATTCGCCCACCGGCATTTCTTAAACTCACTAATTAACATTCTGGCTCTCCAATCTGTACAAAGATAGAAGAGCTAAGCAGGCTTTCCCCGCACCCCCTCGCTGTTTCCAGACCGTATGCCGAGCTCAGATAACCGGCCTCCGCCTGCATCTTGACTCGACTGATATGAAACCGGTATCGATCTTCTTGAGAAACTCTCGGCACACGTAGGATTTGTTGGGCCCTGTTGGTTCGCGTCTGCATGGAGAAGAGCTGGGCGCACACCGGCTCTAACGTGAAGTGCCTTGAGACATCAAGGTTGTGAATATGGTTGGACTGAATCGAAAAAGCCAGACGCGGCCCCTGCTTTGGGTGGAGTAACAGATCGTAGCAGAGGTGTAAGTTTGGGCGTCAGCAGGGCGGCAGATGGGTCACCGCGGCTTGACTATTAAAGCTGGGGATGAGGTGGACGGCAGGCCGGGCTGAGGATTATTTTGTCTGGTGGTCCGAATATTAATTTCCTTCTATCTTCAGCAGATATGCATAAACCCCCGGCTATATATAATATTAAGTGGCTGGCTGCGTAATGGTCACTGTGTGACCCCATCTGCCACTGCAAATGCGCGAGTGGGAAAACAGTCACGGTCACACAGTGCCACGTCGGTCATTGACAATTGCGACATTGGTCATTTTCTCTAAGAAAAAAAAAGTCGCCGTGAGTCAAACGATGACATCAAAAGCGCGTCCCCTTTACGTTTCCCAATGCATAGCAACATCGTTTCCTACAAACTATGAATTTCAACACCGGCGATCCTCGTGTTTTCTGCACTCCTTCCTCTTTTCTCAGCATCGACGGCCTGCCCTGTGCGTGTGCGTGTGTGTGTGTGTGGACAACAGAACACTCTAAGGGGCCTACTCGCCGTACAAAGCTGCTTACAGCTTCTTTTAGCACAGCCGGGACAGTAGGGTTTATACTTGATAGGGGATTTCTGCAAGCCAGCCCTCTTTTCCCCAACTATAATTAGGCCACCCACATTCACAGTCATGTGCTTCGACGGGTGACTGTAAGGTTTTTGGGACCTTCCACGCTGAGGGACATGTAATGATTTGTTGAAAAATAAACAGAAAACATGGGGGTGAATATGTAACCAGAAACATGGGTACGTGCTTCCCTGGCAGTCACACAAAACTCTTTTCATGTGTAAATTTCCTGAAGCGCTGCCTCTACCATTCTTTTACGGTACAGCTAACGTAACCTCTGATTATGGCTGTAAAACACGGCTATTGCAACTACTCTTATGTAAAGCCCCACGACTTCTGCTGCTACTTCATGAGTAATTCATGTGTAGTTCTCGACACGCAATGTTGTAAACTCGCCTGCATTTTGGTACTATCTATCTTCTATCTATCTCTATGTATTTTGTCTCTTCTTTCTTTCCATTCACCGCTTTTACCCTCCATAAATCTAACTTAACTGTCTACCCAACCATAGGTTCCTCACAGTTCTTGTGCTTCAGGAATTCTCTCACACACAATGTCACACATACCTACCCTGCCCTTATTGCTCTAATGCTGTGACAACAATCCTCGTCAAACGTAAAATACATGCCGACGGTATATAAGTGCTGCGGGGCCCCCGGTTTACATCAGGTTTGCATGCTACAGTTATGTAAGTTCCTTAGGCGCTTCATGTTGCGTGAGAGTACAAGGGAGGAGAGAGGAGGAGGGGGGGGGTGGGGGGTGTTCGCCATTAGTAGGACGCCGATTGGCTCACGCGTCAGAACACTGATGATTGATAGGAATGTCGACCAATCAGGGGACGCGCTTTGTCTCGCCCCTCTCCGGCCGTGGAGGCGACGGTGAAGGGAACATTTGTTCGGGAGGTCGAGGGAAGTCGTGGACGGGGGTCCGGGGGGCCGAGACGCTTCGTACCGCTCGTTAAACCGGATTCAAGCGGAAAAAGGAGGATTTTTTTTTATCACAAACCACGCTGGTACAAGACTCGGCTGAGGGGTTGTTTTGCGTTTGTAAATGAACCGCAGCCCACACGGTCCTCGCAGTTTGGGAAGGAAGGAGGACCGCTCGGATTCGCCCGCTGATCCACGCAGACTCGGTACGTGCTGCTCCCCCGTCGACTAACTTTGTGCCACTTTTCGCTCAAAAGTTCCGACGCCGCGACTCGGCAATCCGGATGTCCGATGGTTTACGCCGTGCTCGGAGAGCGGTGTTGGTCACAACTTGTTGTTGGTTGCATTTCTTGACTTAACTTGACATCCCTGTCCGCCCGGCGTGTCTGCGATCCCCGCCGGTACGGGATGTTTAAACGTCACCCCGCGCCGTCCCGTTACACTCCCACGGGGCTCCATCGCCGTCTCATAAACTGTTCGGGTTTTCGAAGCGTTTCTGACTGATGTGCAGCAGCCGAGCGCAGGCTAGGCGGCTAACCGAGCTAGCCCCCCCCACCCCCACCGACACGTCTGTCGTCAGGCGCTCCATCGTCCCTGGGGTGGACTTTTCGAAAGGAGTAGAAAAGTTTACTACTGGCGTGTGCGTGTGTGTGTGTGTGCGTCCGCAAGCAGCGTCGCGATCGCGCCCGTGCGTCCGACTTTTGACACTTTGGCCAGCGCGGACGCGGAGCGGCTGGCGGTCTGCGTGGACTCGGAGTTCGCCGCGGACATGCTAACGTTAGCAGCCTTAGCCGAGCCTCCGCAACCGCACCATCTGAAACCACGTAAGAAAAAAAAACACCCAGGCCCGTTATTCCCGGGAGGCGCCCGGACCATGAGACTCAGGGGGGGTCACTGTGTGTCCAGTGCGCTCGCGAAGCGTGACGGGAATGGATAGATAGACTCGCCCGGGAGCGCTTCGTCGTAAAAGTAGTTTCTGCGACGATTACCCGGCCAACCGCGGACCCATCGGACGATCGACTAGTTGGCGTGAGCGTCGAGTGCTCGTTGGACGGACAAACGGACGCGTCGGGACCTCATCCCGGAATCGTCCCACATTTGGATGTGTTCCCGTTTGCCCGACCTCCGTTCATATCGAATGATGTTTGTCGCGGTCCTTGCGCAAACGCGTGCTTCTCAGGTACATTGCGGCCAAATCCAAGTGGCCTGTGGCATGATACAAGTGAATTTACGGTCAGACGAGGTGGGAAATGGTAAGAAGCGACTTGCCAACTGCAGGTATATCAAATGCCACCGACCGGTCGACCCCCTTGCACGTTTTCTGCACCAAAAGCAATAGCCCCATTTTCCACTTTTCAAAATGTTGTGCGTTTCTCAACGTTGTCTTCTTGCGCAACGCATTGCAAACGTCCTCCCCTCTCGCCTTGCAGGTCCTCGTAGCCTCCTGGAGACCTGGGCCGCGGGCCACTTATTGATGGGGTGCACACTCGGAGGCGACTCACCAGCGGGACCGGCCATCGTTCCGAGGAGACGGACACTGTGAAAGAATGAAGACGAGCTAGGTCGCCGCCTTCAAAGATCTGCTCTTTTTTTTTTAAAAGACTCCCCCCGCAACGTGTTCGTCTACAAACATTCGAGCTGGCAAATGTGCGCCTGGACTAAAGGCACGCAGTCGGAAGCACTCGAAAAGTGAGACGGAGACGGAAGCGATCAATATGAGTGCCGAAGGATATCAGTACAGGGCGCTGTACGAGTACAAGAAGGAGAGGGAGGACGACATCGATCTGCACGTGGGGGACATCTTGCTGGTCAGCAAGGGAGCGGTGGTGTCTCTCGGGTACAGCGATGGACTCGAACAGAGGCCAGAGGAGATTGGCTGGCTGTCGGGCTTGAACGAAACCACTCAGGAAAAGGGGGACTTCCCCGGCACGTACGTCGAGTACATCGGGAAGAAATGGATATCTCCCCCCACGCCCAAGCCGAGGCCCCTCAGACCTCTACCTGTGGCCCCGGGCGCCTTCAAGACGGACGCGGACTCTGACTCAGAGCAAGGTACGTACAATTCCAGAGCCGTGCGAGTCGCGGCTGGTTCTGTCAAGCCCTCGAACCAGGTTATCACGGTGGGTTTTTTTTTGGGATTACACAACTTCTTCTCATAGGGAACCCTTTAGTCTCCAGTTTATGACAAATTCTGCCGCTCCGGCGTCGAGACAAACTGCAGGATGTGACCTCAGCCCTAGTTCTTCGTAGTGCCTTCCTGTGGCACCGTACACGGGCCATTCCTGACCGAATTCAGAACGATTCCCCATGCCCGGATGCCCTCAGTTCAGAGTGTTCACATGGAGTCGGAGCGGCTTTGAACCGAGCCAACTGAGGGTTCCTTTTCTTCTCTTTGCCCTCCGAGCCGCGTTTCTCTCCCCCCCCCCCCCCCCCCCCCCCCCCCCCCCCGGCAGTTGACCCACCTTAAGGGCCTTGGTCACGCGGTAGCGCAGTCGGCGGACTCCCTGTCGACGAGCAGCTCGTAGATAACGGGAGCGCGGGAAGAGAGACGCCGGATCGGCAGGTCCGCTGCGGTCCCCGACAGCGAGCTGCCGGCCGCGCTGAGCCCAGAGCCTCGGCTCCCCGGAGAGGGGCGAGCGGCCTGGCCCCGGGCCCCGTGCCCGCCATATGCTGCCAATACGTATCGTCCGGGTTCCCGTACACGCACGCACGCACGGGGCCGCCACGTCCTCGGGGAGCCCCCCGCCATCGTCGCCGAGAAAGACGGTCAGATCGCTGCAGTGCCGACGATGAAAGCGGTCCACCCATTCCGCTTCGTGCCAGTTTTCGCGACGCCGGCCGAAGCGCTCGCCGTTCATCTCTGTTGTTGTTTTGACAAACCAGACCTGAAAAGGCTCGAAAAAGAGGTAACGGCGTTGCCTTTTCCTCACACACATCAGCCAACGTTTCAGCTCTCGGAGGAACTCGGTTCCACTCGTTGGGACTGCAGCCAGAGGCTCGCGCTGTTGCAGTGCCGGGCCGGACGTGCGTCGTCGCTCTCCGTAGACCTTCTGTTAACCTCGCGCAAGCTTGGGACGACTTTCAGAAGGTGCAGTCGGCAGGACTGCGGCGTTTCAAAATTCCCACGTGCGGAATACGTCGCGTCCGGATGGAGCAACGTTGCGGCCGTCGAAAGAACTTTTCAGGAAACCCGGACAGGTTTGCTTTGTGTGAACTTGAGAAACCTTAATGGTAGGACCAAATGTGCTTTAAGGCGCGCAACCTTTTTAAAAAGGTAGCTCAGCCAACGTTCAACTAAAACCAGAAAAAATATACTGCTTTATGCTTTTATATGCTTTACTTTTTTTTGAACGCTCAGCCCAGCACACGTGATCGATCTCAGCAGCGCAAGCGTAACGAACCTCAATTTCAGGACCGTGCTCAAAAGCTGCAAAGTTCAGAATGGCGGTGCAGCCACATTCTCACACTTCACTGTGAATCCGCCGCATGGCTCGGGCCACAGCTACAAGCTGATATTTATCCACAAGCTGAAACCTGCTTCCTCGAGGCGCAGCCGCTGCCACGACATGTACTTATAGCTTCCTGTTGGCCCTAAAAAAGCAGCTGCAGTCCCGGGGGGGGGGGGGGGGTTTCAGCTTCTACCCCCTTGTGGTGCAATTGGGACATTCCTTGCTGTGGTTTTCTGCAGGGCGATGGAGGAGCTGCATGGGTGGGGTAGGGTAGGGTGGGGTGGTGTGGTGTGGTGGTGGGGGGGGGGGGGGGGGGGGGGGGGGGTGGGGGGGGCGTGTGGGCATGTGTTTGAATGGCAAATGTGTTGTGGTTGAGTGGCAGCGGCCGAGCACCGGAGCGAGTGTGAATGTAGCACCGAGAGAAGAAAAGTCTCTGTGTCCTGGTGCTGATGGAGGGGGGCGAGGGGGGGTGGGGGGGTGGGGGGGGGGGCAAGGGGCCCACAGGGTTGCGGGTGAGAGAGGGAGAGGGATCAGGACTTGAGTGGAGCCCGGGTCCTGGGTGTGGGGGGCCTTCAGGGAGGGACTGGGTCTTTGAAGAGGGGGCTGTGATGGAGGCAGGGCTTTGTTGCTGCTTCCCAGAGTGTTTGTGATTTATTGCCCCATCACCAAGGGATCTCGCTCCCTTCCTCCTCCTCACCCTCATCACCCCCCTTGCCCCCCCCCCTCCCTTTTAATGTTTTGATAGTCTCTACAGTGGTAGGGGGAGAATGGAGGCTTGGAAAAGGGGGCCTCTCCTCTTCTCCCCTCGCTGAGCCACAGGGGTTTACATGAGTGCAGCAGATGTGGAGAGAGGGAAAGAGAGAGAGGGAGAGGGAGAGAGAGAGAGAAAGAGAAGAGGGCTCGGCTGGGAAACTGTTCCGCCTCATTCCAGCCCTCAGCCTTTTTTTTTTTTTTTAACATTAAAGTGTTGCTCCTTTTCTGGGCCTCTCGGTCGACAGAGAGTATGCATGTGCCTGGGCCCGCCTTGCAAAAGGAACGAGGCCCCTCTCGCTCACTCTCTCGCTCACTCTCTCGCTCTCTCTAATTTCCGCTCATACGTCCATTTTGTGATTACAGAACCTTTCGCGTTCGTCACGCGAAAACCGAAGCGAGTTCGACCGCGGAGAGCCTTTCGGGGCGGGGGATCCCAAGGTGGCACGCCGGTTTCTGAGAAGGCCTCTGCCCGGTTGTGGCAGCGCGATCAAAATCGGCTTTCGAAGGCGTCCATTTCTGCGGCGGCGTGCAGAGCTGCGCATTATCTCCCAACCGGCCGCTTCGCGCGAGCATTCCTCCCGACGGCGCGCGATAAGAGAGGGCGCGCGCGACCGGTTTTCCCGCGCGTGCCCCGGCTCGCTGCAGAGAAGCATTCGATGCCGCCGGGCGTCTCCTGCAGCGGCCCGTGTTCTCGGGGTCCACCTGCCGCAAGATCGGGTTTCTTTTCCCCACCTTTTTGCTGTTGAACGTCCAAAAGGGTGGATTTTTAGGCCCGCTTCTGAAACCACCACCCCCTCGGCCTCCTCTATTGCACGTTCGGCGGTGGGAGAGGACCCGGCCTGGCTGCAGATCGAGATAATGTCGGCCTCCTTCTCTGGGCCTCTTAAGTCGGGGGTTTGCATCTGACTTGACTTTTCTTTACCCCCCCCCCCCCGCCTCTTCTCGTCACCCCACCCCCCCCCCCCCCCCCCCGTCTTCCATCGCCTCTCCGGTGGCGCCGGGAGCGGACAGACGGACGGCCGGGAGCGGGTCCGAGTGGAGGAGGTCCTCTCCGGTTTGGAGGGTGTTCGCTCCGGTTCGGGGGCGGGCGGGTGGGTGGGTTTTGGGGGGGTCTGAACGCAGCTGGGCCCAGGAATGTGTTGGCGCTTCTTTGCCGCGCACAGACTGCACGGTAGACTGATTCGCAGCTTTGTGATGAGTCGGTATTGTGCTAAGTGCTGATTTGCGGTAACCTGGCGCACAAAGCGGCCGGACAATGGGCGCTGAATGGGAGCCGGCGGGGCGATCGCCGCTTCACGCCGTCATTGTCGCCCGCCCGCCAGCCGCTTTCTTCTCTCTCCCCCACTTGGGGTCGTGTTCGCTTGCCGCCCCGC
>CM055201.1:4361544-4436544 GCA_029224185.1 Karalla daura
TTGGCCAAAATCGGCCAAAAGCCAAATCGGCCAAAATCGGCCAAAAGCCAAATCGGCCAAAATCGGCCAAAAGCCAAATCGGCCAAAGGCCAAAGCCGACCACTGAGCCGTCCCCGCTCCGTCCTGGGGCGCCTGGAGGTTCTTCCCCCTTCCGGTATCGCCCCTCCGACAGCGGGACGCCGCCCGCCGCCGGCATCGTCCCCCCCTCCGTCCGCTTCCTTCACATTTCCCACGGCCTCGCGTCGCCTTTGCCGGACGATCGCTTTCCCCCCGCTGTGTCGCCGGCCCGTACGGCCGATGGCCATATTCCCCGTTTCCCCGGCCAATCCCCCAAAAGCAGCGAGGCTGCCAGACGCGTCGTCCGTCTGTCGGCCGATTTCTGACCGCCGGATTTGGAGGCTTCGCGGCCCCGGTCGTTGTCGGATATTTGTTTTTTTCCATTTTTTTGCAGATGTGCCTCGGTCACGAGCGGCGGCCGTTTTTGCCGTTTTTTGTCCACCGTTTAGGAAATGACAGGCTGGCCCTTTGTTGTTGTTGTTGTTGTTGTTGTTGTTGTTGTTGTTGTCGTTTGTCTGCGTCTGGCCCATCTGTGAGTGGGCTCATCCACTCCAAACATTACGCAACGACCGCCACATGCGACACCGATTCGCCCATACGATGGGTTCCCATTTTGGAGACGGGCCATTTCCTGCGCTCGCACCTGGCACGTTGTTCACCCCCCCCCCCCCCCCCCCGACTGCTAACCCTCCCGTCCCGAGGAGTCCGATCTAAGAGACGTTAAAGTATGCCGACGGCTCGAACTTCTCAATGAGATCATTCAATGACTTCATTTCATTCAACCGGACGCTCCTTTTCCAGGTCTTCCAGGAGGTGCCCGTCCTCCAAGTCTGACCACCTTCAACTCGCCAATGCGCGAACCTCGCGGAGGGGAAACTCGATGACGCTCTTGCGGCGCTGGCCTGTTCTTTCGGCGCCGTCCCACGCTAAAGTCCGGACTCATCTCCCCGAGTAAGAGGGGGGGGAAACCCTGATTTGACAGAAATCCCACTCGTCCTCGTTCACTCGAGTGTTTTCTTTTCGGGCGTGGCCCTTGCGATCAAGAGCCCGGACACGTGCCACCATCGGACACGGACGAATAACATGGCGTCCGTGTCGTTCGAGGAGGGGACGAGGGAGCCCCGGGCCAAGATGATAGGGAGGGAGGTGGGTGGGTGGGTGGGGGGAGTAGGCCAGTGTTGTGTGCGGCACTGCAGATACGTGAGATTCCCTGGAATGGCCCCGCGCGCGATTCACCGGCGCCGCTTACATGCCACTCGCTAAAGCCCTCCACCTCACCCCCACTCATCCCCCCCCCCCCCAAAAAAAAAGCACAGAAAAGAAAAGAAAAAGAAGAAGCTTTTGCTTGAAATCTGCAAAAGCTGCGTCGCTCCTTTAAAGTCTAAGCATCCGTTGCGTGTCGTAAACTGACCCACATTGCCGGGACTCTTTCTTCAGTCGCGAAGTCTAATCTGAATCTGTCAAAGGAGGGGGGGGGGAGAAAAAACGCTTCGCTCGGCTTATTTTGCCGACTGGAAGCCGGCAAAAATAGATCAAAAAGAAGCGCCTGGGTTTCAAAACGAGATGAGGCTGATGGTGACCCGCGTCGACAACGAGCCGCGATGGATCTCGTCTCGCTGTCAGGCGAGGCCGACGTGCGGAGACGGATCCCAAAACTCAAAGTCAGCCGGAGTCTATTAATAGCGTTTGAAAACTGGCAAAAAAAAAAAACACAACGGGAAGGCGACGGAGCCTCGAGGGCACGTTACGACGTCCGAAGGCGTTATTCCGTTTCGGTCCTTCGTTGGGTGGGCGGTCCGAGGAGAGACCTGGCCACGAATGGCAGACCAGTACAGACGGGTGAGGAGATTCCCCACTCGTTCGGGTCGCCGTGGGGTCGTTTCGCCTCCGTAAGCGCTTTTCAATGACGGCCTGGTGCTCGCGGCGACCTCGCCAAACCTATCGACCAGGGGCCGAATCCCGATTTTTTCTCCGCTTTGCCAGTCAAAACTAAAAGAAACTCCCCGGTCGAAGGTGAAACGTCAAGAATCTACAAATCCGCGCCTTTACAACCCCTCGGCTTGACATACAGGTTGAACAGAGACAGTAGATGGCTTCCAAATGTTCCATGCAAGGGAGGGGGGGGTGGGGGGGGGCTTGTGAAGCTAAGGTTAACATATCCTGCGACCTGGCATTGTAACTACCACATGTAAGTGTAATCAGAGAGCAGAGGTTGTTGGGCGGCTTTTGCAATAGAGCCTTATGAATAAACAACATGCAGCGCCGCACCCTCGGGTCTTTTAAGGAGGTCCACCCTGCCTCGTCACACAGGGCACGTGTTGCGCAACAATGTCGTGCACCGGTCCAACAAGCGAGAGAGAGAGAGGAGGAGGAGGAGGAGGAGGAGATCGGAGCAGAACGTTTGCTTTAACTCGGCCCGATGTGGTGTCAAAAGTGAGTCCGTCATCCAGAGCCAGAGTCACTCAGCATTTAGGAGATTATGCGGTTTCGAAACGTGTCAGCTGCCTCCTTGCCGAGTTCACGGCCTAGCGAGGGACTTCACAGCTGCAGCCGAGAAATCAGGAGGAAAGGAGGGAAAAAGGATTCTCATCTTGACGAAACAGCAAGTATCGGGAGGGGGAGGGGGGTGGGGGGGGGGTTACTCTACACGCAAACTGTCATTAGTGACGGTCTCCTGTCGTGGGGAACATCTGGAGTTCAGAAAGAAACTCTCAGAAACTCCTCCTCAAGATTTTACAAAAAGTGCCGACCTCTACCACACCAGACCCCGATGGAGGGAACTGACCTGGATAAATGTGAGAAAAGTGAAATTCTGCATGCGCCTGTGCCGCATCGTTGATCCGATCCGCGATCTACCGACACGTTCACCGAAGCTTCAGTTTTCGGCATGTCATGCACCGGCGCGAGGTGTCCCATCCTGTCCCACCCCCTGTCACTCCACCCCCCCCCCCCCAAAAAAAAGCCAGTAGTAGTTCACATTAAGCCGTTCTGCTCCGCGAAATGGGTCAGGCCAGGGATTAAAAATAAATATCAGTTATATTCACCAAACCACACACACACACAGGGACTGGGATCGAGTGGCTTAAGCCGTAAACCAGCTTCCACGCGCCGGGGGGGGGGGGGGGGATCACACGAGCCGTTAACGCGGTTCTCGCCGGGAATGCTGCCGCCGCCGCTGTCGTCGGGGGAAACCACTACGTCCGCTCGCTGCACAACAACAACAACAACAACAACAACAACAACAACAACAACAACAACAACGTCTACGACCAGAAGCAGAAACGTCGCGGGAACAACCAGTGGAAAGCGCACGTCCTGTGCCAGAAAGATGACAAACGTACAATCGCCGTCCTGACTCACAGGACGAATGCTGCACAATGGGCAGGGGGTGGAAGGAGGAGGAGGGGGAGGAGGAGGAGGAGGAGGAGGAGGGACCCAGGGTCTTGTTCACACTGGCCCAGTTCAAATGACCTGCTGCGAGGACACAGACAAGTCCCCGCTTCCTACCGACCGGTCTCCGAGAGCGAGCCCGGGGGGGGGGGGGCTCAGCCGTTACCTTTCCGAGCGGCGCAGTCGGGCTCCGCTGAAGAAGTGCGGCATGTTGAAGTTGGACAGGACCGTCCACAGGCTGGAGTCGGACATGGCGTCCGGGTCGTGCCAGAGCGGCAGGTGCAGCGGGGGCTTCTGGGCCCCCAGCGGGGAGGAGGAGGAGCGCCGGCGCTCGGGGTCGGCGGGGGGGCGGCGACCCGCGCGGGCGGCGTCCCCGCAGCGGCCGGCCTCGGGCCCGGGCTTCCCGTGCGCGGGCACATCTGCGGCCAGCTGCGGCATGAGCCCGGCCGAGGCGGAGAGAGGACACGCTGTCCTCCCCCTGTCCTCGAATAAAGAAAGTAATCCAGGGAGGATTGTGGAGGGCGCGCGCACACACCGAGCGTGTGCCTGTGTGCGCGCGCGCGTGCCTGTGTGTGTGTGTGTGTGTGTGAGAGAGATCCAGGTCAGGTGTTGACAGCCTCCGCTGTGGCAGGGATGTGACACCCAACACCAGCTGACTTTGTGTTTGCGCGTCTCGCTGCGACTGGATTCTCTCTATCCCAAACGCTCGCCGTCCCCGCTCCCTCCCTCCCCTCCCCTCCCCCTCCCCCTCCCTCTCCCTCTCCCTCTCCCTCTCCCTCTCCCTGCGCTCAACATGCTCCGTATCATGTAACCGGGATCTACCACTTCGCATCCTGTGGCGGGGGTGGGGAGGGGGGGGGGGGGGGGGGGGGGCCCGAGAGACGGAGGAGGAGGGGGGAGGAGGAGGGGGCTGCTGCATCAGCAGCAGATGCGGCGGCGCGCTCTCTGGCTCCCCTCCAGGAGTTCGCCGGGTCAGCGTGTATTAAAGCAGGGGGGGAGATTTGGGATGGAAATGCGTTCTGCCCGGCTCTCGTCCGCGCCGCCGGGAAGACGGAGCGCGCGGACGGCCGGGGTCACAGGACCGAATCGTTTCGTCGTTTCGGCCAAATCAAGAGGTTTGACCGAAGACGAAGAAACTTCAGAGAGCGAGGCGCCGATGGCGCTCGTCCGGTGACGGTGTCCTCCGCGGGAGGGATTAGAGGGGCGTGCCGCACGGATTTCGGTACGGCAAACCAGCCTCACTCCGGGCAGCAGGAGGGAGGAGGAGGAGGAGGAGGAGGAGGAGTGAGAAAGTAATTCATTGGACTGATCAATATATGCGCATGGCCCGACGGCAAGTGAACTGTCACCGATTTGATGAGTGATTTACACGAACGAAAACCATTCTTGTGAATATTTGCCGGATTGCGCAACCGTCCGACAAACCGCAGCTTTGAATTGGCCCCCTTTTCGTTTCTCCGTCACCTCCTGACGTCCATTAAAGCAGAGTCCACCCATCGACCGGGTGACTGAGAAACCCGACGCACTTCCGGAGGAGCTGCGCGATGGTGACCGGCTGCGTAGCCGGCTAACCTAGTGGACGCCGCGACCACGGGGGCCAGGACGGCGCTCCAGGGGCTCCGGATAAGAGCTCGGTCCTCAGCTCAGGCCTGAGGAGACCACTAGTCCAGCCACTCGCCCGGAAGGTTTCGGGAGGCCAAACCGCCACAGGGAGCGAGGGCTGCGACTGACGGCTGCGTACGCGCACCTCCGCTGCGACGAAGCGCCATCAGGAGCCATTTCTGTCAGCACAAAGTGCACGCGTGTGTGTGTGTGTGTGCGCGTGCGCGCACCCTCCCGGTCCGTCTCCCCGCAGGCCTCGGTGACAGCCTTCACTCTAATTATGGCTCTGCTCCGTTTCCGCGCTCCACATAGGAGGCGGGCGGTTCAGCCGGTTCAAAGTCAAACCTGCGCGCGGGCGCGGACGCCAACATCTGGGTCGCCAGCCTCCCCTGGCCGCCCTCGGAAACAAGCGACGGCCCGACTCAGACCGGTGAGATCGAGTCTCCGGCGTTTTTTTTTGGGGGGGGTTTGTTTTACGTAAACGCGACGTAAAAGACGAGGAACCCCCTCCTCCCAAAAAACTCGCTCTCTCCTCTGTTGGCATTCTGGCATTGGAAACATAGGCGTTAGGAACATCACCTCTCCTCCATGCTGCAAAACGGCACAGAACACCTCGAAACCCTCCACACGCACAGCTCAGACTCTCTCTCTCCGCCAGGTGAAGCTCTGATGTACTTCACCGTCTGCCGCGCGGCTACCTACCAACCAGCCAACCAGCGCTGCCGTCCACGGCCCCGGAGGCTGCGTTCAAAGCTTCGGCTGTAACCTTGTGCGCGGGGTGGGGGTGGGGTGGGATGGGGGTGGGGGCAAACCTGCTCCAACCTGCGACTGTCGAAGCCACAAAACCTGATCTCGGCTCGCATCGCAACACGCATCGGAGCCCCAATCGGAGCGCTCGCAAGCGCGGCAAAACATTCCTGTCCCGTGTCTCAGGCATCATCCGTGTCTCCCGACGCACTTTATGGCGCGGGACAAGACTCGACAGCAGCCTGGAGAGTTCAGCGCAAGAAAAGGAACACAGTCCGCCAGCCAATCGGGAGCAAAAGAGCGCGTTTTCCAGGTAGTCATTCGTTACAGTGTGACAGATAGGTTGTCGTACACAAGTTGTGCCTTAAATTTTGGACGATCGCTCGATTTTCTTACTCGCTCGTCTGCCACCTCCCAAGTCCGATTTAAGAGATGCGCTTTCTACTCTTTAGCTATAGCCATAAAAAAATAGTTGACAAGTGAGGAGAAACAACCTTCCGAGCCAACCGTGTGCTCTCCGTGACTATAAAAGTGGAGTTTGGCGCAGGTGCTGAGGGCCACTGGCGCACAGACAATCCATCACACGCGAGGCGCGCTTGCAGGTTGCTGCATTTGCCCTTGAACGCGTGGACCTGGCCTCATCTGGGATCATGACACGCAGCACCGCAGCACCAAAGCCACACATTTTGTTGCCGCACGGAGCTGACTCACCGGAACGCCCGCTCTCCTTCGCTCGGCGCGGAACAAGACGAGAGCAGGGGTGAAGCGGGTGGGCGTCGCGCGCCACTCATTGACGCAGCCGATTCTTCAAATTTGAGCGTTTCCAATGAGCGGGGAGAGAAAGAGCACCACAAGAACGATGATGATGATGAAAAACCAGAGTGCGATTCCGACTGCTGGCCAAATGTGAGTCATGGCGGCGCAGCGAAAAGTCAGGTTGTTCCTCCCTTCGAGGCTGAAACGACTGGGGCCGGGTTCAAGAGAAGCGGCGGCAGAAGGTCGACTTGGATGAACGGTAAGATGTGACATTTTTACAAAGCATTCCACCTTAAAACAGGGAAGAAATCAACCTTTGCGCGTCGCCGTTGGTTCCTGCCAACCTCAAGCATTGTATCAACGATCAAACAAGCAAGGGCTACCCATTTGTCCATAGTTGCCAGACAAAAAAGACCCAGCACTAAAAAACAGGGCAGAAAGAGAGGTTCTCGCAACCAAACCAGAGCTGGTGCTTGGCGGGAGCATGGACAGACTGGATTTTGGATGAAGTCTGGATTAAGTGTATTTTACAGTCACCTGTACAGTAATACTGCCGTTTTAGTCAATGGAGTCTCACAAGCTGAGCATGTCAGACACGACATGTCAACCGAGGACTTTCATCGGATATATTTTTGACACGCACAGTGGCGGAAATGGTGAACGGCTTGTTCTACTACCAACCAACCAACCAACCAACCAACCAGCCCAAACTTCTTGGACCCATTGGCGCTAGCCACTGACATACAAATGTGCAAAAGACCGCGCATCAAAATACTGGAATCGACATTTATTGAGGCATTTAAGAGCGAGAGCCTACATCCGAAAGGGTGAAAAAGGTGCGTTATACAGTCGTCCGTGAGGTAAAGAACACCGCTTTTGTCAATGGAGTCGTCGGAGCGGCACTGCAAAATGGCGTGCTCCAGACACGGTTAGCAATTTCGGTACAGAGCCCCACATCACCCATGATATCACCGAGTCACACCGACCCCCCCCCCCCCCCCCGCCCCGCCCCTCCCCGCCGAAGAAATAATCTGTCCCGCGACACGAGGATAAAGAGCCTTGACGTCCTTTAATAAGTCTGAGGCTCCGCCAGCGCACGTGGCGCCTCGCGCACCGACCGGGGGGGGGGGGGGGGGGGGGACCGGCCGAGATGTGAGCGACGAGCTGGAGGAAACCGTCCCCAGCGGCGCTAAATGAGCCAATCCAGACGGGATCCAGACAAACCCGAAACCGCTCCTCACTTTGATGTGCCGCAAACGCCGCAAATCCTGCTTAGCACATGAAAGGGGGGGCATAAAGCTCGGAACGGAGAAGGGGTGTGTGTGTGTGTGTGTGTGTGTGTGTGTGTGTGTGCGCGTGGGGGGAGGGGGAGGAGGGGGAGAAGGGGGTGACACCGCCGTCGACGTTATATAAGCGCCGTCTGCCTGCGTCCTCTCAATGTCATACGAGTCGGGAGGGAGCGCAGCCGGGTGATGCGCAGGGGAGCAGGTTCTGAAACGTGCACCGGCAGGCTCCGAAAAAAAGAAGAAAAAAAGAAAAGAAAAAAAAAGAAAAGAAAAGAGCCAACGGTTGAAAAGAGCGGGGGGGGGGGGCGCTTACCTCCAGAAATGAAACGCGTGCAGCGGGCTGCACGGGCTGCAGGGGCTAGTGGGAGTGGGGCTCAAGCTCCGGGGAGTGAGGCTGCAAGTTAAATGGAGTGCAGTGAATAGTTGTCTTTCATCACACAGAGGACACACACACGCACACGCAGACACGCACGCACACGCACGCACGCGGCTCCGATGAAGACGAGCGAGGCGCCGCGGTCGCGTTCGGGAAGGCGAGCAGCAAGTGCGGGTTTTGGGCGGGTTTTCCCAAACCGACGCCGTGGACGAGACCAAAACCTGAGAGTTTAGTCCGTCAACACTCGGGCCGAAGGTCGATCAGCAGCGGAACAGCGTACCGCCATTGTGAGAGCGTGAGAGGGCATGGGAGAGCGGGAAAATTAGACGTTCAAAAGCATATCAAGCAAATATGCCACTGTGACGAATGACTAACGCGTGTAGACAGTAAGGCAACTACTTATATACTTATGTATATACATATATATATATACACATGTATATGTGGTAAGAACGATGTGCATGATGTGCCACACGCGACAGAGAAGCGAGCGGCTGAAAACGATCAGAACTCGTCGTCATGCCGTCCGAGCTCCGCAAAAAACGAGCTTTTCCCCGTTCCGAGCTCTGACGTGGAGCCGGCGCACGTGAGATCTGAGAAAACTGTGTGTTTCGCAAAACGACGTTTTAACGTTTTAACGTGCACCCGTTAGGCGAGGGGCGCTACGAGCAGCGCCGCGGCTTTAAGCGCGGTGACGGGTTTTCTTGTGTTCAACAACACTTTGTGATTATTTGGAGCCAGCATCGCAAACTCGCGCCATTCCCGCTGGAGCAAACACTCGTGTACACCGCTGAAAACAACTGAATCTGCGAGCTGCCCTTTCAAAGACCCTCGAGGAGAGCGTCGAGAGAGACGAACGACAGTTTCCGTTTTGGTCTTTTCATGGATGCCGATCGCCAAGACACGGGCAGTCGGCGGCGTTCGCTCGGGACACACACGGAGCTGTATCCGTGGGGGACGGTTCCCTCGAAACGCGTTCCAACGAGCACGCTTTATCGAGCGTTTGACGGAGCGGGGCGGCAATGGCGTCACTTTGAGTGAACGCGTGTTTCACTCACCGGATCAGTAAGGATTTGATGAAAAAACGCACATTTAACGTCGGCCCTTTTGGCGCTTTTCGCCGCAAATGGAGGAAGCCGAGGAACACGAGCGCGCGCACGCGTCTTCCTGACCTAAATGCTGCAATGAAGTCCGTCAAAAGTGATGAAAGGGAAGATGTGTCATGTACACACTGATTAACAGCACACTCAACATAACTGTGTTATGACGGCGTGCGCGTGTGTGTGTGTGTGTGTGTCATCAGCCAGCAATAGCAGTATTAGGTAGTTGATCTTTCTAGACCGCGCCATGTTCAGTGTTCTGAGGGTCATGGACGATTTGCTAAAGAGTCTCCGGGGCACGGCTACCAACAGTTTGCTCAAATGTGGGACTTGGCGGGCTCCGTTTACTTATTCGTGTTCAGTAAAGAGTTTGGCGGAGGTCAGCCGCAGGGTCGGAGGACGCTGCTGCGGACTGGCCCTTTAAATAAATTAAAAAAAAAACGGAATTGAAAAAGATACATCGTGACCGTCCTGGTTTACAAGTCGATTTCTATAAGACGGTCTTTCCGTTAGTCCATCACGTTAGCTCCGCAACAGATGCTAATATCAAATAATACACGACCTACGTGTATGTAGTAGCATGTAGCGAAAGGCAACATGAATTGCCTGTGCATTTTCCTAGCATGAACGAGAGTGAATGGGCAAGGATTCACTTGTTATTACCCTCGCTGATCACAACACTGACTCATCATAAGTGTGTTATGACTGTGTATCTGTGTGTGTGTGTGTGTGTGTGTGTGTGTGTGTGTGTGTGTCATGGCTGGAAACGGAGCGTGTTGTTGCCGTTGCGGCACTCCTCTGCGTGACACTTTCCATCAAACACCCACACATCATACGCACACACAAACAAACAAACACACGTGTGTAGACACAGTGGGACCGAATCGACACACTTTTGAACACACACTCACACACACGTTTAGACATACACACACACACGCGTGAAGCCATACAAAGGTGTGAACCTACACGCGCACATCTCGACTTACGCTCACACACATGTGCTGGGACACACAAAGGCGTGAACACACGCAGACACACACACACACACACACATAAACACGCGCACACACGTCAGCCACACTGTTGCCGGGCTGAGCAGGCTGTGACACACACATACACGCACACATTCACACGCGCGCGCGCGGGCACAGCGACGCGCGCGGGCACACTAGTGCACGCGCGCAGGCACGCACACACACATACATACCCGCGCGCGCGCGCGCGCACACACACACACACAGGCACACAGACTTCCTGCAGCGGATGCTAACGCTGCTAGCTTCGGCGCTAGCAGCGGCAGAGAGGACACGCAGGCGGACAAACGAGCGCGGCAGCGACAAGGGAGGAAGGCGGATACTCACTCCAGCGTCAGCCCCGGTATCCTCAGCCTCTCCCGCTGGGCTTTCATGGCTCAACTGTGCTCGGGCTGGTCTATTGTGGGCATGATATGCGCTCACTTCTCCCTCCCTCCCTCCCGCCCTCCCCGCCTGCCTGCCTGGCTGCCTGGCTGGCTGTAGCCCCCCCTATAGCCTAGTGCAAGAGAGCCTAACCTAACCTCTCACTGGTGTCTCCTTCTTCTTCTCCTCCTTCTTCCCCTCCTCCTCCTCTCCCCCTTCCCCAACAACAACAACGCACGGGGAGGGAGAGGATGAGGTGGGGGTGAAGAGGAGGAGGAGGAGGAGGGAGAGGAAAGAGAGAGGAGGGGGGGTTTGCCTCTTGTTTTGGTTCCTCCGGCGGCACCTTGGTAGCTGTCAGAGGAGATGCTCCGCTGCCCGCAGAAGGCGAGGAGGAGGCAGCCTCAGTCATCCCCCCTCCCACCGATGCTCAGACACACGCCCCCATGCTTCCTCTACACACACACACACACACACACACACATATACATACATACAGATGAGACCAAATGTAGCCAACTCTGAGCCTGACATACGCGCCGAGGCAGGGCGACACCAGCCGCACCGTCACCGGATGATGTCATCCTCCGAACGGCAAAAAAATAAAAAGAAAGAAAAAAAAACATAATGCACCACTACCTGTCGGTCCACGTCGGACCCAGTGTGCAGCCAGCACCTGGAGACTCACACGGGGAGTCGCGCACATGTGCAGAGCCGCAGCCTGCAGATCTGTTTAGTATTCACTCCAGGCACTGCGGAGCAGGTGTTTGCGTTTCTGCTACGGAGGTGAAGGGTAAAATGCCGAACGGACAGCTTCTCGTGGGGTGCTTTCAAGAGCCCTCACGTGGCAGAGGCTTCCCACACGCGGCCATACGCGCATGACGCAGCATCGGGAGCAGCCTGGCTTTCAGCATTTGGCCCGCAGACACATCAATACGTGGGCCGCAGGGGACGTCACTTGATCTCTCTCGAGGAACTGATTAGTGGTCAGGTCTGTGACCAAGTAAGTACGAAAATCAAATACCTCGAATGCTTTGTTTTGTCCTCGCCTCAAAGTCATTCAATTTGCCGTCATGGGAGACTAATGAAAGTAGGTGATGGTCAAGAAAAACTTTATAACCATTCACACTAAGAATACTTTTTAAAGGTGGACTAATCAATCAAAATTTGACTCCAAGGTATTTTTTAATGCCCAAATTGACTAGTCACCGACTGAAATTGAATGCCCATTCTCATGCAGTACTAAAGCAACCAGACACCTGAATTCCTAAAAACACACTAATAGAACACCTTAAATTCTCATGTCGTCAACTAATTGATGCATTGTCAGTCACTTTATCAGTCAATCACGAGTTGATTATTGATTAGCCATTACAGTTCCTTCACAAAACAAGAGGGTTGTTTTGATAACTCTGATTCCGAGATGCACTCAGAAATGTCAGACATTGACTAATAGCATTGACGAATAACGAACTACAATAGTTGATGGTTGACAATCTTTCTATATGAATCAGTTGGCGGTTTGGTCTGTCCTCATTTTGTCCGATATTCAGTTTGTTGTCTTGAAGGACGAAAGAAAGTCTGGCACTGATGGAGAACTCCGGCTTTACTTTTCGGAGGTGCACTCAAAAATGTCCAAATTGCCGAGCTGTTCATCCTCTTATGCGTTCAGTAGCGGTTGCTGCTGCTCGTCATGACTGAAAATCACCCACACGGCAATTTCTCCTCGCATGCGTCGTTGCAGACGAAGCATCGAGGTCCCAGAGAGTCCAAATGAATCGCGACTCACTGGCAGGAGAAATTTCCCAAGAATGAATTACTGCGCCGATTCGAGTGGTTCAACACCATGCCGTAAAAGAAAAAAAAGAAGAAAGAAGACACGGCTGGAGATACCCTTGCAGTGATTTGGCTGCATTTCTCCACTGTGAGGTGGAGGCGACGATGCTTTGTGTTGGAGCGGTGACCGCGGGAGCGGTACGGAGAGCGGCGCAGACAGAGATGGTGGAGGTGGAGAACACAGCTGCTGCAGACGACCTCAAAACACCGCACTAACCGCACGCAGACACACACACACATTACAGTACGGACACACACACACACACTAAAACGCACAGTATTCCTGGCAGGTCAGAAAGGGAGCATAAGGAGGTGCAGGGCAGCGGATCGAGACCGGAGCGGGTCAAACCTGGGAGTCACCCAGTCGGCAGCGCCGTCTGACGCGCTTTCAACGAGCTTTGATAATTCTTTAAAAAAGCAGACACGATTTTCGGAGCCCACGCTGTGGCCTCAACCGACTCCCGGAGATTCGAATGCAGGGGAGGAATAAAGAAAGTGCGAGCTCACCAAGCCCGGCTAAAAGAAAAAGGGAAACTCTGACCCGTGACGTCTGGTCAGTGAAAGGGCTGAAGGAGACGTCCTCCTCCTCCTCCTCCTCCTCCCCCTGCTGCTGCTGAAAGTCACAGAGACGTGACTCGGGAGTGTTCTCAGAGAGCGGGGGGGGGGGGGGGGGGGGGGCACCGCCCGCTGTCCCAACACCAGCCCCGGAATATGAAACGGACTGAGAAATGATCCGCGAGGCAAACACAATCAAACAGCCACTGCGTGACACCGAGGCAGATGCATGTGTCAGGGCATGGATGAATCTCCGGCCCGGTCGCGGAGCCTCCACAACAGCGGGTGATGTCATCGGCAAAACTTTCCTGGATCGCCCCGGAGGAAAAAGAACACGCAGCAGTCAGTCAGCCCTGCCTGTCAAGCGCAATCAAAAGCAGCGCAAAACACTGCAGTCCCTGTGTGTAAGGACATCGTTCTTGTATCTGGCTTAGCTGGACTTCTGCCCCGCCAAAAAAGAAAAATGGTTGCGATCGCGTCGTTTCCGGCGTGTCGATTGCCGTGCTCCTTTACCGATGATTTCTGGGCCATGAGTGAAACGTGTCCGTGAAGGTGCCGAAGCAGTGTGAGAGACGGGGGGGAAATTTCAGCCATGTTCGTCGAAGCGCCATACGTTTGAACCTGGGCAACTCTGTCCAAGGATGTATCTTACGATGTGAACATATCTTATCAAAATGAAAGTGCTGTCCCAGTGTTTCCTGTTGCATCATTTTATTAGCCAACTTCGTTTTAAAGGCGCTGAATTAAATGTAAACGTAGGAATTTGGTGGGGCCATGAGAAAAGCAGGAGTTCAGGAACTAGGCAAGGACTTTTACGTTACCATTTACTTTACATACATTTAAGATACATTTTTACTACAATAGGAGGGTTAATGTGGAATCTCATAAGCGTTTGAGCCTTCCCTCTTTTCACCAGACATGCTTTCACTCCTATCTATTGATGCTTGGCTACAACAGGGCGTAAAATACAGTTCAATAAAGTTTTTTCAATACGCGTCTACCCTAAAAGACAAAATCATCAGGACTATGGCACAGATATTTCAGGACAATGCATTCAAAGCGACTCTTTCCCCTTTCAGGAAACGGTTCAAAATCATCGACCTTTGGAGGAGGCCAAGTTGGCCGTTTCCACCCCCCAGGTCCACATAAGTCCTCGTGAGGACACACATTTCCCCTCTAAAATATCCCTTTTCCCATTGAATATGGTATCGAAATACTTTGGGGGGGTTTTTCCCGAGCAAAGAGGTCGGAAAAACAACACTACATACACCGCATGTCCTCGCAGTATCATCAAATGGAATGGGGGTTAATCTAACCGGGCTAAAAATCTGTTCGTTTGTCAGGTGATTTCTTTTTCTTTTTCCTCAGCTTTCAGCTAGCAGACGGGCAACTCCCCGAGGCTTCATTACATGATGTACAGCCGCTTCCGTACCGAGGCAGGAGCTTCTGTTCCTCAGCTCCGGTTCACGTCAGAACCCGTTCCGCCTGGATGCAGGCGAAACGGACGCCGACGGTGTTGCACAGTGACTGACAGTTCCACGTACAGTGGCCCCTTCATTCACACCATCCTCGACTTGTACCTTCGGTTTAGAATTACTGTTCAACGCCCACCTTACTTGCACCTCGTAATTAAAACCCCGGCTCCTCTCTGAGGTTTCTCACACTCGGAACGGGGCGGCCTGGTTAAGAGAGTCAATCATCTCAAAAGTAGGTCCGTGGAGATTGAATGCGTTCGCGGCTGATTAATCAAATGGCCGTTTGGTCTATAAAATGTTGGCGTTGATCTACGCCCCACCTTTTTCTGTCCAAGCCGATTTATTCATTTACACAGCAGGTGTTTGCGTCACTCTTCAGAATGCCCTAAAGGACCTGAACATCGCAAACAATGGCACTAGAGCGGCCGGATTTCAAAAAAACTGCTCAAATATGATGACATTTTTAGAGCCCTTACGGGGTTTTTTTTTTCCAGATGCGTCAACATGGAAGGAAACGCCTTTTTGACATTTGGAGAGTACGTCCAGGTATCAGCGGACAGGGGAGCACACCCTCAAAAACGTTACGACACCACGGGAGTGCTCCGTGTTTCGCGTACGTCTCGAACCACAGGACCGAGAGGACAAGATTTTATGAGAATTCGGGGACGTCATGAGGCATCAGGGACTTGGTGAGAATCATGTCGCGTGCACAAAAGCACCCTTCAGTTGAAAAAAAACTGTGATGGAAACCCAACCAGTGGCAAACCTGCGGAACGTGTGGCGACACCTGTTGCCACACGTGGCGCTGACACGGTAACCGAGTCGACGGTCAACATCTCAATTCCCCGACACGTTGTTTCGGGGGGCGAGGCCGCGCTGCGCATCAGCTCCCCTCCTGCGCATACAAACAAGCGATCGATTTTCAGTGACTTCATTGCGCCCCCGCCGGGGGACCTCCAGTTATTTGGGTCACCCCTATAAATAGCTTCCGGCGTAAATCGCCGCACTCCAGAGCGACCCCCGGTGAATAAACCCCGCGCGTGACCCCGGGCCAAACGCCACCGCGCGTTGCTTTTATGGCGGTGGAGGGGGAGACGCGCCGATCGGGGCCCCCGCCGATGCGTCAGGGGTGCGCGGGGGAAAAAGGCCCAACGCGGTAAATGACCGGCCTGGTGACAGCAGCCGCCCAGTTAATGACATCAGATGTTCAGTAGGTGGCCCTGTGTCACGGAGGATGAGTGGACTGCATTTGACCCGACATCGAGACTCCTCCTCCTCCCCCCCCCCCCCCCCCCCCCCCCCTCCCCCCCCCCCCCCCCCCCCCTTTTTTTTTGTAACTGGAGACAAACGCACTCGAAGTGTGACGCCGCGGAAAGTTCCGGTCCGGGAGATTGCCGGAAGAGGGGCGTCTGAAGAACCTCAATCTCATCATTTTTAAGGTGACAACCGAGCCCAAACTAATCGAATCAGTCGAGTGCCGCCGTCTGATCAACGCATCCTAACATCATCACTATGGTTACCGAGGTCCGCTAGAGGCCCCCGGCTCTAAATATAAACCCGTTGGTGCCGTCGGTGATCTTTCTCCCCCCTCTCTCAGCAGTCCGTTGGCAACGGATCACCTCCATTGCAGTTCAGGTCACCCCTCTGGTGAGCGGCCAGCAGGAGCGGCAAGGTGGTGGCGGTAAATCCTCCCCCACGGATCGCCGAACAGACCGAAATCAATGCGAGAGCGCAGCCCGAAACCCACGCGCTACGTCGACGTCGACATTTCCGATGATGTCCGAGGGCCAGCAGTGTCCCCGCCAAAAACAAGCGTTCAACACCCAATAATCAAAGTAATGCCTGAAAAAACGCGTCTCACTCAGTGCTCCGACAATGGGCCTCGCATGAGAAACAATTTTAAGAGGATTGTGGGAAAACTACAGTTCCTCAGAAACTTGTTGAGCTGCGGCCTGCAAATTTGCGACGCTGTTCAAGTGCAGTCCAAGTACTACTCCAAGTGCAAAAATAACTTGTTTGAAATGTCTGAAGAATTTGGGCTTAATAGCATTCACCGACTCAGAACAACGTTGTCTTTTTAAAATGGAGAAATGGAGCGAAAGTAGATCAAGAACTTTGAGAAGCACCATCTGAAGAACACGTAAAACCCATAGGAACGAGAAAACCCTTTTAATAGTCGCCGATTCAAGTCATCAAAACCGAGATGAAACGTTCGAAATGAGGGAAGATTTACTTCATAAAATTGCTTCTTTTCAGTTTATTTGAGGGTCTGCACTGGTGCTGAACTTGAAGCGCAACCTCTGGTCAAGCTCTATGACAATGTTCCGGCTTCTAGCGACACGTTTGGGTACTTACAGACTGCCTCTTCTGGGAAGACTCAGCTCTTTCTGCAAATGAAAAGAGAAAAACAGACAACTTCAATCGAAACATTCAAAAACATCAGTGGTGACTGTCCTCGTGCCGGTCCCACAGACGAACCGACACGCGTTTCTTTTGGAGATTCGACAGCTTTACACGCGCCACGGCCGACGAGTGCCAGACGAAACGCGTCCGCTCTTGCCTTGCACGTTGACAAAACGGCAACAGCGCGGGACGACAAGACGCGGCAGGCGCGGGATCGTTTACAGCTCGTTCGCAACGAGCCGCCAGGAAGTTTAAAGAGGCCGTCTGGGTTTCCTTTCGTAACAGGGGAACTGGGGGCAAAGGCCACAGGAGGACGGCGCCCTCTGCAAATCCACCTCCCCGTCATTGACGTCCCATGAAGACAGATGGGCTCGACAGAAATAAAACCAATTCCACTGTTTGGATGGAGTTGAGCGGGGTTGGGATTTATGGGCCCAGAGAGAGCAGCAACAATGCACTCATTGATTTCCTGCAGGATTATGCGCCCTCCCTGGCTCGTTGCTTAAAGGATAATACGGCTGGCAAACATTCGCAATATTGGTAAGTCCCTGTGATCGTCGGCCAACTTTGACTAACGTGCCGCATTACACAGTCTTGAAAACTCCCTCTCTTGCACACAATTCCTTGTGGGGAGTTGTAGAAACCAAGCCCTCGAGCTCTGACCCAGTGACCTTTGGGTTTTCACTCTCCAACGGAGGTGTAGGTGAACTCGAGGAGGATAGAAAACCATAGCTCCCGATCCAGATGTCGCCTCTTCTTAGATCTGGAGTCACGATGAGTTCAGTCGACTGGGGACGGCTTTGCAGAACCATCAGAGTGAGCCGCAGCTCTCAGAGGAGGAGGATATCTGGGGCAGCTGGACTTCACTTCTCACCAACTGGTGGAACTGGGGAGTCTCAGGTATCAGGGTCTTCGTCAAGGTCATAATAACCTGATTCTTTGGCCTCCTGGGACTCCCCATCAGTCAGAGAGGAGTGGATGAGAGGCCAAAGGTTTTCCAGTTGGCCTCAATTCCTCTTCCGCTTGTTAAACCACCAGGTATAGCCTGACAGAACCCCGCCTCTGCATCAGTTCCATTAAAAAAAGACTCCAAAGAGTGCATTTCGCCTGACAGCTGTCGGGAATGACAAAGTTAAAAAGCACCAGAGCACAAATGATGCCGCTGCGGCATCTGCTGAGATTGCTGGTGCCACATGTGAAGCCGTAAAATCCAAGACGCAACATCAGCCGCAGTGACAGATGAACATAGGCCGCTCCATCTCCCCCAGAATCAACAGCACTGCTGGCTTAATCCCAGCCATGTTTTCATTACAAGGCAGACGGTTTGTTCAGCTTCACTGCATCACGAGCAAATAAAGCCTCCTCACTCTCTGTCACTCTGCAGGTTTACATCCAAAGTCGGGCCATCTCTTCAATTTACCGACTACAATAGGTGCCTTTACCCGTCTACCTTTATGCTTTGCAGTATTAAGCTCTGCAGGATTGTTTACAGTTGACCTATTGCTTTACAGACATAAACTACTGTATGTATAACTGATAAACAGTTTATCTGGTATCAAAGTGGCACCAGGCAAGACGGTTGGACGTCTTCACAGCTGCGCTGTGCCTTTAAGAAATCTGATCAAGTACGGGTCGAGTCTGACTGAATGTACTTTTAACGGTTCAATTTCGAACAGACCATTTCTATTGTCATATATATATATATATATATATATATATATATATACATATATATATATATATATATTGCCATATAAAGGCACCGCACTGACCGAAAGCAGCCTCGATGCAGAACACCGCTCTGGATCCGTTTGTTCTGGGACTGCAAATTGCACCGTTTCCATCATCAGACATCGTCTTGCGCTGCCCGACAAGGGCGAGGTCCTTTGTTTCGGACGGCGTCCGAGGACACTGATGACTGGATGTGTGTCGGCTGCCACAGTCAGCAGAAAAAGCGCTAAGCCCCACTCTCTCCCTTTGCCATCAATTAGGGCTTAATGTCTGGCTTCCCCCGCTGCCCCGCACTCGACCAAGGGCAGAGAGTATTCCTTGGGAGACGTGACCGCGGCTCACACACTAATTACCGGCCAGGAGCGACTCACTCCGCGGGGCCGACACCCGCCGATCACAGCCTGGCAGATGTCGGCACGAAGCCCGCGATAACGCATAGGCAGCGTGGCTGCCCCAAGCACAGCGATCACGAACCAATTTACCGAGAACACGTTTGTTTTTGTGCTAAATTAACGAATGGCTCCGGGAGATATTTACATGAAGTGGCACAGATGCCCGTGGCGATGAGGCCGTTTGCGCTTTTGAAGCTCTCTCTGAGCAAGCGGAGCTTGCGTTGAGGGAAAAAAGCTGCCTGGGCAAGTGTTTTCAAAGTGCACCATATGACATTGCCTCCATGAAGCAGAGTGGTGAGACGCGTCGAAATACACAAGGACACAAATGCACTGGCTCCGATCTCGTTTTGTGTTGGTTTTCTCATCTCTGGTAGAAAAGCAGCTCAGACCGAAAGCACATCGGAAACTGAATGAATGCACTCATTACTCCAAAAGAGGATTGCAGACGATCAGATTATACACAAGAAAACTCTGCATTAGGGGGGAGACATTACATCAGCTTTACAGCATGTGCCCAAAACTCAAATCTTTAAACTCCTTAAAAGGTACCAGCTAAATACCAATTTCATACCATTTAAGATCACCTTTTGGATTGCTGCTATTTAGTTTTAAATTTTTATATCTGCTATATATTAATTCTTTGTTCATTCTCCATTCATTCTTCATTCTTTGTTTGTTCAGATTTGTTCATGAGGGCTCATGCCTATTGGTGTATATTTTCTTGGCTTGATGCTGGTATTATATTTAGGCTACACTTATATATATATATATGTACTTGTATACAAGGGTTGTGGAGTGCTGCAGTTTGTCCAAATGTTTTGACAGCAATAGGTCAGCAGGTGTCAGTACACCCACTTTTATGTGTGCTTAGGATGGACTGAGTCCTAAAGCAAATGAAGACGTGATTAAGTCTATTAATGCTGGCAAAAAAAGCTATAGAGATTGGAATGACCTCCCTTCCATGTCTGACCTCAGAAGTTAAATCACCTTTAAGTCATCTTTCTCATCTCTGCGTGTCGATTATTGTCTGGTCCTTAAATAGACGACATGAGGGATGATTGTCATTTATGATTTATCAATGGTGGCCTGTGATACATAAAAAAACAAGCTACGTTACGAAGGTTCTGTGAATTCTGGATGACCAGCACGTGGAGATGCTCCCGAACGAATGACCAGGAGCGGAATCTGAATGCCCCCGAGCCTGCATGCATAAGCAATGGTAACCACCCTATGTGAGAGCCTCTGTTCAGACAAGGCACAGCCTTTCCTGTGCCCTCCAGGACAGACCAAGAGTCAGATCTACGAAACCCAGCCAAAACCACCATGGCAGGGCTGTTAGCGTGCTCCTTCTGTCCATTTCTTGTCAAAGACCTGTCCATTTTGTGCAAGCTAGCTACACCCCAGCTTGAGGAGCAGAGCAGCTTGACAACAAGCGCAAACCGCCAGGACTACGCGTATTCATGTCGAAATTGCAGCGGCTACCACCAGAAACTTGAGAATCTGAGGAGAATTCAGGACAAATGGTTGTTAAAAAAGAAAATGATAATAATAATTTGATTCTATTTTTTTTTTCTTTTTTCCCCTCATCATCCCTCCAATTTTCTGAGGCCCCCTGGTCACTTTGTGGGTATTCCAGTATGTCTCAATACTTGATTCTTATCCAGGTATTTCATACCGTCTCTGTAGAGGCTCTATAAAACAGGATCTATAAAACAGGCAATTGGTCAAGAGCAGCACCTCGTTTCACTATGTTATCAGTGCCATAACCTCATTGGTTCTTATACTGAAAAAGCAGAATTACCCAAAAAAAGACTACTATAAGACCAATTACTAGCTAACTACTTGTGGCGGCAGCCTCAGATTGTGGAAGCCAGGGGAAACGGTCCTAATTCTTCCCACTCTTGAACTCAGAATCAGCATCAGTGGCCATGATAGCTCCGTTTCCCCTCTGGCTTCATCAGCTGGTCGTCCTCAACTGTTGATTCATCATCATCTGGCATGGATATTTCTCTGAACGCATCACAGCAGAGCCTGGCCCGTTTGGTCAAACTGTGCGTCTGAAATCATCGGCTCCAACAGAAGACAAAATAAACGAACTTGTCCTATGGCCCTTAGGTCCCCCTTTCTGCACAATATTTACTCTAGAGCTTGATTTCTTCTATTTGTACTGCCTGTTTGAACCCTATCCTCGCTCCTTTTGGAATTCTTGCAATTTGATGAAAATTGCGTGCGAAACTTTTAAGAAGCAGTCTTTGAAGAGACGCATTTTTCTTTTAATCTAAATTATTTAACTGGGTTATTGGCTCAGCAGATTCGCCAGGAATTCTACCTTTTATTCTACAAAAGGATTCTGAGCGTCCAGGATTTTCTAAAGTCCAAATACCTAGTTTAAGCATTGTAGTTGACAGAAATGTGGCAATCACATTTTTCTTTAAACGAGACTTAAGCTTGTGAAGCAGCAGCACAGAGGCACGTGACGCTCCACATGAATATGAGCATTTGCAGTGAAGTTCAGGTCATCATGGAGGTTTAAAGCCGTCATAAGGGCAATACAAACTGAGGGTAATTGCACGAGGAGCTTTCATCTCTGAAAGTTGTCCGTCAGGAAAACAAACCGGTGATGAAAGTAAACCTTGTACACTTAATGGCTCCTTTTCCCACCCCGCGCTCCAGAGATAACAATTCTGACATGATGAACCTGAGAGAGCTGATTGCTCCACGGGGTAAATGTCAATTGATGACTTCTAGCAACAACATCTCATCTCCGAGACACCACATCAAAGCCGTGGAATTGCTCTTGTAAAAAGTAATGGTTCATTAATAATTCCCCTTGATTTCGAGTTTGGATCTTCCTACATCTCGACATCAAACGTGAGCTCGCTCTTGCTGCACTTTGCTGCCGAGTGGCAGGAATATCCCTGTTCTCCCCCCCGGAAGATAATGTCAACAAAATCAACACTCTGATCGATAACAAGGTAAATAAAGTCAGCCCAAAAAACACCCGATCTTTCCTGTTGCGTCAAGACACCGATAATTATCAGGAAACGTGACATCTCGGAATCTCAGAGCGCAGCCTACGTACGTCTGTCCTCGGAGTTGCGTTCGTTGTCAGCAGCTCCACGCTCAAAATGGAGACAGCAACAGGGCTGCGGCTCTGAGACATCCCCATTCATAACAACGAGGAGCTGCACTGATCAATGGGTTTGCCAGTCTGTCCAAAGGTTCTTGACCACAAACCACAAAGACATTAAAACATGGTGAACTCATCCGTTTGTATGTCAAAATGACGGTGGTGTACGAGAGTTGTTCGAAGTGAAGAAGATCCCTTGAATTGGACAGTTTGGGGAAAATCATTAAGTTTCATTTTATCTTTTACTAACAAATGTGGCTTTTGAAAGAAGCTAGTTTTGTCAACATATCGAAGCAATCAGGGAAATGCTGGTAATTTGGTAGAGTGCCAAGAAAGATGCAATTGTTGCTCCCCTAATGATAACGAATCTTACAACAACAACCAGCCGATAGTTGTTGAGACAATTCGCTTAAGTCACAAACGTAAACAAAGATTACAAACCCAATTACCAAATGGCTTAGATCTTATTGTAAAAGCTCTATTTACCGTTTCATGCCAAGATCTGAAAGTCTCCACATATCACAGAGGCAAAACTCTAGCACAGCGGATGTAAAGAAGACCTTCAGCCCCCAACATCAATACATGGTGAGGATGATGCTTTGGATATATACAAAGAGTGGCCATGGGAATAACAGGAAAGGTCCCAATTAAAGACTTTTTCTCCGAAGAAACTCTTCATCTGACCTAAATCTGGCTTCAAAGTCAGAGACCTCAAGTGCATCTGGAGATTAGGATGGGTCAAACCGATCGATACGGCCGGTTATCTCCTCCTTGCACACACAAGAGCTAGACAATACACACAACTCTGGCTGAAGACCAATCCAAAGTCCAGGCACTGACTGCTCGAGGCAAAACGGATTCGAATATAGACTCTGATCGCACAGACCCTCAAGTGCGAGCGGCGTGTTTTCATTGACGCTGAAGGCTCCGTCAGCGGGGTCAAACCTTCCGTCCGAGGCGATGTCTTCTTCCACCGTCACGTGAAGCCCCCCCCCCCCCTCAAACGCATCGATTCCTCCACCAGCCGGGGGAAGATCCGGGAGGCAGACTTGCAGTCCTTTTTCCCCCCTCATCTCTTCTATGGTTTTTACCACCAAAGCTCAGTGAGACTCAATGCCATGATATAACAATATGGATATTTCATTGTCCGCTTTTTTTTCCAATTAGTTGCACTTGACCTACACACATCGCATTATCTATTGGCTGATTTAATCATGTGTCATGTAATGACAATCACATAATTGACATGAATCACGTTAACATGACTCATGTTAACGCGCCAGTATATGGACATAGTGTTTTTCTAGGGACAGGTCTCGTGCTTTGTACCAGTGACGACCTCATAGAGGTGTGCTCGGACCTTGGCGAATACAAAATTGTACTTGCTGTCTAGATTTAAAGGATCCAGAGGGGTCAATATTTAGACCGTCGCTCTCCACGTATTGATCCATCTATCGTATCATTCCATTATAATATCAGACACTTGTTGTTCCATCGATTGGGCGTGGCAGCGTCAGTGATCGCGTTTTTCCCCGGACTGGACCCTGCGATCGGCCAATATCATCTCATTAACGCCAGCGAGAGGACTGTAACGAAATGTAATGACGGATCTGACGCTCGGCAGCTAAGAATCTAATTCTCGCACGCTCCATCTTGGAGACGTGACTAATCTCCGTTAACATTCGTACGTGCTTGGATACGTGGATCACGAGGCGCGGCAGCTGGCACAGGCACCTGGAATTGAAATCGCCTGGAGAATGGCAGAGGAAACGGTTCACACTTTAATAAAAATGCATTTGACTGGCATGTGATTTGCCTGAATCGGCCCAGCGGGCGACGCTGATGGACTGTGTGGCTGCTTCGCGCCAATCCATCAGAGCAGCGCGTCACAACATCAGGGGAATAAACATGCCTGTGATGCGCTTAAAAAAAGTGCGAGAGGCTGACGCGTCTCCAGAACCACACTCCGATTAAAAGTTTGAAGATCCTCAGTGTTTTTTTCGTCGGAAAAAATCAGTTGCTTGGGTCCAAGCTAGAAAAAGCTGGTCTAGGAAGCAGCCATAACTGGAAGTCCGCATGAGTGAACTGAATCCCCCTCATCCAAACCCACGGGTCGCCATACTAGAAGTATGGACCACGAAAAGCTCTGCTTTGCCGCTTTGCTTTGAAAATACATGCTGCCACTGCTCACCGGGTGAGGAAAGGTCAAGGGCTCTGAGATGGGGGGGGGGGGGGGATCACATGAACGCGTACATGAGCACGCAGCCGGACCGGCTTGTGAACAAGGGGCCGTGGATCAACAAAGGGAGAGGCTGTGTGTGACGTCATGCTAAACTACAGAGGCGGAATTACACCTCTAGCTATTTACATCATCATTCCTTTCATCTGGAAATGACATAACTCCACTTATCGCCCCCTTACTGACACCTTGCTTGTTAAGGACTTAAATATTTCATATATTACGCATCTGCGTCTCACCGATGGCTTTAATCGACATTGACACCCGGACGAGCAGCTGCAGATGACGAGGAGGGGTGGGGGGGGGACATCCCGAGAGACAGGGAGACGGCAGCCCGGGGACACCGGAGATGCAAACGCTTGGAATAAGAGAGTGGCCAATCTCCTACTACTTTCCTGTACCTTCATGAAATATGAGATAATATATGATGAGCCCTCTTCAACTTCATCCAAAGCACTAGTTGATCCATGGGCCATATGTGCACAGAAAAGAATGTAATGTGACCACCATAACATTCGGCATAAGGTCCATTTTCTGTATTGCTGTTACATTAAATGAAAAAGACGATTTCGGTTTCACTGAAATGACTGAACGACACCAACAGCAAAACTTTAGGATGCGTTTTTTTTTTGGACAATGGAAGTGAAGCGTGGCTAAAAAGAGGTCCCAGTAAAAACGGTCGCGCATCTACGAGTTTCTGATATTCGACTTTTTTTCAAGTCTTCTGCGGATGTTTTCATCTGTGCACATTCTCCCCCGCGAGGTGAACTTCATCTTAGTCTCTGACCTTCTTCGGGGCGCCAATAAACTCCCCGTCTAGCACAAGGACACCGAGCCGCGCGCCTGTTTACCTCTCCTCGCTAAAGAAAGGCCCAGCTTTTCACTAACCCAACCCCCCTTCTCCTCTCCTCCCTCCCTTCCCACCAGCCACTCCAACTCTTCTAACTCTTCTTCTCGCTTTCGTGGAACTTCCCTCCGTGACGGAGACATCACTCTTGGACGGACTGGATTCATCGGCGTCGACGGAAACTTCCGTCGCCGATCTCCGTGGCCGGTGCGCACACCACTTCACGCGAGTGGCGGCACTCGTCCGGACGGCTGTCCTTTCATTGGGACGAGGTCGCACGTACAGAGGGCTGGGGGACGCGGCACAGCAGCTCCCGACAGCCGGCGCCTAATTAAGACGAGGAGGCGCGCGGAGCAAGCAGTGTGAAAGCGCCGCTCAGATCCTTACAAATCGTACAGTTTCCTTTGGGTAACGAGGGAATACGGCGGCTCCGCGCCCTGATGACCGGCAGCAGATTCAATGAGAGGCAAAAGGGAGACCGTTCGAGGCCAAACCTGCATTATTACAGACACAATGATTATGGAATAGACATTAGAGACAATAGAGGCAGACGTTTGCATGACGCTTTAGAATGGCCATTTCTTAGTCTTTTCACTGCATTTCTTGAGGCACAGTATTTTATCTGTGACAATGAATTGATATCTTTGAGCGTTGGCTAAGACAATTTTAAGGCTACGAGACTATTTAAGGACTTCACACAGAATGACTTAAAAATCTTACATAGACATGTTCCACGCAGCTGCTTGCTCAGCAACTCCTACGACTACCTACTAGGTTTCCTAGTAATGACTCAATGACATCAAATACCTATTTAATATGCAACTTCATTTTTTACGTATTTTTTGCAGATTAGAGCGTTATTGCTACAGTTAAATAATCTAGTTAAATTGCATATACTTACCTCGCTAATTTAGAACCGATTCGATGCCATTGCTTCAATATACTGAGAGTTACCCAAGAACATTTCTGAGTAATTTGGAAGATTTCTTTTTTTGAGCGAACCCTGGCATTTGCCACACACAGATCGACATCACAGAGCCTAAACGACTAATCAACCCATCGGCTACCAAAGAATCATGCGTTGCAGCCCCGTTGGTTACTAATCACTGGGTATGCAATTATTATCTGATTGGCAGAGAGCGGTTTTCAGCTCGTTACGTCCGTGGAAGTTGGAGTCAGTTCTACGTCACCCGTTTTACATGTGCTCACTTTGCCGCGACTGCACAACACCGAGGAAACCAAGCGTAATCCACGCACGCCGCTCCACCTTATTCAGCACTGCTGTTTTATTCACCTCCAGGAAACGGGAGACACGAGTGGCTCCCAGCGTCGGGGCAGACGAGGCGCTCTAACTGAGCATTTTATTTAGAGAACTCATTAACGATCCTGATAGCGGTGTAGAGGGGGGGGGGCTATTCTCCCACGCGTTGTTTGCTAGTCTGCGGGTTGGCTGCAACAAGTCTAAAAATAAAGCCCGCTCTCTGTCACATTCATTAGGCATCGGCACCGAAACCAAAGCTCCTTCCCCTGATTGTTCAGGAGTAAGAGATCGAGTGAAGATGACTCAGTGCCTCTTTCACCGGTTTTCTGGGGACACAGAGGTACAAGGACAGGGCGCATTGTTGCGGATTGGGTCGTCAAATGCACCTTTTCTCGCGATTTCTTGGTTCAGATATTAATGCTGAGCATCAGCGGCCAATAAAGGCAGAGTCTGACGATGTGGGAAACGCTCCGTCGGAATGAGGTACGCCTTCAAAGCTGGAAGCGGCCCAGTATCTAATCACCGGTATCGGACCTGTATCATAAAGCGAGATTAAACGTCTTCATGAAATGAGCTTTCAGGCTAATCCAGCAGCCAGGACCATTAGCTGAACGTTCTCATCCATGTTTCAGCAAGAGGGAATATTTAAGAAAAAAAAAAAAGTCAAACCATTAATCAACACTGGGACCGTGAATACATCAGTGTACCCGTTTTTTCCTTTAGATGCCAAACTGCATTCTGTTGCCTAATTACGCGCACTATGTGCAATACCAAGTTTACACCCAATCTAAAAATAACACCACTAATCTAACACCTAATGAATCAAACTATGACTGATAGGGCTAGGGACCAATATTTGTTTTTTTTCTCCATTAGTTTGTTTTGTGATCTTTTTTCGTGCCTGACAGTTTTCTAGCGACACTTGTTTGTTGATGTCGCTCCAAAGTTTGTTTTAACATACCTGAATAAACATTCGTTCATTCATTCATATATATATACACATATATACATATGTATATATATACATATGTATATATATATATGTATATATATATATATATATATATATATACACACATATATATATACACACATATATATATACATATACATAAAACGAAGACTCAGCTGTGGCTGGAGTCGAGTGGTGAGTTCATATCCTGCTAAAACAAAGGAGGACATCTTCAGACGCCGCGCGGGGCCGGCCTCCCTCTGTGCTGCGAATAGTCCGGCTCTTCCCATCTGCCTCAACGTAAACACGGGAACGATGACGTCGTTTCCCGGCCGAACGGAGGACGAACGGGGAAAACTGCGGAGCTGGAGCGGCCCCGTTCATTTCCCTCGCAAACCAAACTTCCGCGTTTCCCTCTTTGAATGGGAAAGTCGGAGGCACAGGAGCGACCGTTGTGTGCGTGTCGCGGGGCCACATAAAGGAGCCTTGTGTCGGAGCAAAGAACCAGAGCAGGGACGGGGATTAGGGCGGTAAAAAAAAACAAAAACGAAAATGCTTTTTGTTTTGAAACTTTCGATTAAACGCGCTATTGTTCCTCTAGAGAAACCCATTAAAACATCTGTTTAACGGTAAACGGCGCCAATCAAACGTGGGCATTTCAGATGTCTAACTTTCAGAGAGATCCGTAATCGCACCCCGACACATTGCCGGCACCGGCCGACATGAAAGTCAGTTTCTTGGTGGAACAACAAAACTCACCTCCGTTCGGTCAAAGCATAAAAGGCCGTCTCACCGAGTTAACTCATCGGCCCCTCTGCAGCCTAATTAAAACAAATGACACACGCGCGGGGGGGTTACTGAGGGGGGGGGGGTGCATGCGTTTTGTGATTCAAAACACACGCAGCACTTTGAGCTGCATTCAAAAAAGGCTCCTTTTCAGACCCCCTCGCCAGCGTGAGCCTCTCTCTCTCTCTCCCTTTCTCTCTCCCTCCCTCTCTCTCCGTGAGCAGCCCAAAGCAGAGCGAGTCAAGTCCAATTTACTCTCATTTGCAGGAGCGTCCTTTGCCGGGAGGTCAGGTGAGCTGGCGGCTCAGGTAGGATCTCTGACGGAGGTGAAGACAACTCACGGACGGCGCTGCCGTAAAGATCGAGACCGTTGTCGGATCTCTCCAGTTGCTACGACAAGTGACAGGCAACATGTCACACCAAATGCCGATACCACACATGCATCTTCTCTCACACCATGATGTTGGATCCTCTGAAGTCTGATTCCGGAGCAATCATTCAAACTTGAAGCAATCTCTCGCATGCTTAGGAACTATGGGCAGTTTACAGGCTGCCTGCCACCTGCGTTTTCCCCACATGGTAGAGAGAAGCAGAGGGAGGAGAAATACATCGTTTAATACATTTTCCGGGACATTTCACTTTTTTCTCTCATTCTCCGCGCGTTTTTCAAGACCAGAAAGCCGGATTCTCATTTTTCTGGATTTTCCCGAGACCCCTGTGAATTATTACCGGGCAATAAAAGCAATTGAATCGTCTCATTCCGATCGGTGGCGGTAAACTGAGCCGAATGAGCTGGGGTCTGTTTTTTTCCCGCTTTTCTTTTTAGACAATCCTAATTTTTCCCACCTTCAGAAAACGTCCCCACAGACTCCCAACGCACAGGCAGGACACCGGCGCTCGTCCCCCACTCCTGACTGCCAAGTGTCTGCACAAAACAAGGTCTCAAAGTCCTCGCCGCGCTGCGCTACAAGAGCAACGCAGCGGTGAAAGCACGGACGACACCAAACGACCGCGTCCTCCTCCTCCTCCTCCTCCTCCTCCTCCTCCTCCTGCCTACCTGTAGCCCTCGTCTCCTCAGAATGCTGGACTCGTCCATGGTACGGAGCCCCGGCTTCTCATGCCTGCCTGCCTGCCTGCCTGCCGGAGCCAAGGCACGCTGCACTGCCTCTCTCCAGCCTCCTGCACCCTCCCCTACCTCCCTCCCTCCCTCCCTCCTTACCTCCCTCCCTCCCTCGCTCCCTCCCTCTTCCTCCCTCCCTCCCTCAGGCTAAATCTGATCTTAGCAGCTGCTAAACACTTCCATCAGAACTTATCTGATTGGAGGGAGGGTGGTCAGCTGACGCCTCCTCTCGTTCGTCTCCGCTGTAACTTCAGGAGTGAAGGATTGAGGGGGGTGGGGGGGAGAGCGAGAGAGAGAGAGAGAGGAGGAGGCAGGTCTAATTTAACGTAGCAATGGGTGGTGGTGGCGGGGGAGAGGGAGGGAGGCTGGTCTCTCCGAGCAGCCACGCTCTCTTGGCACTCGAGGTGACCATGAAAACCAGCCGACGTCCTCCCCCGGCATTGTTCAGCTCCAGGCTCAACAATGACACCGACATCCTGTCTGCAGTGTGCGCGAGAGAGAGAGAGAGAGAGACAGAGAGGGAAGGAGAGAGAGAGAGAGACAGAGAGAGAGCCCACCTTGCCGCTCTGACTGCTGCCAGTGAGGCGCAGATCGGGGAAGGGGGGAGACGAGACGCCCGAGATGGGGAGGAAAATGATCGGCAGGTGCTGCCTGAGCCGAGACAAAGTCCTCATTGCAGACCAGCAGGGACGGAGCCGTCAACAGGCTGAGATCAGCTGCTCCTCCCTCCACCTCGTCCTGCTCTCATGCTCCGACTGACCAATTGATCCAGCTTATGCAATAGCCACTTCAATGATCCGGCGCTTTGATGACCTTGCCTGGCTTTATTGTGACTGCTATGCCAAAGGGATGCACCCCCAACCGGTCTCGCGGGCGTATTTGAAAATGAATGTACAGAAAAAAATGTCATGTCAGCTTGAGAAATGTGAGTACTTTATAATCCAGTGAAGATATCCAGATACACCCAGGCACGGACTCTCAGACTCGATCTCAGCTTCTAGCAACTTCAGCAACTACAGCTTCCAAAAGCAATTAATTAGCCAATGAACATCAAATAACTTTTTAAGCAGTCATCGAATGGACACGCACGTTCAGAAACATTTCTGAGGAACGTTTTGGAGGAGTAACGTGGCCGTTCCCCGATATGACGTTTGGACAATCTTGGGGGTATTTGGAGGCGCGGCGAACGGGTGGTTAGCACTGCCGCCTCACAGGACAAGAAGTCTTTCTGTTCGGAGGTTTGGATGTCTGCATGAGTTTCCTCCAGATATTGTTCCGAGGGCGTACATCGAAACTCCCCGTTACGAGCCTCTTGAATGCAAACACTCTCTGGCTTCTCTCGTCCCCTGCGACTAAAACCGAATATTTTTGGGTTACGCAGGGAGCACTCAGCTGTCGTGAATCACCCATCCGACACTTTATAGACCAAACAAGTCATTAATTAACTCGTTTGTTGTTAGTCCCGGCGACCACAGATCCTCACGCCCCGTGGACTCCATGTCCCCACACTCTCCCGCCTCATTAGCATTCGCAAAATTAAGTTGCTCCCGGCGCCTCGACGCCAGTCCTGCCCCGTCCCGCAATTCCGCATTCCGTTTCAGTCTGTGTTTTTTTTCTTTTGCGCCCCCCTCCCTCCCTCCCTCCCTCCCTCCCTCCCCCCCCCCCTCGCTTTTTTCAGCCTCCCTCTCACTCATTTCCATTCACTGCGCTTCTGTTCTGTGAATATTAAGTGGGCCCCTTCCATTCTCCCTCTTCTTCCATCTCCAGCCGAGCTCGAGCGGACTCCCCCCCCCCCCGGAGGAGGGCGGCCCGCGAGGGCGGCTACGCCCCGCTACGCCCGGCAGGAGGAGGAGGGGGGCGCGGGTGTGGCCGGCAGGTGACCGCTGCGAGCACTTCTCTCATTTGGAAGGTGGTGGTGGTGGTGGTGGTGGGGAGGGGGGGGGGCTGCCACAGAGGGCTGATAACAGCACTGGGAGAGGGGAGGCCAGGTCCGAGCCCCGGCTAATCAGGCTTCTTTTTGAATAAACCCCCTGAAAGCCTCCGAGGACGAGGATTACAGACGATGACGACTCCTGCCGCTCCGACAATGGCGTCCGGATTACCTGAGGGAATTACAGATTCCTGCTCGTCTCCAGCCGCTGCTCGGTCCGCTGCAGAACAATTGACGAAACTCCACGTCGGGCTAAGAGCAGAGGGGGGGGGGGGAGAGACGGGGGGCAGGGGAGGAGGCTTCGACCGTCTCATTTAACACACCCGAGTACCGATTTCTCAGTTGTAAAACGTAGGAGAGACAACACTGACTCCGAAATGCGTGACCAACTGACTCAAATCTAGCCGTCCAAATCTAGCCCACTTTGCTTACACGTAATTCAGGAGCACAGCAGACCTGATCAGGCCACGATCTGACCGTTGAGGGAACCATCAAGGAAACCCTATAGGCTGCAACAAATTATGTTTTTGCAGTAAAGACGCTGGAAAAACTATGGCAAAACATGGCTTTGTGTTTCACAAAGGCCAGGCTGAAGTCCTCATGCGCCTTCCACACGTTCTGCTTGTCGTCATGGAGCGCCGAAGAAGCCAGAAAATGTTCACATTTAGGACGCTGATACTACGACGTTTTGACCATATTTCCTAAGAATATGACAAAGGTTAAAAAAAAAAAACTGGTGAAAACTGTTGCTGAGGACTTTGTTATTGCTATCATTATGAACTATCATTATGAATTGTTGGAGCTGTCGCAGTTCTAGTTGAGAGATTTCGGCCTGGACCAGAGAGGAGACTGGTCACATCTTTGCAGTGACGTCTGAACATGGATGTTTTCCTTTTTTCCTTTTTTTTTTTGGACATTTTGAAGGAGAAGCGAAGATAAAAAAAAAAGGAACTTATCTGGACTTCTAGTCCGGCTATTCTGTGACCACTAACGGCAACGGACAGTTTTTCCCTTTTCAAGTGACTCAAAGCCGCTTTGAGCCGGGGTTTGCCTCCGGGAGAAGTCCCGGGGGTCGCCTGTGACTCATTTCCTCCCGGCAGGTGAGCCGCTCGGGCCGTTTCCCTCCGCCTCGGGAGAAGAAAGGGAGAGGCCGGCGGCCCCTGCTCGGCCCGGGCTTATCAGAGCGAGGGGCAACCCGCAGACGCGAGGCGGGCGGGGCGGGGGACGGGGGCCTGGGAAGACGGAGGCGAGGAAGGGAAAGAGTCAAAAGACTCCGTCTGTCCGGAGGCAAACCGGATCCGGGACGTCCAGCCGGGATCAAACCCCGCCGAGACGAACTCCCAGCGGACGAGGCGAGGCTTTGACCTTCACCGCGGGCGGCAAGATGGCGGAGAAGAACTGCGGATCGCTATCAGTTTCAGCCCGCGTTTCCCAAAGAAATGGGAACCGTCGCGCAAACGTGCGCAATCACGGGACGGAAACGATGTCGGCGTGAGTCCAGTCGGGGGTCGGCCTATTTTTCCTCCCCCCTCGGTTTCCACAGAAACGCACTGAGTCGCGTCTGAGCCTCAGAACGGGGGGAATCGCATCCCAAGCGGAGCGGACGACCGGGGTCGGACGTCTCCGCCGCAGCTGCTTTACCCGGAGTGACAGTTTCATTCATGTTCCGGCCGGACGTTTACGCCAACGCGGGTGATTTCTAGGGACGCGTCTCGGAGCTGGAGACGACAGCGGGGACGGACGGGGAGCGCAGAATACGCCGTCCGATTACGGTTTTGGTTATCGACTAGGGGCATCTGACGATGGGGCATCGGCCCACTGGTGGCCCGGAGACGCCGGAATCATCATCATCATCATCATCATCACATCCTCATTCATTAAGCTTCATTAAGAGGCTTGGCGTTCAACGGGGTGACGATCGCAGCCGGACGCGAGCGTTTCGGACACGAGGCCGATTCTTCGACTTCGGAGCGATCTGCTTTACGCACGAAACCACACACACACGCACACACACACAAACGACGCGTCAACTTTTCCCCCCCCGTCGCGTCCGACCAGCAGATTTTCCCGCATTTTGCGCGAAGATTTCCCTTCGACGGCATCAAAACGAGACGGTTCGGGCCCCACAGGGAAGAAACCTACGAAACCCCAAAGACGCCTTCGGTTTCCTCATTGTCTCTCGCTGTAACAACAACAACAGCAGCAGCAGCGGCGGCGGCGGGTGGTATCAGCGAAGGACATCGCTGACTGCAATTACGAGGGTCCACGGAGGCACGACATCGGGATTATGACGGTCTTATCTCCATAATCGGACCACAGGTGGAGTATTGATTTTCTGCCAGGAGGCGTCGCAGTGGAGAGAAATGCGGCACGCTCGTCAGGGAGGCCACGCACACCCACCCGGGGGTACGACGGGAGAGCACAGAGGAGCGAGGTGGGGTGGGTGGGGGGGGGGGGCTTAGACAAAAAGCAATAACCAGGAGAGTCCTTTGAGGCGAAACCGAAGCCGTGGCGAGGGAGCAGATTGACGAAAATAACGGTTGTAAATAATAATAATGATGATAATAACAAACAGCGGCTATTGTCTGCGTATTGCTGAGGCGCAGTGCCCTGACACTTTTGATCTCAGTGTGGCATTTGGGCAGTCATGAAAACCTAAACGCTCTCTCATTGTTGTGCCATTTAAGTTTGTGTGTTAAAAATAAACAGAAACAATCAGGAGAAAATAAGCGTAAAAACTTCTGAGAGAAGGGACTAGAACCATTTGACTGAGAGCTTCTGCATTGATCTGTGTTTTTCACAGAAACGGTTGGAGCTAAAAACTAGTGGTTGCCATTGCTGACATGACAAGTCACAACTGTATGTCAATTTCTCAAGAGAATCAAAGGTTTTCTCCGTCATGACCGCGAAGCGACGTGTTTTGATTGTCCGTTTCATACAAAAGCCACAAGACACCACAACAGCCAGATGAATCCGTTTTACGGACTCGGAAGATTCATCAACCCCGAACAAAGCAGCGGTGAGCGTCTGCACCCGCTGTCCCTCCTCATCGGAGAAATCTCGTCTCCTCTTCATCTCATTCAGGTTTTGAATACAAAAGTCCCCCTGCGGAGACCTTTAACAACATCTTCACTAAACCCCGAAGAACAGCGAAGCAATAGCAACCAAATTATGACCCCAAACGTAATAAAACCTCAAATTAAACCCCAGATTTCCCTTGCACGTCCTCGAAATGAATCTTTTAGGACCATTTGAATGTTTCAGGGGGCGAGGGAAAAAAAAATCATAATTAAAAAAAAAATTCTAATGCAGCCCCATCCACATTTTAAGATCTGCCAGTTTCAGACCGAACCACCAATAACTCGATCCACGAGCCAGCCTGGATGTGTATTCCAAATCCAACCGAGGACACAGTCATGTGCAGTAGATGCCATTTGTACGCACAGTTTGACATGTCGCCATGTGAACTGAAGAAGCCCTTCGGATGAAGGACAAAACGTCTTCAAACCCCAGAAGAAGTCTAGTTGCTTGACTAACTGATCATCGGATACCATGACCTGGATGAATGAGAATCGCCACAGACGTGTTACCATGTAGCGTAAACGCCCACCAAGTCTCATAATCACCGAAATCGCATTAATGAGAATTTTTTTTAAAAAATCAACGAGGAGAGCGAGGGGGGAGCGGCGCGTTTCATTCAGGTTCTGGAAACCGTGGCGGTCTCTTTTTGCCGGCCTCTCAAGGTCAAAACAACTCTCCACAGTTCACACTGTGGAGGAGGAATCAGTGGGGGTAGATGTAGGAATCCATCAGCCACACACACACACACACACACACACACACACACACACACACACACACACACACACACACACACACACACACACACACCTAGGACACAGCAGTGTGTGAGCTGCCACCGGGGGCAAACGGCAAAAAAGACGGAGAATGAAGATGATATTCAGCTGCAAATATCAAGGTGATCCGTACGTACATTTGAATGCATTCTAATAACGGCGAGGTCGATCCTGGAAGGAGAATAAAGAATGTGTCAAATTTAAATTCTCCGGAGTTTCAAAGGAGACCGTCGTCGGTTCCTAGAACCCGAGGCTGCTTTGATGTGGAAAAAAGTTCATTCTCAGCCTTGAAATAATTCATTCGTCGCTAATTCGCCGATAGCGTTGGACATAACTCAGGCATGGACCGGAGGAACAGCTTCGTTCAAACGGGTAGGGCCGCACAATTTATCCTATGTGCCGCATTCATGATCTGTGACACGGCATCACGGCAGCTCTGAGCCACGGTTTGGAGGGGGCGAGGGGGGGATCCAGTCTTACACGTCTGAGTCAGAACCGGAGGAGGACGGACTCCAGAACCAGCGACCCGGGCTGGGACACAGGGAGTGCCTCGGATTCGCTGGTCACCCAGCAACAAGCTCAACCGGCTCCTCTCTGCTGCCTGAGGTCACCTGCCCCGCGGGTCACCCCCGACCTGACAGCCTAGGCTAGCACCCGGGGCGGCCGTCACGTCGCGCCCTTTCCCGACTCCGACCCTCTGATTCGGGGAAAAATAACCATGGATGTGTAATAAGACCTGGACAGGGCCCGCTTTCCCAGTGGCCAACCCTGGTACTGCAACAGAAATCCCATTGGGCCCCAAAAGCATTTTCCCCATAGACGGCAATAGTAAAAGAGACGGCTGTCAAACTGTTGACAGGACGTCCTCAGCTGCAGACATAGATCATTACTGATCTTTCTATTGCATATTTTTAATCTGTGGACTTCTCATTTATCAAAACAAATTTTAATGACAGAAAAGTCACTAAAAGGCTTCACAGCACGGTGTGACGTCACAGCAGTTCACATGCACTCTGAAAGTGCATGCGCGTCATCTCGCTTTGTTTCTCCCGAACGCGGATTGGTTCACGGTCCCGTGTTGCCTGATGGGAGTGACTCTACTGTGCAAGCTCTATTCTTTCCTCGACGCGGCAGCAAGTGGTATGCGCCAGCGAGCAGGGTCACATAGGAATGAGTGGGCCGCCATGTTTGGTCCGGTATCCAGTCCTTATTACACATCCATGAAAAAAACCCATAAAATACCCCAGAAAATTGCGTTTTAATTGATGAGCGAGGACAATGATAAAATTTCACATACAGTGGATTTGCCCACAGCTATTCTAATGTTTCATAATCCCGTTTTTAAATGTGTCAGAGCAAGCGTGGATGACGCTGCGGGGCTGTCGGCACAATGATTAAAATACTACCTGTGGTAAAAAGAATAAATTAAGGAGAGGAGCCGAATTAGATTCGCTTTCTGTCACACGACAGAGGGGACGTCCAGCAAGGATTACCGCATTTACCCCCAGTCCATCTAATCCACCCCTCCATCCACCAATCCGTGCGCCATGCTGTCCCGGTCCAGACAGACTTGTGTGCGTTTTCCTCCGTCCTGCCGGGGGGGGGGGGGGGGGGGGGGCGTCCTTGGCTCTGCAGCTCATCTGCTCCTGCCCCACCTGTGGCGCCCCGGCAGATGACGCTTCACGGAGGGCCGGTGACGCATCAGTGTCATCGAAACAAAATCCTGAGAGTCAAACGCGCAGTCAAGAGCGTCTCAGGGTCGTCGGGTTTTAAAAAAAGAGAGAGAAAAAAAACAAAACACAAATCGAATCCGCGCCTAGGCGGGAGGATCCGCCCTGTGGAGCTTTATCGGGTTTTCATTCATTCATTCGCTCGCCCACAGTGCGCGGCCCACTGCTGCAGGGGACCAGGATTCATGAGCGCGGCTTCCAAAGTACTGACAATGCAACAGCGCCCCCCAGTGGACGGATTTCACACCCAAAACTTCAAAAGAAAGCAGACTCGAAGTGGACCCAAGACGCCACACGATCGACACTTCCCTTTAACCAGACTCGAAGTGGACCCAAGTCACCACATGATCGACATTTCCCTTTTACGTATTCATTTAGAAATGTATTGCCTCACGTTTCCTTGCTGTCGCTCTTCCCCTCTACGTCTGCGGATACAGAAGCCCATAGGCGCCCCAAAAAGACGTGTTCCTGTACACTTGTGTTAGAGCCTTGAAATTTTCCCCGCTGTGGATGGGAGGGCGTACTCCATTCTATATGCCCCAGTTTGTTAAACTGACAGACAGAGAAGTCCAGAAAGAGATGACTGAAGTCACTGCGAGAAATGATTCCAGTCCTACAAGTGAAGGCAAAAACTAGGACACACACACACACACCTGCAGTGTAAATGTTGCTATGAAGCTAAATGGGATCACAGCGTGACGTCGGGGACATATTTTGACCCGCTTTAGTTCAGGTTACGTTTCCACTCTCAGGTCCAGCCTGGTCGGAAGTGTCAGCTGTCCACGCACACACACGCGCGCACACACACGCTCAGGTTCAGACACGCATACAGCCCCATGTTATATTGCATTAACCTTTCCCCGGGCCGAGCGCAGGGAATGAGTCACGGCTCTGCGGCGGATTAGTGTGCGCCGCGGCGCTCGGTGATCTGGTTGTCTGGAGGGGGGGGGGGGGGGGGGGGGGGGGGGTCGGGATAACGATCAGCCGAGGAGGAGAGTATCTGTCAGTGTCATCGCCCAGCCCGGCTGAAGGTCACCTCCCCTCGGCATGACTTCATCCCACCACTCCGCACCCGCATCATCCATTCACCTTCCCTCACTAACGCCGCCCGTCGGTGCCCGAGAGGACGGTCGCCCAGCGAACCTGAGGGTGGCCTCTGGGTATGCACACGCGTGTATACGCATCTGCTGGGTTTTAGATAGTCAGATGCAACGCTGCATGAGCAGGAGTAGGAGGGAGTCCGCACGTACCGGCCGGGACAAAATGTGCCCAAACTTCAGATGGCGCCCGGACGGGACTCCGCCGCACGCGGAACAAAGTCAAGTCTCAAGACGCTCACTGGCAAAGCAACGCTTCCTCTCGCAGCGCTTTACGAACGCTTGAATCCCTCCTTCCAGTCTCATTTCTCGATGCTTGAGACAGTGTTCCTTGCACCTTAACTTCCCTCAGGGTGAATGGAGCATCTATCCATTCGCTGCGTAAAAGGCACAACAGAGCAAGGGGGGATCCAGAGAGCGCAATACAGTGCGAGTTTCTTCTGAACACAACCTTTTGCGCGCATGATGCCTCTTTCACGCTAGCGTTCGAGGAAGCGGCCGGGCGGAGACACTCACCAGGCTGGAGGTGAGCGAGGGGTCCGACTTGCCCAGGTTCTGGGAGCACATTCGGACCAGGTTGGAGATCTCGGAGGACGGCTGCCAGCCGCCCTGGCTCTGCTGGGGGTTGGAGGGGAGCAGCAGGTACTTCCCTGGGGAGCAACCACAGGAAAGCTCTCATTTTTGAGTAAAACCTTAATGACCACCGCACATTCTTCTCCGCTTTGGTACCGTAGAATACAATAGAGCAGAATAGGATAGCCTCTTAGGACACTTGGGAAACGCGTCTGCGTATAAAAGCAGTTCCAGGCAGTGGTTAAGAACTGCGTGATGGGCTGTTTCCTTCTGAAGTCGATAATCGTTTCCTCCGTCGGGTCGCTGTTGTCCCTTTATGTGACTCTGTGATGATGTCGTGTGTCCGCAGCACAAGCAGCAGGAGGAGGGGACGGGCTGGAGCTGGCATAACCCACTCTCACTGTGGTCTGTTGGGAAGGAAGTCCGGGAGCCGGCAGCTCAGATTAGTATTGATTCCCGGGGGGGGGGGGGGGGGGGGGGGGGGGGGGGGGGGGGGCTCAGTTTGTTTAACAGCTGCCGGGGGGGTGATCCTATTAGATGCCGAAGCCATTTCTGTGCGTCTTCCGTGCGTCTTTGATGGGAAAACCAACAAAGAAATTAACAACGTAATTACTGGGGAAAACGACAGATAACAACCCTGTGGCCTGCCTACAACTCAAACAACTAACTTCCTCTCCCCAGTGAGTTTCAGCAACTCACAAAATGCTTTATTATACCTGGATGTCTCCATTTCTCGCGTGCATCGTAAATAAATATCAGGGATAGGCTATCTGCAAGCACCATGGAGGACTGTGTGAACCGGTAGATCTCAGTAGACCAGACATTTCTAAAGTGGATCTTGAATTACAGGCATCGCGAAGCTATGTTTATGCTTCATAACTCAACCCAACGGGATACAGTGATCCTGCACCCTTTCACCTTTGTCCCAAAAACGTTGATATTTCACCGTCCTGCGCGTCAGTCGGGGGGGCAAAGTCGCGTTTTGGCCCGACTCTTGTTTGCGGAGTAGGCGTAATGTGTTTGTTTTGGAATCGGACGCAAACCTCGATGATCTCACCTCCCCGCAAGAACAAATCCACCCGCAGGTAAAAATAAAGCAACCCGAGCCGCGCCGGGAGTCGCTTACGGCAAACCGTCGACACATTTCACATGCAAAACACGCCGCCACACGTAGCGGTTTTCCGAGTAACCCACGACATGTATATTTGAATGAATTAGCCACACATCTGAATCTGAATTGGTTTTATTGTCAAGTTATGAAGCCAGAGACAACTTAAACATGCAAAGTTGCAAACAGACAGTTACTGTTAAGTATAAGTGTAATGAGCTACTGATGGACCGTGGTATTCGACACGAATATTGAAGGGTTTTACTCAAAGTCGCAAATTTTAAATGCAGCAACCTTAACATAAAGTGCAGCACCTCAGCATCACCGTGGACGACGCAAACAACCCGCGACCTGCAACACACTGGGAGCAAACCGGGACACGGCCGGGGGTCGGGTGACGTCCCCAGTAACGTAAGAACATGAGAGCTGTCGCCTCCAGTTAGCGAGAGCGCCTGGCCCCTGACCCCCCCCCCCCCCGCCCCGAAGAGCCAGGAAGGAAGTCAAAAGGGTTAAACCGGGTCAAGGAGGGGCGCGGGGGAGTACGAAAAATCCCATTAAGAGATCAATGACAGCATTGCATAAGCAGCAGCAAGGGCCGAGGAAGCTAAAGGCTCTAATTCCAAGAGTCGGAGTGAGGGTATTCTCTGCGAACATGGGGAAAAGAGTCCATGTGCGGCTCCGGGCACCTGTCACTAGGTGGCGCTTATCGCTTCACATTCGTCTGTCGCCTTCAGGTCCTGAAACCCGAGGAGCTCGGAGATAAACCCATGGCGGCCTCAGAGTCTCCAGGCCGAACGACAACTCCCAGAGGTTTTGTCGTCCTTCATCCACGTGTGTACCTTTCCATTCCCCGCTCTTGTAAACACTCGGCGCGGGAGGATTAACTGTCTCTTCGCGCCGTGGGAGGGGAAGATGGGTTAGACGGGGCTCAGGAGACCGGAGCGCGTAGCAGGACTCATGCCTAAAATGTAAATAAAGAGAGAGAGAGAGAAACGCCCACGCGACATTCCTATCCGCGCACATGGCGCTCACCATCTAGGGCTGTTCTTTTCTGCGACGTAGCTGCTTTTCGGAAAATCCTGGCAGTCTGCAGACCGAGTTCCAAGTGCGCACCTCATCGACCTCTGAGAGACTCCGAGGTGCGGGCGAGCGCGGAGCTGCTCCCCGCGTCAAGAGTCACAAGACGACGTTCGTTGTCGGTGCATGAAGTCCCTAAAGAATTAAAGCCGCAGGGGCTTATCTCTATCAAGCACTGTTCCGTGGTATCACTATTGATTGTTGCTTTTGTTCTGCGAAAACCATCACGCTGATTCAATCAGTTCGGCCAGCGTGCCTCCATGTACACCTCAGATTAACGGCAAACGGTAGTTTGAGAGCGTCCAATTAGGCTCACACTTTTGCATTTGTGTCCCTTTGAAAAAACAAAACACTCATTTTCAAGATTTAAGAACCACTTAGTACCGAATGCAATGTCTAAGGTTGATTTTTTTTTTACAAAGCAGAGGCCCCCCAGGTTTAATTTTGAGAGCCGCGTTTGCGTCAACGGTTCGCCTGCTCGCTTTTCCAACTGCTTTCCAACTACTCTGTCCAATGCAAACGACATGCAAAACAAACAAACCAAAAAAAAACACGCAATTAATCCGGAAAAAAAAGAGGTAAAAACAGAAAATACGAAGGCTGGGCCTGAACGCAGCGTCGGTGCCGCGGACCAGCGCTGAGAGCGCAGCGGCCTGAGGCCAAACAGGATGAGCGGGGGAAGACCCGAGGTCCTTCCTTCCTTCCTCCCTTTACTGGCAAGTGTTTTCCCTCGCCAGAGTCCATCACATCCCGGCACGGGGGAAACGTCTCTTCAGCCACCAGTCAACACTTCACATTCAGCTCCGGTATTTTGGAAGGGTCGGGCCAGTCCATTCCCGGCTGCTGCTGCTGCTGGATTCCAGTCGCGCTGTGTTTTTTTTTTTTTCGTGCGCTATCCGGAAAGGCGTCCAGCTCGTCCGCGCTCACTTGATCTGTCGCGAAAAGTCAAAGTTTGTGAAGTACAGAAACTGTATTTTGTGTCCGACTTCGGAGAGACAAACGTCCTTCAATTCCCGCGGGGGCTCGAATCAATGGGACAGAAACGATCAGGGTTTCGCAGGATGACTTTAGGCCCGGGGCTACGTTCATAAAGTTTAGACTTGTGACCGACATTCCCGGGTCCCGAGCGAATTCCTACACCGGTTGATATTCCTCTGCTCCTCCGTTTGAACGGCCGCAGTTTGATCAACAAACGATCGCGTCATCTCCAGAGCTTTCAGTCGCGCCTCGGAGCCGTTTAGCAACGTCTGAAAGCCAGGGCGCACCCTCGGGCTCTCTGCAAGCACAAACTGGCCGAACTCCATCGAATCCTCAAGGCCGCAGACGAGATTATGCGTGTCGGGTCAATGTTTGCCTTGATGGGCCGTTGAGGGGAGGGGTTGTGCATTCAGGGGCGATGAAAACGAGATTTTCACGGATTGCGGAAAGGGTCAGAAGAGGAACATCCCTGCGAGCAGAAATGAAAAATGAGCGGTTAGCCACGGAGCAGACACCCGGCCTGATGTGCCGCAGTTTTCTGAATGGAGGCAGTGACAGAAAAGGGGCCAGAGAGGAATTTATCAGTGCTCATGTGAGAGGCGCACACGCAAACACACACACTTCTCTCTCTCCCTCCCTCCCTCTCTCCAGAGGCAGAAGGAAATGATAAACTCAACCACAGCTAGGCTCCTCTCTTTCCACTTTGTCCAGCTATTAGGCAGCCTTATTGCAGGAATCTGGGGAAACACTGGGTGTAATGGATGTGCTCATGTGCGTGTGTGTGTGTGTGTGTGTGTGTGTGTGTGTGTGTGTGCCACTAATTGTCAGTGTGTGTCAGTAATTATTGAATGGAAATACAAGTCTCCGAGTCTATGCTACAGGATTCAGTAGAGAGGGGGAGTAAGTGAGAGACCTACAGTTAGAAACCGCTCGCAGAAAACTTTCCACGTTTCCTTTGAAAGTGAACTGCCATTTCATTTTTTCTGCAGTTTGCCCGACCGGATTTTGTCTCAAACTCCGTTTTCTTTTTTAAATTCACGTACCACTGGGACAGCTGGGCGAACGCTTCAAACCCAAACAAACCGCTCCCGAATGGGCCGCCGAGGCGGCGCACTATTAGGAGAGCGTGGGATGTTTGACAACATTTCACTGCTGCTATAACAACATGACCTGCAATGTGTAAACAAATTCTTAATCCTAGGGCGTTGGCTAGAGCTTTGGATTCGCTGCTAGCGTGGCCTCCTGAGTGAAATATGACATTTCCGCTGGCAACGAACCAACTTGAGCGCGGGACGATACGGTTCACCGTCTCGCGGCCGAAGGAGACGCATCGTGCTCCTGTAGTACATGTGCACGTTTCCTTGAGGAAAGGTGCAGCTCCAGACGCGACCCTGGCTGTCCAGGTAGGCGGAGCATGCCGGGGCTCAATAGCGTTCAAAGGGACAAGTGCTGAGCCCGAGCGTGTAGAGCAAAGAGTGCAGTGTGGAGGTCACTCGGTCTTTTGTCTGTTTACTACTGCACTACTTTTAGACGGCAAGAAGAAAGGTGAAATGAGGCCGACATGCCTCCTCTGACCAGCCCAGGTGTCTCGGTGACAGCCCCCAGGACTCACCTGTGAGCCCTCCGCTCAGGCTCCGCCTCCGGACGTACTTCCCATCGTCGCTGAGGTGCCGCCTGAACTTGAGCGCGGGGCTCATGCCGTGGCCCACCTCGGGGTTGCTGAACTTGCGGAGCGACGTGGAGGGAGGGTAGAGGATGTTGTCCAGCTGCGGGAGAAGATCAGGACACGATCAGCCGCCAGCGTCGACTATGCCCTCAAACCACGGCAGAATCGCTCACAGTCCCGGCACGGGTGGCAGATATGGCTCAGTATATGCCTTGTGGTGGTTTTGCGATTGGTTCAGAAGAGTTTAGATGAGCTATAAGTGAGGAGCAGTGTGCTGGAATGCATGTAAATGTTCCTGGATCGACTGCTAACTTTTTCATCCAGGGCCTACATCACAATCAACCAATCAGCAATTCCCTTGTGCAGATAAAACGAAAGAAAACTGAGTGTGTTACAGAACACTGGACAAACCTGGAGCCCTTTCAGAGGAGAAGCTTTGCTTGGATTTCATGAAAGTTTGACTTGAGAGATTAAAAGCTAGATGTTTCGCTACCAAGAAAAGCTACTTAAAGCTAAGCAGGCTAACAGCAATCTCTGCAAACAGAACAAACCCTCACATCACAACATCACATATCTTACTAATTATTATCTTCTCATTATTACTTTATGATGCTTAGACATCTATCTCTGTAAATTCAATCTGAGCTACAGTCTAGGTCAGTCTCAAAGTTTTCCATGTTTCCAGAAATATGAGTAACAAAGCTGTAAATCTTTTAAAGCCCGGGCAGCTTCCCCAATGACCTCAGAGGGGAAATCCAAAATACTGTTAAACCCAGAGCTCCATAGAAAATGCTTTCTATGAATCAGTGTCTAGGTCCAAAGACCCGTGGCGAGCGGCCACACCCAGACAGACTCCCACAAGTCCTCCACTCTCCCCGGTCGGAGAGAATACGGAAAGAACGGCAGAGGGGGACGTCCATGTCGGGGATAATGGACACGTAGAAATAGAACATCAATACGCGGCTATGCGGCTCGACAGGCCGGGCCGGATCATTGTATTCTCGGGAGATAATGACCTCGCAGGGCACATAACAATGCTCGGCGGTGAGGAAGAGGCCCTCCCTTGGAAGACAAAGACAAACGCGGCGCTGTGGCGCTCCGTGGAAGGAAATGCCCTCTGCCCTCCGCGGGGTGATTCATGATCCCACAGCCGCCGCGCGCAGGCGGGGCGACCCGACCTTCCACCGCTGCGCAGACGTGCGGGTAAGCACACGCACGCACACGCGCTTCGTATGAGCCGTCGCCCGGTTCTCGTCGAGGTCCTTCCCCTCGCCTGCCCCGCAGGCACGATTCCGATTCTCGTGCCGGTGACCTCCGAACAACGAGGCCACTCTAGGTCTTCAATAAGAGACGGGGGCGGATAGGAACTGAGCGGCGAGGAGAGGGGCGGGGGGGGGTCTTAAAACGTCGGGAGGACATTCGTTTTGTCGCGCGAGCTCGTGCCGCGGCGAAGCGGGGGGTGGCGGGAGGGCGGGGACCTCCCATCGGGGCGCGACGGCGCGAGACGGGCCCAGAAGAAGAGGTCACGAGCGCGAGGGGGAAGCGAACTGGAGCCGTTTCCTTTGGAACAGAGGGGTGTGCGCGACAGCGACAAGACGCCGCTGCAACGCCGTCCCCCATGACGGAGACTCCGGCGTGTGTGTGTGTGTGTGTGAAGCCCCAGTGCAGGCTTTCATCGAGAGCTGTGATCACGCTCGATAAAGGCAGGCTGAGCCGCGCACCCACTGGTTAATATTCGGCCTGCAAAACGCCGGCAAAGAGAGGGAAGGAAAGAAGGAAATGTTCGCTCGTTTGGAACCATTTGATGGAAGACGCAGTTTCCGGAAATGATTCGATAACCGAGCGAGATCAGTGCCTCGACCGCGTGCCCCTCACCGTCTTCCTACTTGCTGAGCATCACCGGCTACCAGTGTGCGCGGTGCGGCGCACGGCTGGCGGGGTTGCGCAACCGCTCGCGTCGTGCTCTCGCGTCTCCTGAAGAACGACAGGGGTCCGCCGACGACATCTGCCCGCAGCGGCCCGACATAAATCCTCCCCCGCGCTCAGGAAGAACAAACTAGCCGACAAGCAGGGTTTTAAAGACGTCTCAAGGAGGATTAGGTCCTTGGAGGCACGTCCGACGCGTTTGCGGCGTGAAATGTAAAGACGGTTTCGACAAAATGTGACAAACGTTAAGTTTCTCAAGCTAGCCGTCGACACGGACGTGAGGAATGAGAGACGACAACTGGAACACAAATCGGAGCCGAGGAGGAAAAGTTTTTTTTTCCTCACTGATGCATATTTTTATACCATTTGTTATAAAGAAGGAATCAAAACCTCCTTTCAAAGCTGACCGTAACACATTTACAGAGGGCCCATTTGTCCCAAAACAAGTCCAAACCCCAAACGTGTAACGTTTGCTGCAGACCAAAAAAAATCCTGTGAGTAAGTTGGCGCCCCATTTTAAAGACAGTCCAAATCGTAGCCGTTTACCTTTACAATCAGTCACCCACAGTGACCTGCACGTTGAACTACAATCGTTGTTTACCGTGTGTCCGGTATTGTGCCTCCCCATTCCTTTAGTGCTACCGATCGACTTAAGCGGCATGAGCACGGGCTCCCAGACATCTGGTGCCACTTTCCCTCTCTCTGGCGTTTGGGGGCAGAAAGCCCCAGATTAATCCCAGCGAAACCGAGAATAGAAGGACTAATTTTAGAGCAAACGGATAATAACCCGCCAATGCCTTTATAAGCAGCTTAAGGCTCGGCTGAAACAATCGGAGGCGGCGTGGGGAGGTGGAGGAGGAGGGAGGGGGGGGGGGGGGGGGGGTCATCCCGTCACATTGTTCTCAGCCGAGGGCATCTGGACCTCTCGGCCAGGACGGGTCGCGAGCGGCTTCAAAGCCGTAAAGGAGCCGGGCGGTGTCCGCGCCCGCGGTCAAAGTCCGAGCCGTCTGGACGTGTCGTATATCTCCCGTCCCGGCTTTTGTCCCCCCCTCTCGCCGTGCGCAAACACAAAGGTGTCGGTCGACGGGGCGATCTTCCCCGAAACTGTGACAAACGGTCTGTACTTTCACAGCAGAGCCCAACCTAACCCGCAGAACAGAACTGCCCCCCCCGGGCTGTCCGGGCCCCCGCGTCTGCTCCGCTCATGTCAGCACCACTCCCGTCGCGTAAACCTTCACTGCGCGAGTTGCCTCCGATGTCATCCCCCAGAATCCTTTGCACGTTTCGTGCCAGTTGAGGTCTTGTTTCGGGTCGAACGCAAACGGGCTCCGTCGATGCCGCACAGCGCTACTCGATGAAGCAGGTGGGCGCGTACGCGCTGTGCTTTCTTCGGCTCATGCAAAAGAACCTTTTCATAGCTTTTGAAGAGAATCCATAAGGAATTGGATCGATAACTATTCAATGATAGGATCCAAGTCGCTTCAAGTACCATCAATTCCCATCCCTTGCTGTAGAGGACTCAAGATATTCGAAAACACTTACACTTAAGAAAGTGAGAATCTGAGCATTTGCTCTTTACTTCTTTAGGACATGCTACTGTAGGCTTGTTCAGTGCACCAAAGCTAAGTAGGCACCACAGTGCTGAAGCAGTTGAAATGATACTATACTACATTTGGAGAAGGAAAATCCAGATTGGATTACTTTCGATTACCCACCCGCCTCCCCAAAAAACAAACAAAGGTGGCATCGCGCTTCAAATAACGCTTTCGAAGTGCATTGATTCTAAACAACAGAATGCTGCCGTTTTACTATTGTTGCAAGAGTTCAGAAACCTCAATTGTAAAGCAGCTTTTTTTTGAATGACTTTCATGTTATAATCCTAAGACTTTGTTTTGAAATGGAGTCGATGATGACATTTTTTGTGTGTGAAACGCATGATGGAGCCGGTATCTATACCAAAACACTGGTGTCGGGACAAGGACTAGGACTAGGACAAGGACTAGGACTAGGACTAGGACTAGGACTGTCGAAACATCGAAACACTCATTGCTGAAACACTTCAGACGAATTATGTTATCAGGCGAAGAATAGCTCAGTTGACGCGGCTCCACTCTCAGCTGAATGCGAGGTAACTCGCGGCACCAGGTCGAGGCCAGATCGACAGTGACAGCGTTTTAAAAGCCACCGCAGAGCAAAAGAAGACGGGCAGTCATGCGGGGCGGGTGAACCGACGCGGTCCGACGGGTGAACGAGGAGCTCGTTATGACAGCTCGCCGACAGTAAGCTCTGTGATTACAGGACGTTAGTCCGGCGTGTGCAGGTCCAGAACATCTGTCAGACTGTGAGACTGGGTGTCGGCGCTCCAAATGCCTGTTTGATGACATGCAGAGCGGAGCGGCGAGCACGGAGCCAGCTCCGGTTTGCTGCGCGCGCACACACACACACACACAGCAGGGATCTCACACGTCGCAGTTCTGGCAGCAGCCCGCGCCCTTTCACCTACCATCCCTCCACTCCTCCTCCTCCTCCTCCTCCTCGCAGAGCTGCAAAAGCAAGATCAAACCTGACCTGTCCCTCCCTCTCCTCTCCTCTCCTCTCCTCTCCTCTCCTCTCCTCTCCCTCAGCCTCGCACACTTTCGGTGGACACTACCAACAGCGTTCTGTTGTCAAAGCACGGGGCCGACGGCAAACAGGAGTGACAAAGACATCCGGACGGCACGGCACACAAAGTGGGTCACGCAAACCGATCTGGGGGAGAGTCGACCCGGGGGAAGCCTCTCTGTCTTTTTTTGTCTTGACTTTCTCTTTTTGTCTTTTTGTTTTGACTTTCTCTCATATCTGACGCGAGGGCTGCAAAAAAAAAAAAAAACAACACCACTTTTTTGATTAATCTCTCCACTCCTCCCCAGATTAAACAGGCTGCGGCGACTTGTAAAATGCCACGCGAAGCGCGTCGCGCGGGACGCGACGATGAAAGCCCAAAGCAAGGAGCTCACACTTTCACCACTGAGGAGTGTGTTTATGGCACAACACCGTCACCCTGATGGTGCGTTAGATTGCACGACATCCTGACGTTAACCTCAACATCTGTTGATTTCCTGTTATGCATTGAGGTAACGCAACGGCCTTATCGGCGGTAGACTACCCGCTGCGATAGTCGACCCTTCAGAGGGTTCGGCGCATCCAGCAGACGCATCTACGCATATATAGACGCATATATAGACGCATATATAGACGCATATATAGACGCATATATAGCAGCTTTAACACCCGCCGACTTCGGCTGCCAGCAAACCGCCGAACGCTGCCATGACGCAATGAAGAGCTTCCCTTTCGTTCTTGATCGATTAAGCAACAGAATGCTTCACACTGAAGCGCCGGCCTTACAGCGAAAGAGGAAGCCGACGTCCGCAGCAGAGGAGGCATATTGGGGAGGCATATTTCTTCCCTTTAGGTGTAACCCCCATCCACTCTTTTTGGATTAAACATCTGCCCGATGACAAATTGCAAACGCTTCCACAACGGCCATGCCCGGCTAATCCAGCGCGACGTCTTAAGCATCACACACGTTTTCACAGTTTGACACGAGGCTATAAAAAGCCCTTATCGGCGAGCAAAGGGGGGGGGGGGGGACTCCCCGCAGTCGGAGGAAACAGCAGGTAGACGTTTCACTCTTGTCGTTGACCTTTGGGCAGACGGGACTTCACAGATTACGCGCGGTGGAGGGCGAGGAGGAGGAGGAGGCGCTTTTACTCCCGATATCGGCAGACACACAAACACGCACAGCTACCCAAACAAGCTGACAAAGGGAGGGACGGGGCGGCAGGAAGAGAGGTGTATCCTACGCAGGCGAGGGCCGGGATGAAAGGGCGGCAGAAACGCAGGCACGCAGCCCCAAGGTCGGGAGATAAGCACAGCAGACGGCGCGAGGCGCCACATGGCACCACAACACCGGGAGTTATTATAAAGGGGCTGCAAAAGTTACGGTTATTTCTGTAGACGGTCGATCCACTTATCATTTTGTTTTCAAAAAGCGTTTGGTCACGTTTGGCGACTACTTCACTTCCGTCTGGCCAACCTTGGATTACGACCTCTGCGAAGCGTCGCGGAACAGCCCTGATGAGTTTACTATGGGTAGTAGATATTATGAGTTCGTCTGCTGGGGTCAGCTGAGGTCTACCGTGAACGGCTGTCACTGAGGCTGGGCGCGAATGTTTTTTTGGGACTTCCGGGGAGGGGGACGATGGGACAACGCGGGTCGACGGTTGCCACGACTCTACAACTCCTTCGACGACGGTGCCCCGGATGAATGAGACTCTCCACGGGCGCACAAACAATTGCAGTCCAATGGTCAGACGGCGACCTTGTCTTGGTTGTTGAGTCCATAAAGTGTCGGAAATATTGGGGACAAACTTTGGTCCGTGTTTGACAAAGGGCCAGATGATGTCCTTAAACACCTCGCTTAGGAATGGGAACAGACAAGAGACAATGCAGCCATCTCGATTCCATTGTCGATGTCGCTTATGTTTCCGATTCCTTGTGGATCGAGTGAGGGGAGAAAAGAGGACTAATGCATTTTGCACCAACTCTCTTTTGTGTTCAACAAGACTAAACGAATCACGGAGGATATTATCAAAACATGGTAATTGGTTGATTAACCTGGAGAAAAGATCAAAACAATGTTTTACAACGCCCATATCCAAGCAAACAGACCTCCTTTGTTCTCGTTTGCCCTCCTTTATGCTTCAGGGATACAATTGTCGCGAGACGGCACACTTCACTGAATGGGTCAGTGGCGCATCTGAAAAGACGTGGAGATGACAAACGCATACACAAATACAAATGCACCGCTGCACAAAGGGAACGGGCGGACGTCTCCACACCGCAGAGAAATGAACTCCCTTTGAAGGAGCGCGAGGACGCGTTGTTTATCACTTCACCGAGATTGATTAAAGGAGCCCCTTTGTTTCCAAGCGGGGGTCTCTCATCGGTTGCTAAGACACAACGGTCGAGCATTTACAGTGGAGCAGGAACGAGAGACCCCCCCCCCACCCCCCACCTCCCCCCCACCCCCATACGTCAGGCAGCAGCCAACCTGCGCCGGCCCCGTCACCCGATGACCGAACGTGCACCCCACACAAGGAGCTCGGCCTCCCGTCATTACGGAGAGGTGACGTCTGGAATCGAACAAAATGTGGCCTTTAGATGCGGGATCTGTGCGTCACCACACATGTCGCGGTGAACCGCGGGCGGCAGAGGGCTGCTGGTTACGCAACCTCGCTTCACCGCGGCTGGCATCCTGGGCTGCAGCTCGGCGAAATGAGCGGGACGTCGGACTTACGGTTTCATTATCTCCTCCCCGCAGTTTTAGCCATTTTCCCCGAGAGCAGCGAACGTAAAGATTTGGGAACAAAAAGGAGAGGGTCCATCCCTCCCCCTCCGCCGTCCTCTCTTTTAAGATATCAAGCGTTGACGTCACACAAACCACGTTTTTGCTTTCTCAGATGTGGTCAAAGCGAAGATGTTAAAAAGCATACAAACGACACCCTTGCTAGAGGATCCTCGAGGCAGAGGACAGAAATGCTCAATCCAGCTGAAGGCTTTTACGAAAACTGGATCGTTTGGCAGATATCTGGATCGCACAGAAAATGAGCAGAAATAGCTGGAGCAGAAAGAAAATAAAAACACATCAAAGCCACTTTTCAAAATTTCTGATGACCTATGACAACACCGAGCCATCCAAAACATAAACCGACAAGTGGTATTTTATAAAAAAAAAAAGCCCATTAGAAGAGTTTGAAAGAAGAAGACACCACGCGCTCAACCCCTCCCGGTCAGGGCTGTCAGGCTGCGATTGGACAATCACATGAGGGTCAAGGAGACCCTGCTGTACGGGCACTGCAACCTCGAGAGGCGAAACGTTATCTTTTCGGGTGGCTCTTGCGTTACACGGAGTGACCATGCGACGCCTGCGTCCGCGATCGCTCCTCAAGAGTGAAACGCGGCAAAAGCAAATCCCGCTCGGCTCGACCTCCTCACCCGACATCTGTCTCCCTCAACTCTCCCCCAAATTCCTGCGTCTCTCCTCCCTCGCTCGCCCGCCCCGGACTCTCAGGATCTCTGTGTGTTTACGCACCCGGGAGCCCAGCACTTAGAAAGACGTCTCACGGCCGAGATCTAAATCATCTGAAGGAGCCAAATGACTGGACGCCCGGCAGACGGGCAAGTATGCGCCTCGGCGGGGCCCGACGGTCGGCCCTCGTCGGCCCCGAGAAAATCTCGGAGGTTCTGAACTCTGCGCGCCGTCGCATGGGAATTCAGCTTCCTGTGTTGACATGAGCTAGAGTCGAGGAAACAACACAGCCCCTTTCATCCCCCCCCCCCTTTTCCCCCCGCTTTCATATGATCGGCCCATGTGAAGATTGACTATCTGCGGCGCGGCAGGGATGTAAAGGCCGCATTACTCCCCTCCACAGAGGCTGCGATGCTTTCCTGCGCTTGTGGCGGGGGACACTGGACACGGCGTGAGCCGCGGTGGCCGATGGGCCTCGCGCCAGGGAACGTTGCGATTACTCGCCGCTCACTTCGCGGATCTGGGACTGCGGCCACGAAAAACACTCGGGAGGCTGGGCAATAAAGCGACAGGGGGGAGAGTCTCTCGAGGGTTGCGTGACCCCAGCCGAACTCCGATTTGACCACGATACGCAGACGTTTTTTTTTTCCCCCCCTCTTCACAGGAATGTGATGCGGTGGATGTGACTCACACAAACGGCAACGGAACTGCGCAAGAGAAAGTTTCTGCAGACTCTGAGCCATCCTTGCGTTGTTTGTTTTTGTAACCTCAGCGAGAAGCGTCTCGGTGATGTAATAGTTAGCTACCGAGACGGAACGCTAGTGTTTGGATAGCCAGCCGGCTCGAGAGATAGCAAGAGATAGCACTGTTTTCCTTACAAAGTCCTAGCTACCTACCTTGCTAGCTAGTTGGCTAGCTAGCTTGCTTGCATTAAAGAGCCCATTAAAAACAGACTCGTATTGGGGCGTCGTTCAGCTCACTGGGTAGAGCAGGTGTCCGGTGTACAGAGGTCACAGTCCGCACCACTGCGGCCCCAGTTTGAATCCTACTGGTGTTCCTTTTATGTCATATTCATACATCTTACTCTTTAGTATCTACATAATGTCTTCAACCTAATATCTGCTAATTACTTAACACCCGTTGTGACCCACTTTGACACCCCACTGCGTCATGTAGGCATACACATGGTGAGGTCATTTCTCGGGAACTTCTGATTAAACGCTGCGCAATTATGTCGTCCCATCTGTACCGTAACCCCAGCAATTTCCCCATAGCTGCGCAAGTCAGTTGTGTAACGATCCGTCAATGAATCTGATCATTCTGCTGCTCCCCAAGTGATTTCCATACAGTCCGGCCACATTTAAAGACCCAGTGTGCAACAACCCAGCAGGTTCACTCACTAACTGAAAAAACAAAAACAACAGGACACCAGGGAGCACATACACCTGTCCTCCTCTAATCCAATTAGGACCCCTTACCTTGCCTCCCTCCCACGAAGAGCACTGGCCCACGGGCAAATTCCGACCCAGGGACATTTCTCTGTCGGCACCAGCCGAACCGACGCGGCCCCGTCCCGTCGGGCGCCCACTCACTCGCAGGTGACGTCGTCTAAAAGCCCCTGACGCGCGGCAGCGAGGGGTCAGACCTCAAAGATGGCTCCGGGAGAGGAGCGACGCGGGAGCGCAAAGAGCCTTAACCAGATTGCGTTAATCCTCTTAGCCGCAGGGCGTCGGCGGACAGCCCTCTGTCACCCCGACGGGCCGCCTCATTCAGGGGCTCGGCCCGGGAGCAGAGCCGCGGCGCGGACCCGCACACGCGCAGGGGGTGGGGGGGGCGGGGGGGGGAGTTAAACATTGTCCAACAGGAGCAAATATTTACGCACAAGGACACGCCGACGCAACACGCGACAGCTGCCCGCCCGGCCGCGGCCAGCGCGGAGCAACAGGCCGGAGCCGGGCGGAGACGTGAAGGATACCAGAGGCCTGAGGATTGCGTTACGACCCCAGGTAATGGGGTCAGACGATATCGCCTCTCGCCCGAGTCAGTGGCACACATCCCGACCCCTCGCCTCAGGCTGCAGGATTCAACCCGTCCGCTCTTGTCCCCCAAAGTACTCGAACTACACGACACTACACTGAGGTATTCGCAACTCCTCAAGGCATTTCATCGGAGTAAACGTCACCAAACACACTGATGCCGACCTCGAAACAGCTCGTTCAGTTGTGCCAGGGGAGGCTCAAACCCTGCTGATTGCAACTGGCAATACCTGGGCCGCAACAGCAAATCGATCAATTCACAACTGCTCATGATCACTCCGATGATTTGAGCAAAATTTCCCCTCAATATTTTCTGGTTTCTTTCATCTCCTACGACAGGAAAGCGAATATCTTTAGGGTCAATGTTTTTTCCGTATTTAATAGAAAAAAAAAAATCAATAAATTGATCAGCTATACAAATAGTTTGTTTAGTCCCAGTGCGGGGACATGGGCGGGGACAGATTGTGGAATATCAGCACATTTAATCGTAAAAGTCTTATTGGAAAGTCTGTTGCACAAGGTGAACAAACACAGCCAAGATCGATGGCCACGGCTGACCCTGGAACCTGCTCTTATCTTAGAGGGACCCCGCGTGGTTTGGTACTGCTCTTTCTTTCTTGGGAACAGGAGACTTTTTGGAAAAAGGTCGACGAGTCGAAACCGAGGCGGTCGGGGGCGGTTACACCAGGCTCTTTTTATTTATTATTTCGACATAATCCATCTTTATACTGGGGACATTTTCAGACTTGCTAATCCCAGATCGCAGGCACACCTCGGCAAGCGGACTTGTCTTTTCCGTGACGAATGAGCTTTCTGCTCAGGCAAACAGGGCAGGACTCCGCCTCAACGAACCTCTCCGCTGGTTTTAACCCCCGGGTTAATGCAGTTCGGGGAGGGAGGGGGGAGGGCAAGTGTAGCACACGTTCAGTCCCCGCTCGAACAAACTCGTCGCTCAACTCCGGGCGACTGCACGAACCCAATGGCTCGCCAGCAGAGCACGCGGGGGGGGGGGGGGGGGGGGGGGGGGGGGGGTAGTTGGCAGTTTGTTCGGGCACGGCTCTCACACGTTATCGATTTGGCTTTTAGGGAAGTCGTTTGCCGTTTGGCAGCTGCGAGACCTGTGGTAAATTATCCCCAGCGAGATGCAGGGACGTGGGAGATGAGCACGCAGACCAAACACCCGCTGATCTAGACGCAGATCTGTGTCAGCCACATGAGTGAGCTCCAATCCTCTTGATCCCCATCAGCCTTCGAGTTGCCACAATGAATGGACTCATCAGCTAAGAATCCGTCAACAGGACAATCGACAACCATTTTCGACAATCGATTAACCACGATTAAAGCGTTAAAAAGAGCTGTGAGGGACGTTAAAAACCCGAATGCAAATTCTCTGATCTCAGCTTCTGAAACCTGAATATTTTCTGCTTTCCTTCAATCTCAGACGTCTTCATCTCTTTGACAGATGCTGTCAAAAACATAACGATTTTCAGTTGACAGAAAAAAGACAAGAAAGGCTGAAAGACAGAAGAGCCATCATTTAAAAACCAAACAACCAACCGGTCGCTCGAGATAAATCGGGGTACAGCTCTAGAGATCAGCGACAGGGTGACCCGTCGCTGTTCCACAACGTAGAGCTGGAAATAATTTAGCGAGTGGAAACATCTGGCTGCTCTGCATGTCAAACAGCGACTGAGGACCAGCGACAAACCTATTTTTCGTAAACACAGTGGCAGCGGATACAAGTGAATGACACCCGGAAGGTGTCCTCTGTGCAGCTCAACACGTCGGGGTGTGCGGGGGGCGGGGTGGGGGGGGGGGGGGGGGGACACGCTGTAGAAGCAGAGGGACGCGAGCGCATAGGCGACTGGTGGGATGGTCCACTGTAATCACTGACAGTGAGCGTGTGTGTGTGTACGTGTGTGTGCGCGCGCGTGTGTGAACCCCCAGTGTGTTTTCACACCTGTGGTTCAGGTCATTTGGTTCCCCTTCACGCCCAGTTTTTGGAACACGGCTCGAGCCTGGACCGTTAGGCTGCGATTCATTTTGGTTGTCCAGTTTCCTCCAGTTAGACAAAAACGATTTCACAATGGCATCTCGTCCCTTTACGTCCAGCTGCTCGACCAACGGCTGCGAAAGCCGGAGATATCGCCCTGGCCCTTACAAAGGGTGTCAGATCCGTGCAGAGACAGAGACGGAGATCGTAATGACAACGGAACTGTACAAAGGGTCGTAAAACAACACCGGAGATATTTCCGATGAAACCAGTGTCCCGTTCGCTCCTACGCTCGCCCCAGAAAACACTCCATTCGACCACTCTCGGCCCGGGCGCTGCGCTCGCTAAGAGCACACGACACCCACGCCGATGCCACATGCCGAGGCCGTGTCGAATTAACGCCCGAGTCACGCCGCTTCTCAGAAGGCCTTCCCTCTTTAGCCGCGCGCAAAGGTCGGAGGTGAGGGCTCCCCGATTAGCTCGCACGCCGAGTCGCCGCCGCCGGGCCGAGCTCGCAGCACCCGGGTCGTACTCGTCATGGTCGGCGGCCCGCCCCGGCTCGGGTTTCACCTCGTATCCGGTGGCCCCGGGCCTGCGAGAGGTCGGCGGCTTTAAATGGACCTCAAACCGGCGTCTGGCGGGGCATGGGAAGAGGCCACCAGGTGCCACCGACGCACGCCGCTCTGTCGGAAACTTGCCGGTAAAAGACGGGGGGGGGGGGGAGAAAGCACTCCGGTGGGGGACGTCGCCCGCCATCTGAACTGCGCCAGAGTCAAGGCAAAAGCGCGCTTCGAGGGGGTTGTTTTTTTTTAAACGCCGAATCCAAAGTTCAAGCATTTCGAATCACCCGCTCCAACCCTCGGAGCAACGATTGGGACGACGCGCGGTTGAGCTGCAGCTCCCGACGGCGCGGAGTGACTGAAGCGTAACGGTGGGCGTTCACAAAGGATACAGCGGCTCAGTTGGAGGCGTTTCGCGCCCCGTGTTTGGCGAACAAGGGGCGCCGGGGGGAACGCGGGGAAGCTCGGGACGCGGCCAAGTCAAAGTCAGCCTCCAGACGCCACGTGTCACCGCCGCCGAGAGGTGTGGATTGACGCCGAGGGGCGGGGCAACGGGCGAACCAGCGTGCCGCGCCGCAGGCGCACGTTGCGCAATCCGCCGGAGCCGAGCGAACGTGACGGGAGCGACCTGACGAATCGCTCGTTGCTGTAGGTCGGAGGGTTTGGAACGTAACCTCGCAGGCCCAGGCCCAGGCCCGGGGCCCGGGCCTGGGCCTGGGCCCGGGCCCGGGCCTGGGCTGCTAGAGCCAGCGGGTGCAGACGGCTGCGTGTCCACGCGTAAGAGCAGGACGCGGGCGAAAAGGCTGAGGCATGGATTTCACCTTCCTCATTTTCCGCATCTGTTTCCTGAATGCACAGCCGCGTGCACGCGCGTCCGAGGGGTCCCGGTTCGGCCGGCTCGCAGGTTACGACCAGCGTCCTGGTGTCTGGGCTGCTCGTTTTCTTTCTGCGCGACCCGAGCGAGGCTGGCACGGCTCTGCCCACGGTCGACGGTTCACCGTGCATCTGAAGCTTCCAAAAAAAAAGAGACCGCGGAATTGATTCCGCGCCTCGAAGCCACAGCTGCGCATTCAAGCAGTGGTTGGAGAGGAGGAACGTTTGATCTTTACATTGAAGAAGGACAGCAGGGGTCATTCAATTAGTCTCTTACCATTCTGAGAATCACAGAACAAATCGGGAGCATTCAGAAGCATGTGAAATCACCATTATCCAGGGTTTCTTTTTTCATCCTTCATGACACTTCATTAAATCTCAAGTTCTGGAGGAAATGAGACATGTAAAGGGGTCACACCAGGCTGAGAGAAACACTGATGAGCTGCCAATCCCCTGACATTTACAGACCAAACAAATAACTATTCACCAAGGCAATCTACAGAAGAACTGACAGGAGTATTAGTATTTTGATTATATCAAGTCTTTGCTGGACATTTTTTGCACCTTTTAACGCGTTTTACTCTCCGTTTTTATTTGATCCTGTATCACTTCCCCACCCCCCACCCCCCCCTCAGACTTTCAAAACTTAAAAACCCAGATTCAGGTGGCGCAAACAGCCCCCATGGGCCACGTTCGGGTGTATCAACAAACAGATCGTTGTCTGTTTGACAACTCGTAGAGCTCATCTTTCATTTTGATTAGAAAAAACTTTGTTAAGGACTCCGTGGCGGATATCCACGTGTTGGTTCAACTGGCGAACGTTGGTTCGGAGCAGCGCACGCAGCATCTCCCCTCAGGAATGCAGCTGCAACAAGTAATTGATGAATCTGGAGAAATAGTTGACAACTTTTCTTTAACTCTGCTCTCGTGCGTGTGTGTGTGCGTGTGTGTGTGTGTGTGTGTGCGTGTGTGCGTGTGTGTGCGCGCGCCTTACCTTCTCGTCCTCGTCTTCCCCGCTCTCCTCTCCTGCCCCTGCTCCTCCCGGCGCCTCCCGCTCGGGGCTCCTCCGCTTGCCTCCGTCCGGGTGAGCCCGACCGCGCTGTCGCTCCTCTCCACCCCCTCCCTCCTCTCCCTCGGACAAGGTGCGCGAGCCCGACGAGGAGCCGCTTCCCCCGCTCTCCCCCTCCCCCAGGTAGAAGCTCCGGCTCTCCATCCCGACCCGAACCAACGAACGAACGAACGAACCGACACGCAGCGTCCAACCCCCCCCACCCCTCCGGCTCACAGGGCGACGCGGGAGCCGCGGACGCACCTGTGCGCGGCGGCCATGGGTCGCTCGGCGTTGACGCGGCACCTCGACAACGAGTCAACTTCGGCGCGGGCGTTAGAGGGCCCCCGGGGGCCCCCGCTGGGCGGAGGAGCGATCCGCTCCAGGGATCATGCCGGCTACAAAGTTGCCCCGCGGGAAGGAAACTGCGCCGAGGAGCCACGCCGTCTTCACTACTGCGGAGACACCTCCGATTAGCCGCTGCTGCAGAGACCCCCCCTCCGCACAGGCCCCGCCCACAACCCGGAGCCTGGTCGCGGGACACGCCCACCAGGCGCATTTGTGGAAACGGGCCCCTCCCCGTAACCGTACACCGCGCCCGCTGTGTTAAACATGGCAACCCCGATGAGAGCCCTGAGAAAGTTGATAGCGTTTGGAGCGCGAGTGAAGAGACGAGGGGCATGGATCGAAGGGACTCGCGAGGTCTAGAGCTTCCCCCTGCCCCCCGTGTGAAATGAAAGTCGGAGCGCGGTGCGTTGCTGGCAGTGCGGCGATTGTGCAGACTTCCAGATGACCGGGATGAAGATTGACTCGGTTAAGGTAGGAGTTTCAAAGATTATTTCCAGTGTACTGAGGAAGAAGAGAGCAGGACATTTCTCCACACACCCACACATATCCATGCCATATCCACTCTTTTTCAGTTGTTCCTTTCTCATGATATCTCAATCCCCACGTCTCCGAATGACCCCAAAAGTTCCCATCTCACGGGTCCACTTCGCCATGTATTGACATTCCCAGAAATCCCTGTGTAACCATTTGACATGCACACACCAGGATGTGCATTGTTGCAAATTACCGCTTTCAGCTTCTGATAACAAACTCTTTACCGCACCGATTTACTGTATCGGATTTGATTGCGTGGGTTTCAGGTCGGCACGGTGTAATGTTTGGCATCTGAAAAAAAGCGCAAATGTCAAGTACTGAAATTTGCTATAATCACAGGGCCTCAGTAGAGGGATAAAGATGTAAAATGAGTCTTGGACACTTTGATCTTTCAGTTCATAATAGTCCCATCAAAAAAAAAAAAAACAAAAGTGCCGAAGCAACCTGTTGTGGCCAAGGTTGCGCGTCTCACTGGGCCAACAGCCAATCACACTTTTGGATGATGGCACCCATTATAAGCGAGGCCTGTATATTTGGCTTCGTTTCCAAATAGAAATTTGACAATTCCCAGAATAGCAATTGCTGTTTACACGGATTTAAACGGCTTTGCTGTGTTCACCAGAAGAAGCCCAGTCATTATTATCATCATTTTCACCAGGCTCAACAACACACACACACACACACACACACATCAACACTAGAGGGCAAACAAGAGCCGTTCGCTGGCAGTGGGAATTTTTGTGCTCGTAAACACGTTGCGGCAGGGACCTCATTAAGAATTCCAATGAGCACAGTTTATCATCCGGCTATGATTAAACGTGGAGACGCTCCACCGATCGTTTATCACGTCTCACCGATTTGTTTTTCTTGCGCAACATTACCGGAGGAATGTGGAAAAGGGTGGTTATTAGCTCCTCTAACCCCTGAAACCAAACCTGGAAACACACTGCCGAGTGTGTGTCCCAGGCCAGTGAATGCATCACTCCTGGCAGCTGCTGTTGGTACAGCACCGCGCCCATGCATGAGCTCACCTGCTGCACCCAGTGTTTGCTCATCACATTAATCCGGTTCATAATTCACTGCATCGGGGAGGGGTGGGGGGGATCTCTCCATTCACTGATTATCCAAATCCACTAAACCCGTCGTTGTTCCTCTCTTATTTACCTCTTATTGTCGGTGGACGACAAAGGCGTTGTGTGCTGCAAAAAGGGCTGCCGATACACTGACCATTCACCGTCGTCACAAAGCCTGGACTCTTTTATTTATACTTAGCACACTGATGGAAATGACAGTAACAGCGAGCCGATAAGCTGTTGGGCTTCAGTGGCCCCTGGACAGTGTCTTCTCTGTGCAGCATATCCATCCTCTCATCCACTTCTTACCAGATGGTGTCACAGGGTCCACTGGACCTACTGAAGGTCTACTGAAGCTTAGCTAAGCACATAAGGTGAAGGTAGGATATACTACACCCTAGACATGACTCTAGTCCATCGCAGCGCGCGCACGCGCACACACACACACACACACACCATTCATTCTCATGCTCCCCCAGGGGCAACTGAGAGCACGGACATAGCCAGCCTGCTTGCTACTGAAGTTGAGTTGAAGTTGAGACCCAGCCCTTAGTGGGCTTTCTCAACAATGGCAATGACCTGTCCTATAGGCAGGAAATCCAGTCATTCATCGGCTGGTGTGACTCAAATTCTTCAAGCGACTTCAAGCGTGATGTAGGAGAGACCGCAGCCTTAAGGGCTGATTATTGATTTCGCAATCAGCGGGCGACTGGCGATGCCTCGGTGCTCCGCCGAACGAATGAGAGCTCGTCAACTTCACAGGCATTGCTGGGGTCAGACGTGTCAGGGTCACATGGCCTTTAGTGCTGCTTAGCCTTCAGCGGCAGTCCAGCGGTATTGATTCATTTTTATCGGGCTTCTGTGGTATTTATTCAAGTCACCTTCTTTTTTAATTGTCCCATTTTTGACCGTGTTTCATCCGTGTGTGTGCTGCCTGTGTGGTTTTGTTTTCCTTGTCCCGGTGGCGAAACGATTTCCCTCATGCAGGATCGACAAAGCTTACCTAGCCCGGTCTAACGCAACCCAACCATCCTCTTTTACAGACGCGCGTCCTCAGGCCCAACTCGAGGTGAACCAATGTGCGTGTGTGAGCAATAACCACACGAGGGCGCTGTTTACCGATAATGACGACTGAACGGAGCAACGGATGCTGATGAGGGAGAGTGCGCAGACGCATAGAGAGGTTCAGGTGTGGTCCGTTACACCAGAGGTTCGTTGCATTCGCTACACATGCTCCGATCACAAACGGAGGAGAGCAGGCCGAGGTTAAAAAGACTGAATGTAGAAATACACGGAAATCGTTGTTGATGCCATAGTCTATGTGCGAAAATGTTGAAGAAAATGTTGAAAATGTGCAAATCCAAAATTTCCCAATGTACGAGCATACACACAACAAGATGGGCCTTTAACTTTTTTTTTCTGCGTCCTTTTTACCACAGTCTAGGTAGATGGTTTGCCGGCAAAAGGTCAGTTCGCTGAAAACACCCACGGACATCACTGATAACTCTCATTTGGATTGACTGTTTCATGTTCACGCTCTGGTTTCAAGTTCAGTGCAGACATTCTCATTGTTGTGATTGAGCCAGGCAACGCAAGAGCGTGATGCCAACAGAAAGATGTAACTTCTCCCCTTTCGTGTTATTTGTCGAGGCACCAAATAAAGTAGAGAAAATACGTTTACACGTTTCGGACCGTGTTCCAGTAACTGCAGACGAAGCAGCGACGACCAGCCAACTGCAGAAGCAGCCAATCAGTCAAAGCAGAACTCTGAGGTGTCGAACCAAGACTGATCAAAGCACAAACCCACACCGTCTCTCGTCTCTCGTAGCTCACAGCAAGATCTCAGGGACGATAAGACTGAAAGGTGGGGAAATTTACATGCGAGAAAAACACCGGTAGGCAGGCTGGCGGAAATTTGCTACCTGCCGATACAGTGCTCCGTTCTAATTTTAACCGCGGCTTTTGAGCTGACGCTCACCCCACTCACTCAACCCTTCCCTCTTGAACACGGCCCGCGTGAATCCCTCCTCCGTCTCTCTCGAACTTGGCTGTTCTCTGTAACCTTCGGCCTAAATTTCGCGCACGCGGTCCGAATGATGAGCCCCGGGCCCCGTCGCGGAGGCAGCGAGGTGAGAAGCGAGGCGCTTCCTGTGCACTCACAGAGAGGAACGCGCAGTTCAAAGGGCCCCAGAGTTTCTCCGTCTCCAAGCACCCGACATTCGAGCTATATGCGTCTACTTCTCCTTTTTCTTCCTCTTTTCGCCGCTCTCTGAGCGAAAGCACGTGTCGCCCGCCACCTTCCCTTTGCTCTGTTTCGGCCTGGTACGACATGTCAAACGCCGAGTGGTTATTCAAAGTGGACTTCTGAGAGGAGACGCCTCTGGTGAATAAGCTCGTGCAGACCAGGGACCTCGTCATGGAGGAACTGACTGGACGACAACAGGGCCAAGGTTATTTATGGCCGTCTCGCCCCTGAGAGGTCCACTTAATAGCCCTGGGCCTCTCCAGGACATTTTCAATTGCGTCAGTATATCAGACAGGTTGTCAGGAGTTGCACCTTTCATGCTCTACACTCGTCCCGGTCGCTCTCCTCTCTCGATCCAAAGCGCAGTTTCAGCGCGATGTGCAGTCTATGACTGTAGTTTGTCTATGAAATCATTTTTTGCAACTCAAATCAACTCATCCTCTATCAAAAATGGGTATTGTAAGTATTGAGTGTAATCATCATCCCTTTCATCATCCTTTTCAAAATGTCCAGGTCCCCTGGACTTTTAAATCATTGTTTCTCTCATTGCCTGACCTTCCACTGGCCTTTATCAAACTAATAGATATATTTATGGATAGATGGATTGATAGATAGAGAGATAGATAGACAGATAGATAGACAGACAGACAGACAGACAGACAGACAGACAGACAGACAGACAGACAGACAGACAGACAGACAGACAGACAGACAGACAGACAGAGATAGATAGATAGATAGATAGATAGATAGATAGATAGATAGATAGATAGATAGATAGATAGATAGATAGATAGATAGATAGATAGATAGATAGATAGATAGATAGACAGACAGACAGACAGACAGACAGACAGACAGACAGACAGACAGACAGACAGACAGACAGACAGACAGACAGACAGACAGACAGACAGACAGACAGACAGACAGACAGACAGACAGACAGACAGACAGACAGACAGACAGATAGACAGATAGATAGATAGATAGATAGATAGATAGATAGATAGATAGATAGATAGATAGATCATAGCATCATGAGGAAACACTCTCTCCTCCAGAGGCCTCATGGTGACTTTTTGACTTTTCCAGTGTGCGCCGTGACTCAGTCCGCCCCACAACCCGGCAAAAATGTGCGAAGAACTGCCCCCGAAACTCGTCAAATTCAAATGACGTGAAAATGTTTCGCCGTGCTGTTCTTTGAAAGCAAAGCCAGCTCCAAGACAGAGAGTCGCTTCTGCTTGTGCTTTGAGTCACAGCGAGGCCTTTAGAAAGCGTACACAGAATACAGAACCACTACAGCACTGGTGTGTGTGTGTGTGTGTGTGTGCGTGTGCGTGTGCGTGTGCGCGCGTGCTGTCTGTCCGTCCGAGGCTCGTTTGCGAAAGGAAGGAGAGGGAACTTTAAGAAGAAGTGTGAGCAGGGTGGCAGTTTTTTTGGCCAGGCTCTGGGGACCTTTTGCTTGCGTCTGTTGTCAGTCTATGAATCCACCGTGCCGCCGCTGCTTCCCCGCCTCCAAGCACACACATGCACCCACGCTCGCTCACTCACACACACACACACACACACACACACACTCGCACACACGCTCACAGCTACCTCCCCGAACACTTCCCCTTCTCCCTCATTCGGCGTGACAGATGTAGTGACAACCCGCTGTCTTGGTTTCTTGGTTTCAGTGCCAGGAGGAGAAATGCTCGGCTACAGATCCCACGCGGGGCTTTCAGAGAATGACACTTCTTCCCGTGCGGGCCACGCGCTCATCCTCATCCTCGGTAAGATGCATTTCGGTCTCCTCTCCGAGCTTGATTTTCAGCCACGTCTCAATTAGATTTGATCGACGAGAGAGACTTCGACTTGACGAATCCGTTCGGGGAGTCCGGGTAACCCCTGAAAGACACTGAAGTGGAGGCATGGATAATAGAGAGGAGGGAAAAAATGCAAGAGATACTCGCATGATATTCACGTCATGTGGAATACCTGTGGCATAACTGAAGAGAGAGACGGGGGCAGGCGCTCACCGTCTGAGAAAAGATAACGAGATATAACCAGCTGCAGTTGAAATCAGTCCAAGGGACGCGTTATCTGTCTCAGATCTCCTCTGCTTTCACACCAGCCTCGTTCAACACGCCTCAGGCGGCTTCCTGGAACTGGAAGCGCGGCTGCTCCGGCGCGTCTCTGACGGTTCTGCAAGAGTGACCTCGGGAGATCGTTATCGGGCCTTTTTGTAGCAAATCTTAAGAAAACACAGCGGCGCAGGACGCGTGCCACCATACACGTGATAACGCATGTCAAAGAGGGGGCGGCAGACGTACGACGGCGGTCCACGCCATTCCCGGCAGCAGCCAGCGATAAAGCCTGTCCAGTGACTGTCTGACATAAAGCTGTTGCTCTGCTCTAACTGTGCAGGATGGTTTTAGGAAAAAAGAAACCAAATAGTGGGCCGCATTCACGAACCACTCTTATGAACAGATTTGTTCTCAAGTCCCACTTAGGAAGATTTTACGGAGGCATGTGGCATTCATGGATTTCGTCTTATCCGGGATCTATTCTTAGGTAAATCCTACGAACACTTGTTGAAGGCAGTCCAACAAAATTCAATATTACAGTGATAATTCTGTCATATTTATCGTTTACTCGTTTTATATGTTTGTAAATATACTGAGAATTTGTATTTTTTTCAAACAAATAAAACGTGCTGTGATTTAACATTAATCAAGTAAACTGGAAACTCCCCCAATAATGGCCCGGATGCGCTGGTCCAGCTCTCCCCACTGAATTTTGCAATGTTTTTTTGTTTCAGCTTTCAGATCAAACCGTTTCTTTCTCACCTCCGCTGCTGCGCGTCCTTCTCCTGACCCCATGTCCCCTGCACGTGTGATCGCCTCCCATGCTTCTTTTTTGTTTGTGCTGGCACAGCCTGAACTAAGGCTACCGAATATAATTGAAGTTGAAGTTCAATTTAAAGTTCAAGTTAAGTTAAGTTTCCTCTCTTTGAGTTTTCTTTCTCTTCACCTGCTGTGCTCCATCTGGTCTCTGCTTTGCTTTAAGTATTTTGTTGTTGTTTGCTACGTTTTGTTTCTGTTTGCTTGTTGCCGTTTACTTGCTCCCGTCCACACGGCCTTGCAGTCTCTTTAACAGGCCCTTTTATGGGCATTGACGGGGCGGTCACCCATGCTAATCCTATGTTAATCAGACTCAACTGGCACGCCCTCTCAACTTAAGAAGAAATGGCATTCATCAAGGAAGAACACAGCCGCGGACATTTCTGAGGCTTACGAACGCGTTGATGAATCTGACGTAGGGTTTTCTTAAGGAACTTCTTAAGAAAACCCTACCAAAGAGTCTAAGAAGATTCTTAAAAACATATTGGTGAATGAGGCAGCCGTGTTCTTACTTGATGAATGCCATTTCTTCTTAAGTTGAGAGGGCGTGCCAGTTGAGTCTGATTAACATAGGATTAGCACGGGTAACCGCCCCGTCAGTGCCCATAAAAGGGCCTGTTAAAGAGACTGCAAGGCCGTGTGGACGGGAGCAAGTAAACGGCAACAAGCAAACAGAAACAAAACGGAGCAAACAGCAACAAAATGTTTAAAGCAAAGCAGAGATCAGATGGAGCACAGCGGGTGAAGAGAAAAAAAACTTAAAGAGAGAAAACCTAAACTTAATTTAAACTTACATTTAAATTGTACTTAAACTTAAATTATATTCGGTAGCCTTAGTTCAAGCTATAGCAGCACAAACAAAAAAGAAGCATGGGAGGTTGCCACACGTGCAGTGGACACGGGGTCAGGAGACGGAAAGAGAAATGGTTTGAACTACAATCTGAAACAAAAAAAATGGCAAAATCCCAACAGGAGGGAAACAGCAGACACCGACCTGTCTGAGCTCGACCAGCGCAACAGAGCCATCATAGGGGAGTTTCCAATTTACTTGGTTCATGTTAGATCATAGCACATTTCATTCATTCAAAAAATAAAAATTCTCAGTATATTTACAAACACATAAAATGAGTAAATATTAAATATGACAGAATTATCACTGTAATATTGAATTTTGTTGAATTGTAAAAGGGAAGCAAACCCAACCATGCCAACATGTCAGCACTGATGTGTGCGTAAGTATGCTCCTGAGTGTTCGTAGGATTCGTTCTGACCTAAGAATAAATCCAAGATAAGAAGAAAATCATGAATGCCACAATCTTGGTAAAATCTTCGCAAGTGGGACTTGAGAACAAATGTGTTCGTAAGGACGGTTCGTGAATGAGGCCCATTGTTCCTAAAGGCTCTTTTTTGGCTCTTTCTTCATGACCTTCCAGGAGGCTTGATGGAAGGTGATGTGAGGTCCCGGAACTTGCTGGTCCGGTTTGGGCTTGATAATGAGGGGGGATTGTGAGATGAAATCTGCAAAAAAAAAAAAAAAAAAAGAAGCTCCGGGTCCTTGCGTCCGTCTTTGTTTTTGTCCATCTGAATTTGAAGACCGGCTGTTTGAAAGGTGCCTTGACACTGTTCTCCACGTCCAAGGTCTGTACCTGTCCTGCAGCGTCACGCTCCCCCCGGTTCAGGCGGCAGCAGGTAGGCCTCGTCCATTCGTCGTCACCACATTTCATCCTGTGAGCCCTTGCACATTCACATTCAAAAACAACAACAGGGCTTTACGAGACAGACCGGGGACATCTCAGCGCAGCCTAGCCCTCGGGCAGCTATAAGGATTACTGCGCACAAGAACCACTCAAGTACATAAAGCAAATCAGTCAATCAATCAATCAATCAGAGTATCCTCAGTCAAAACCAGGAGAATAGAGACGTCTCCTGAGGGATGTTTTAAATCTAGACAATGCTGCGCGTGACATGATTAACGGGGGTAGACAATGCCAGAGTCCGGGGCCAACCACAGAGAAGGCTCAGTGCGGAGGGACAAGCAAGGAGATTTCAGGAGGAAGACCCGAGAGACCCGGAGGTGGAATACGGAGACAAGAACCCAGCGACGTAGGGCGGGGCTGCTCCGCGTACAGCCTGAAAAGCAGACAGCGAGGTTTCGAAATCGATCCTGTGTTTTAGAGGCAGCCGGTGCGGACGGGCTAAAACGCGAGTTGTGTTTTCTTTCTTTCCTTGCATATCCTTGATACATACTGCGGGAACATTCTGAGCTAGTCGAACTGGTTGAAAGCCGGGCCGACTAATACCGGCGCGGGGCGAGCGACAGAGGTCCAAACGGGAAGAGATGAGAGCGCGAGCGCGATAGAGTTGTTCCAGTTCACCGTGAGATAGGAGGTTCTTTGGGTCTTTCACCAAATGACTCATTGTTCGATGACTGAAAGTCAGGGCACCGTCAAACATGACCCCGAGGTCTCTGACCCCATTGGGAATGCTGGTAGGACAGGGGACCCGGGGCGTTACCCGGGCTAGTGACAGAATTCGGAGAGCCGAAATAAAATCCCTTCAGCCTTGCAGTCAGTTGCTCGACGTCCATGTTTCTGTATGTTGAACTCATCAAAGATGTGTGTCTAGTGGACGCGTGTATGAAGAGAGTAGAAGAGGTCCTCAGACGGACCCTGGAGGGACAGCTAATAGGCGTTGGAGGATGAGTCGTTGCGTCGTCCGACAGAGAAGGCTCTGTCTCTCCAGTAGGAGGTGAACCAGTCTGGAGACAGAGCTCGTAGGCCGACCTCGTCTTTCAGACGTTTCGGCAGGATGTTGCGGTCAGTCGTATCAAATGCGGCGCTGAGTTTGAGAAGCGCCAGGATAGCACCGGAGCCGTAATCGACGCACTCGCAAGGATATCATTATGGACCCTTAACAGCGCAGATTCTGAGCTACACTGAGGCTCTAAAACCTGAATTTATCCAAAATATGAAAGCTGATACACAAATAGCTGTTGAAAAAAACACTTTTTCTAAAATCTTAGAAACAAAAGGCAGTTTAGCGATGGGCCCGTCGCTTTTAAAATCTGAAGGATCTAGAGATGCTTACAGAGTCTCAGATGTTTATAGACTTAACTTTTTCTGGATCACAAACTCTCAAATTCAAAGCTATTGACAGAGAAATAGGAACCCCGTTTGACCCACAGACAGCGGAAAGTGGATCGGGGGAATAAAAAAGCTTCGGCAAGCTTGAGATCTTTCGTCTGTTATTTTCAAGACTGTGACACCGGCCTCACGCTGTGTCACTGAGGTTTTTACTGTTTGACAGTTTTCAAAACAGACAGACAGACAGTTCGTGGCTTGACATTGAGTCACGGCCGCAGCTCACTTCAGTGATCGCTACGGAAAACAGGCCAGGTGGATGACGGAAATTAGCAAACCTAAACACAGCGACCTTTTAAACGCCGACAGAGATGATGTGACCGATTCAAGCGCTTTAAAGGCGACACAATATGCTGCTTTTCGCTTGAAACTGGAAACACCTAGAGTCGTTTGACGAAACTGAAAGTCAATACATGGAAAATAGGTCAGAAGCCAGGGCAGCAACCCGACGCGGTCGGGGACAGAAGGCGGTTCGACTAGGGGGGAACAGGAGAGTGAACGGAGTCGGGAAGTGAGCGCAGGTCAGACCACCGGACGATGCAAGCCGTGGAATCGGAGGGCAAAGACAGGTCAAACATGGCGGGCAGGAGACGTGATCGGTGACATTTAGAGAAAAATCACAATACGAACAGGCAAGGGAGGGGGAAAAAAAACGGCGAAACAAGGCTCCAAGACAACCTGGCAGGTAAGCCCGGGGCAGGTGGGACTTAGACACACGGCAGATCGGGCTTAGCTGCCTTAGCAGGTGAAAACCTGACATCAGGTTCTGCCCAGATCTCACGTAGGTCTCACCGCGACCAGTTCAGGGAGACTGAGAGGCGTGCGAAATCTGGTTGTTGGGTTACAGCCCCGCAAAATACGTTCTGAAGCACGGGACCCTAAAAGCAGGCCCCAAAGACGATCAGAAATTCCAAACGTCCAAACCAACGGGTCGCTTACGGAGACAGCATTACGCGGCTGTTATTCATGATGATCATCATCGTCATAATACATCGTCATTTGAGCTGTCGTCCGTCACCGTAGGAAAAGAAGACCCCCCCCCCCCCCCAAAAAAAAAGCCAACACTGCTAGTCACACCACCAGCATGAACACGAAGCCTTCGATGCTGAATGCACGCAGAGGCGCTGACGTTTTTGATCGGTCGTTCCAGTGAGGTGCCGGTCGGCCAACGTCTCAGCCCAGTACCGGCACTGCAGGACCCTGGCAGGTGATGAAAACACACGTACCCCCCCACCACCACCACCACCACCCCCTCCCCCTCCCCCTCCCCCTCCCTGACGGCGTGCCCCGCCTGCCGTTCCGCAGGTGGCGTGCGGGACCTGGACTGCTACTCGCCGCCGAGGGGGGGCAGCATGGACTGCTCGTGGCGGCCCGGGAGCAACGCGTCGCGCCACACGCTCCTCGTCCAGCAGCACGGGTAAGTGAAAGCGCTCCACGCCCTCCTCCGGTGGTTTGTAGCACGCTGTGAAAGTTGGATGGTCGAGTCGGGGCCCAGATACGTCCCCCCCCCCCCCCCCCCCCTCCGTCGCAGACCGATGGAGGTTTATCGCCTGGTGCCGTTTCAGTGTGTTGTGGGAAAATTCTTCGTAAGTCTGGGGAAATCAGAAAGCAAGACCGGAACGGGTACCAGGTCTTTATTCTCTGCAGAGAAGCAAGACAGCACTCTCCGACCTCAGCCAGTGGACCAGAGGACTGCTTCCCTGATGGACAGGTCACAATGCATTTCATCCTGACCTCCAGGAACACACCCCTAGGTGTGAAAACCATTTGGTCACAATCAGCAAATAGTCAGGAGCTGAGCAGGTCTTTACAGCTGGGGTCCTGTGAGCAGGACACTTCCATAGCCACAACGATGAAGGGGTTAACAGCAGGGAGCGATCTTGCAGTGAAGCTCTTGAGTCTTGGATGACTGCAGCACACGGAGTTCAGGCTACGACCGAGTGAACACTGACATTGATCAAATGTTCCTAGATGCCTGTGAAATTTCCACCACACATGCTTCGTCATGTTTTTCTGTACCGTCTCCTATCTGTAATCTGTATTGTATCGCACTGTATCACGTTGCCTCGCGAATGGTTCGCGCTTCCACCGCAGCGCCGGCTTGAGTACTTCCTCTACTCCTTGACGATTTTTTAGATTTCCTTTTTCTTCCCCCGGATCAGCGAGGACGGGCGCCTCCGGCACTGCGTCGTCCACCGCAACCTGACGGGCGTCACCCAGAGGAGCAGCGCCGTGGCCCGGCGCTACGAGGTGACGGTGGAGGTCATGGAGCACGGCGGGCCGGCCGGCTGCACCAAGGCCACCTTCCGAGGCTCCCCCAGGCACATGCGTGAGTCCGCCGCCCGCTTCCCCCCCCCCCCCACCCCCCCCACCCCCACCCCCCTCGGCCCCCCAAGGGCCGATCTTGGCCGGGCGGGGCGCCGGAACCTCTCCTGACCTCCTCTTTCGCAGAGCGCTGCGGCCCCCCGCGGCACCTGTCCTTCAGCCGGCGCTCCGGGAGCCTCGCGGTGACCGCCGGCTGGGCCCCGGCGGAGCGGAGGCACGTCAGGAGGTACTGCGTGAGAGCCGAGGAGCGGGGCAGCCCGGAGCGGGCCACGGTCAGTGTCGCCGCCTTTCGCGGCCGGTCTGCTCGCTTTTCGTACCGCGTCGCCACGCGGGCTGTACGCGCGTTTTGCCGCGTTTGTGCGTTTGTTGGAGGTTAGTCGAGTGCTTGTAGAGTGCTCGCTGCGCTGCAAAAAGCCGAACCGGCGTGACCCTGAAGCCTAAGGTCGGGGCGTTTCGGTTCGACCCCGGGCCCCTTCCTCCACCCTCCTCTCTCAGGCCGGGATCTTAAAGCGGCAGAACAGACCGGGCTCGGGCCACCGGTCCGACGCTTCAGGCTCGCCGCGCGAAAGCAAACGCGGACGCGCGTGAGAGAAAAAAAACACCGAGGCGAGGAAGCCGACGCCTCCGTAGACGGTGTCGCTCCCGCGCAACGGCTCTCTCCGGTTTCGCCGTCTCGCCGCCGCTTCCTGTCTCCTGCTTCCTGCTCTCCGACGCATCTCCGACGCATCTCGGAAAACAGCGCGTCCTCTCAGCCTTTAAAGGGATAGTAGCTGCTTTTTTCGGGGTTTCGAGCGTCGCCTGGGTGAAGACCTGGGAAATGGGACGGTCGCGCATGGCGATGGCGTTGGGTCTGAATTCCGCTCTGTGTGCTTCACAGCCGCTGGTCCGATCCCGGAACGACAAGCAGTGCACAGTGGAGAACCTGAACTCCTCCAAGGCGTACGTGGTCCGGGTGCGGTGTGTCCAGAACGCCGACTGCTCGCAGTGTGCGTGGAGCGACGCCTACACCGTCCCGTCAGGTCGGCACGCCGTTTTGCACGCCGTTTGGCCCGAGGCCATCTCCCGATCCTCCCTGTCTCTCTCTCTCTCTCTCTCTCTCTCTCTCCCCATTCGCTCCCTGTCTCTCTTCAGCTGCCCTATCCGAATAAAGGCAAAAAGCCCCGAAAAACATCTCTGAAAAGACAAGCAGCTTCCCCTTTTTCCTCCTCAGCTCACGTGTTGACCGTCGTCGGCTCTCGGCCACTAACGCTTCTCCCCTTCCAGAGGAGCGTTAGTGGTTTAAGGCGCTGTACCATGAACCCGGGGACCCAGGTTCAATTCCGGCCCGAGGTCATTTCCCGATCCTCCCTGTCTCTCTCTCTCTCCCTCCCTCCCTGTCTCTCTTCAGCTGTCTCCTCTCCGAACAAAGGCAAAAGGCATCTTTCAAAAGACAAGCAGCTTCCCCTTTTGCCTCTTCGGTGTTGACTGAAACGTCGGCCCTCGGCCTCTAACGCTTCTCCTCTTCCAGAGCTGGCGGAGCCGCCCGTCATCGTCGACCTTAGGTCCGCGGACGTGACGGGGGCGGAGGGGCGCCGGCTGCTGTCTCTGACCTGGAAGGTTGGTCTCCCGAAGTTTCCCCCCCCAAAGTGGTTTCCCGAAACGTGGCGCTCGGCTGAAATCTGTCCCCCCCGCCTCAAGTCTCCCGCTCAGGGGCAGGTGGACGGGTACGAGGTGACGGTGGCGAAGGCGTCGGGCGAGGCGGCGCGCCAGACGCTGAGCACCGCCCGGCCCCAGGTCCGGCTCCTGCTGTCCTACTCGGCGTACCGCGTCGACATCGCCGCCGTCAACAACGCCAGCGTCTCGCCGGCCGCGAGCCGGACCATCCCGCGGCACGAAGGGCCGACCGGTCAGTCCTCGGTTCTTGCATCCGACGTTGCAGCGTTCTGCAACGTTTCTACGCACGATTCATGGACAGGAGCAGATGTTTTCATTCTCTGTCGAAGATGTTCCTGTAGGGACTGACTCGGCTCACGCCATCGTAAGATAAGCTAAAAAGTCAGTCACTTTTTCGGGTAGAGCCAACTTCTCCGTAGTTCCAGGATCCCCGGAACCCAGAGCCGGCTTGTTCGTTTGAAGTTTCCAAAAAAACCCAGAGATCTGAGGGCCGTTCTCCGCGTGTCGTCGCAGGTACGGGGTCCGGGAGGCTGAGCGTGACCGTCCACAGCAATACGTCCCTCACCATCAGCTGGCGGGACGATCTCATCAGGACCTACGTGTGCTACTCCGCAGAGTGGATGAGGAGGGGTCACAGAACAGCATATATGTCGTTCTATCAGAAAGCGGCCAACAACAGGACCTTAAATCCTTTACCAGGTGCGCAAACTTCCACTCGTTCCGGTGAACCCTGACCTTTGACGCTCCCTTTGCCTGAACGGTGTGAGAAAAGGGAGGAGACGGAAAACAGGCTGGTTTCTGGTACAGCACTTCTGAAGCGTCAAGCTCTGAAGCGGTGCCTGACGAGTGCCTGGACATGATCATCCATGAAACGCACTGTTTTTTGTCTCTCAAGTTTTCAAGTGGCTCAAAAGTGCGTTTTCAGACGCAGCCGGGAAACTCCCGGAGGAGAGAGCCGGTTCTGAGTCGAGAGCGGAGCGCATCTTCTCCTAACCTCCCCTTGTCGTCTCGAACACCCAGAGCCCCTGGAGCCCTACGCCAGGTACAGCATCACGCTGCACACGCGGCCCGACAAGCAGACCTGCAACATGAAGCACGTCAACAACAGCGAGAGCACCTACGCCAGCACGCAGTTCTACTTCCTGGAGGGCTGTAAGTCCGATCTACCGAGGCGATGGGTGTCTGACGAAGGCGCAAGCCTCGGGACTCGAGAACGTCCGCAGCGAAGCGGAGCGGGTCGCCGCGGTCGGCGAAACGAATCCGCTTCGAGATGCGAGTCTTTGGTCAGAACGCCAAGCAAGCCAAGGGGGGCCACATGTGCTTAGCTGGGAACCCCAGATAGTGCTCATGCTTCCCAGAGCGAGTCTTTGTTTCTTCACCCCACCCCCCCGCCCACCCCCGTTTTTGGTGCCCTGCTTTTCCTCACTTTCCTAAACCCTTAAGAACCCTTCTTGATGCCCAGTGCACTCCTCCGCTCAGGGCTTACCCCCCCCCCCCCCCCCCCCCCCCCACACACACACACACACACACACACACACAACCAGCCAGCCTGACCCGATGATGCTGTTTGTGCTCCCCAAAGCTCCCGTCAGCGCCCCCGCAAACATCAGCAGCTGCAACGTGACGGCCGACTCCATGGTGCTGGAGTGGGCGTCTGTGCCGGAGGAGGATCTCCGGGGTTTCCTGCTGGGCTACGTTATCCGCTACGCCGAGTGCGGCCCCCGGGGGGCGAGCAGAGGGACAAGTAAGCTCCATCATAAACACGCATGCTTTAAGCCTTTAAAGGGATAGTAGCTGCTATTGTCAGCAAGTTTGCGTGGTCAGGAGGTGTGTGTGTGTGTGTGTGTGTGTGGTATCCAAACTTGTGTGTTCCAACACTGCTTGTACGCGAGGTCGTAAGTGATGGAGAAAGGTTGGAACAACTGCAGGAATCATGAGCGCCAGCCTTCAAGGACGGTTTAACTGTCACTGCTCAGTTTTGGATCACTAAATCTTTGAATCGGAGTGTATTTGGCTCAAGAGCAGACAAGAGCTGACTTGTTATATATATATTACAAAAGCAGCCGCTACTATGAAAGTAGCGAACATCCATCCATTACCCAACCTGCTTGATAACCACCGCCCAGTCTTGCAGGGGTCTGCCGGGGTCCATCCCCAGCTCGTATTCGCACGTAGACAGATGGGTGTGAGTGTGCGCGTGTGCGCTCTCATCCAATCCGATCGGCTGACAAATCGCCCACGGTTTGTGAACGGTTTGTCACTGTGCAGCTTGGCCCAGCTCCATCCATTTTGACAGATTTTCCAGCGCGAAAAGTTTTCATCACCGGTTGCATCAAAAGGGCTTTCTCCACATACTCCTATTTGTGATAATGATAAGCGTGGTCCATCCCCGCCTCCGGTCCCGGAATACCCTTCGGGAGACCCCTGCAAAACCGTTGAAATAAGAGTTTAAACCGGGCCGGGAAAATGGCTGGACGATGATTTAACACAAAGAGTCGCAGGTCAGCCAGATGTGCCGCCATCTGGACACCAAGAAGAGAGGACAGATAACTGGGGCACAAATGCCCCTGCAAAATTTTGCCCATCTGGCAGGCAGTGAGATGATTAAAAGCACTAAAGGATGTCTAGGAACCTCAACAAAAGCCATGAAAGTCCTACTAGTCATCACACCCCCCCCCCCCTTAACTATCATGCTGTTGCCATAGCCAACAATACAAATATTGCATCGTTGCTTTGCTGAATGGTACGCTCTGTTCACAGATGTCACAGTGGATCCGGGATGGAACAGCTACCAACTGGCGGACCTCAAAAGCGATACGGCGTACGAAATC
>CM055201.1:4441544-4497970 GCA_029224185.1 Karalla daura
GGTTGCTATGTGGTTGCTATGCGGTTGCTATGGCTTAACGAGCTTTTCCTGGCGTTGCTATGCGGTTGCCATGCGGTTGCCATGCGGTTGCCATGCGGTTGCCATGCGGTTGCCATGCGGTTGCCATGCGGTTGCTATGCGGCTGCTATGCGGTTGCTATGGCTTAATGAGTGTTCCTGTGTGTTGCTATGCGGTTGCTATGCGGTTGCTATGGCTAAACGAGTGTTGCTATGCGGTTGCTATGGCTGAACGAGTGTTGCTATGCGGTTGCTGTGTGGTTGCTATGGCTGAACGAGTGTTGCTATGCGGTTGCTATGCGGTTGCTATGCGGTTGCTATGTGGTTGCTATCCGGTTGCTATGCGGTTGCTATGCGGTTGCCATGCGGTTGCTATGCGGTTGCTATGGCTTAACAACTGAAGCTGAACATGGCTGCGCAGTTCCACTCCTGATACTGATGTATATATGGATGGGTATAATATTTTCCGTACTGATCGCTGCGCTAAAGGTGGAGGAGTGGCGATTTATGTCAAAAATACCTTTCAAGCAACAGTACAATTATCTTAGTCTGTGCCTATTTGATCTGCTTATCTTGAAATTGAATCCATGAAGGGCTGTGTTATATCCGTTGCAGGATGTTACAGACCCCCTTCTGCATCAAAGGACACCTTATCCTCATTGTCTGACTGATTAGCATCTATAAAGTTTAGTGAGTTGGTTTTATTAGGGGACTTCAACTGGGACTGGTTAACTCCTGCATCTGATTCTTTGAAATGTTTCTGTGATTGAGCACTTTTGACCCAAGTTATAGACTCACCAACCAGGATAAATAATAAACATCCTGAGAAGTCAACACTCCTTGACTTGATTTTAACAAATGTCCCACAGAAATAGAAAGCCATTGCTGTCTTTGCAAATGAGGTTTGCGATCACTGCATTGTTGCTTGTGTGCGAGACACAAAGTTGCCAAAGTGTAAGCCACGTATCGTACTAATGAGGAATCTTTAATCGTTCAGTGAACAAGCTTTTCTAAATGACCTTTATTTCTGTGATTGGAACAAGATTAATCTGGTCCCACAGCCTGAGATAGCATTGCAATATTTTAAATCATTATTGTTAGGCATTATAAATAAACATGCTCCTCTTAGAAAACACAAGATGAAAGGACGTGATAACCCGTGGTTCTCAGAGCAACTATCTGAACTAATTCATGAAGGAGACCTTGCCTGGGCAACTGCTAAAAAATCCAAAAACAAGTCAGACTGGCAACATTTTAGGCATCTGAGAAATAGATGCGTCTCACAAATACGAAAAACCAAAGCAGACTTTTATGTAAATGAAATATGTGACAGCACAAGCAACCCTTCCAAATTCTGGAAGATGATTAAATCATTGTCTTCAGGTGCAAGGGACACGGTACCTCCAAATACTTTAAAGCTGAATAAAATGACATGTCAGAAAAGGGAAGCATGTTAGATTCCTTAAACCAGCATTTTATATCTTCTGGTTTGTTGTTTGAGCAGGAAATTAAACAAGGGACACGTCAAGTGGATTACTCTCTGTCTGGTGAAAATGTACTTTGCCATTTTGATCTTGCTCCTATTACTAGAGAGGAGTTATATAATGCTCTCATTAAGTTAAATACCAAGAAATCCTCTGGTCCTGATAGGTTAGACCCATATTTTTTGAAAATTGATGCTGAACATATTGCTGAACCTTTGACATATATTTTTAACCTGACCATAGAAACTGGAATAATTCCTAGTGTATGGAAATCAGCATATGTCACTCCTTTATTGAAGGGTGGTGACCGATCAAATCCTAATAGTTACAGACCAATATCAAAACTGTCTGCTTTAGCCAAAGTTTTAGAAGGGCTTATAAGTGACCAGCTGAAAGACTTTCTGACAAGAAATAGCATTTTAAATGAGCTGCAGTCTGGTTTCTGAAAGAAGCACAGTACTGTCACTGCCACAATGAAAGTATTAAATGATCTCATAAGTGCTATCGATTCTAAAGAATACTATGCTGCGTTGTTCTTAGATCTGTCAAAGGCTTTTGACACCATTTGGTCTTGTGCCAGAACCGGCGGGATATTGGAATGTCCTCAAAAGCTGTCATGTGGTTTGGCAACTACTTGTGCGGCAGAACACAAAGTGTTCAGGTTAATGGCGTATCCTCCAAACCTTTGACGACTCAAAACGGCGTCCCCCAGGGGTCCATATCGGGCCCCATTTTATTGACTATTGATACAAATGTTTTGTGTCAGAATGTAACTGATGCCAAATGTCACTTTTATGCAGACGACGCTATTTTGTACTCTTCTGCTTCATCGTTAACAGGTGCCACACAAAAGCTACAATCTGCTTTTCATGTAATTCGGTGTAATCTCAATCAATTAAGACTTGTGCTCAACTCTGACAAAACTAAATTGACGTGCCTTTCAAAATCAGGGAAGACAAATGATGCTCGTCAGATTGTTACACAAAATGGTAAAGTGATTGAACGCGTGTCAGTGTACAAATACTTGGGATTTCATTTAGATGAAAATCTGTCTTTTAAATACCATATTGGGTGTCTTAGAAAGAAACTCAGGGTCAAACTTGTTTTTTATTGTTGAAACAAAACTTGCTTTTCTTTTAATGTCAGAAAAAGACTGATTCAGGCCACTTTTTTATCAGTACTTGACTATGGTGACATTTTATACATGCATGCAAATCTCTCCTCCCTGAAAATGCTGCATTCAGTGTATCATTCAGCATTAAGATTTGTAACAAATCTAGGTTTTGGTACTCATCACTGTAGTCTGTATGAGAGTGTTGGGTGGCCTTCTTTGCACAATCCAAGATGGGAACACTGGTATTGTTTTCTTCATAAGGCCATCTTGTGTGATTGGCCCCCTTATTTGTGTTCTCTCTTGGTTCCTAAAGTCAACACCGAAAGCTGTAGTCTCAGGAACGACAGATTGATAAAGTATATCATTCCTGGTACGCGGACTGTTTTTGGGGAAAGTGCCTTCAAAGCGTTTGCTCCCGCGTCTTGGTATAATTTACAGAGTCATCTTCATTTGGATTATCTCCCAAGTTTGGGAAATTTTAAACAGAGAATCAAGGTCTATTTGACCACTGCATGTACATGTTCTTTTGCCGAATGCAGTTGGTGATTTTTACTGGAATGATGCGATTTGCTTGTTTTAGCTGTTTTTATGTTGGCTTTTTTGAGCTGTTTTTATGTTTGTTTTTTTGATATTGTTCAAATCAATGTGGACGTGTTGTGCTGCCTTCTTGGCCAGGACCCCCTTGGAAAAGAGATTCTTAATCTCAATCGGATTATTTCCTGGTTAAATAAAGGTTAATGAATAAATAATAAATAAACAAGCTTTTCCTGTGCGTTGCTCTGCGGTTGCTATGCGGTTGCTATGCGGTTGCTATGCGGTTGCTATGCGGTTGCTATGCGGTTGCTATGGCTGAACGAGTGTTGCTATGCGGTTGCCATGGCTGAACAAGTGTTGCTATGCGGTTGCTATGCGGTTGCCATGCGGTTGCCATGCGGTTGCCATGCGGTTGCCATGCGGTTGCTATGCGGTTGCCATGGCTGAACGAGTGTTGCTATGCGGTTGCTATGCGGTTGCTATGGCTGAACGAGTGTTGCTATGCGGTTGCCATGGCTGAACAAGTGTTGCTATGCGGTTGCTATGCGGTTGCCATGCGGTTGCCATGCGGTTGCTATGCGGTTGCTATGCGGTTGCCATGGCTGAACGAGTGTTGCTATGCGGTTGCTATGCGGTTGCTATGGCTGAACGAGTGTTGCTATGCGGTTGCTATGCGGTTGCTATGGCTGAACGAGTGTTGCTATGCGGTTGCCATGGCTGAACAAGTGTTGCTATGCGGTTGCTATGCGGTTGCCATGCGGTTGCCATGCGGTTGCTATGCGGTTGCTATGCGGTTGCCATGGCTGAACGAGTGTTGCTATGCGGTTGCTATGCGGTTGCTATGGCTGAACGAGTGTTGCTATGCGGTTGCCATGGCTGAACAAGTGTTGCTATGCGGTTGCTATGCGGTTGCTATGCGGTTGCTATGCGGTTGCTATGCGGTTGCTATGCGGTTGCTATGGCTGAACGAGTGTTGCTATGCGGTTGCTATGCAGTTGCTATGCGGTTGCTATGCGGTTGCTATGCGGTTGCCATGGCTGAACGAGTGTTGCTATGCGGTTGCTATGCGGTTGCTATGCGGTTGCCATGCGGTTGCCATGCGGTTGCCATGCGGTTGCTATGCGGTTGCCATGGCTGAACGAGTGTTGCTATGCGGTTGCTATGCGGTTGCTATGGCTGAACGAGTGTTGCTATGCGGTTGCTATGCAGTTGCTATGCGGTTGCTATGCGGTTGCTATGCGGTTGCCATGGCTGAACGAGTGTTGCTATGCGGTTGCTATGCGGTTGCTATGCGGTTGCTATGCAGTTGCTATGCGGTTGCCATGGCTGAACGAGTGTTGCTATGCGGTTGCTATGCGGTTGCTATGCGGTTGCTATGCGGTTGCTATGCGGTTGCTTTGCGGTTGCTATGCGGTTGCTATGCGGTTGCTATGGCTTAACGAGTGTTCCTGTGCGTTGCTATGCAGTTGCTATGCAGTTCCTATGGCTGAACGAGTGTTGCTATGCGGTTGCTATGCGGTTGCTATGCGGTTGCTATGCGGTTGCTATGCGGTTGCTATGCGGTTGCTATGCGGTTGCTATGGCTGAACGACTGTTGCTATGCGGTTGCTATGCGGTTGCTATGCGGTTGCCATGGCTGAACGACTGTTGCTATGCGGTTGCTATGCGGTTGCTATGCGGTTGCTATGCGGTTGCCATGGCTGAACGACTGTTGCTATGCGGTTGCTATGCGGTTGCTATGCGGTTGCTATGCGGTTGCTATGCGGTTGCCATGGCTGAACGAGTGTTGCTATGCTGTTGCTATGCGGTTGCTATGCGGTTGCTATGCGGTTGCTATGCGGTTGCTATGCGGTTGCCATGGCTGAACGACTGTTGCTATGCGGTTGCTTGCTATGCGGTTGCTATGCGGTTGCTATGCGGTTGCTATGCGGTTGCTATGCGGTTGCCATGGCTGAACGACTGTTGCTATGCGGTTGCTATGCGGTTGCTATGCGGTTGCCATGGCTGAACGACTGTTGCTATGCGGTTGCTATGCGGTTGCTATGCGGTTGCTATGCGGTTGCTATGCGGTTGCTATGCGGTTGCCATGGCTGAACGAGTGTTGCTATGCGGTTGCTATGCGGTTGCTATGCGGTTGCCATGCGGTTGCCATGCGGTTGCCATGCGGTTGCTATGCGGTTGCCATGGCTGAACGAGTGTTGCTATGCGGTTGCTATGCGGTTGCTATGGCTGAACGAGTGTTGCTATGCGGTTGCTATGCAGTTGCTATGCGGTTGCTATGCGGTTGCTATGCGGTTGCCATGGCTGAACGAGTGTTGCTATGCGGTTGCTATGCGGTTGCTATGCGGTTGCTATGCAGTTGCTATGCGGTTGCCATGGCTGAACGAGTGTTGCTATGCGGTTGCTATGCGGTTGCTATGCGGTTGCTATGCGGTTGCTATGCGGTTGCTTTGCGGTTGCTATGCGGTTGCTATGCGGTTGCTATGGCTTAACGAGTGTTCCTGTGCGTTGCTATGCAGTTGCTATGCAGTTCCTATGGCTGAACGAGTGTTGCTATGCGGTTGCTATGCGGTTGCTATGCGGTTGCTATGCGGTTGCTATGCGGTTGCTATGCGGTTGCTATGCGGTTGCTATGCGGTTGCTATGGCTGAACGACTGTTGCTATGCGGTTGCTATGCGGTTGCTATGCGGTTGCCATGGCTGAACGACTGTTGCTATGCGGTTGCTATGCGGTTGCTATGCGGTTGCTATGCGGTTGCCATGGCTGAACGACTGTTGCTATGCGGTTGCTATGCGGTTGCTATGCGGTTGCTATGCGGTTGCTATGCGGTTGCCATGGCTGAACGAGTGTTGCTATGCTGTTGCTATGCGGTTGCTATGCGGTTGCTATGCGGTTGCTATGCGGTTGCTATGCGGTTGCTATGCGGTTGCCATGGCTGAACGACTGTTGCTATGCGGTTGCTTGCTATGCGGTTGCTATGCGGTTGCTATGCGGTTGCTATGCGGTTGCTATGCGGTTGCCATGGCTGAACGACTGTTGCTATGCGGTTGCTATGCGGTTGCTATGCGGTTGCCATGGCTGAACGACTGTTGCTATGCGGTTGCTATGCGGTTGCTATGCGGTTGCTATGCGGTTGCTATGCGGTTGCTATGCGGTTGCCATGGCTGAATGACTGTTGCTATGCGGTTGCTATGCGGTTGCTATGCGGTTGCTATGCGGTTGCCATGGCTGAACGACTGTTGCTATGCGGTTGCTATGCGGTTGCTATGCGGTTGCTATGCGGTTGCTATGCGGTTGCCATGGCTGAACGAGTGTTGCTATGCGGTTGCTATGCGGTTGCTATGCGGTTGCCATGGCTGAACGAGTGTTGCTATGCGGTTGCTATGCGGTTGCTATGCGGTTGCTATGCGGTTGCCATGGCTGAACGACTGTTGCTATGCGGTTGCTATGCGGTTGCTATGCGGTTGCTATGCGGTTGCTATGCGGTTGCTATGCGGTTGCCATGGCTGAACGAGTGTTGCTATGCTGTTGCTATGCGGTTGCTATGCGGTTGCTATGCGGTTGCTATGCGGTTGCCATGGCTGAACGAGTGTTGCTATGCGGTTGCTATGCGGTTGCTATGCGGTTGCCATGGCTGAACGAGTGTTGCTATGCGGTTGCTATGCGGTTGCTATGCGGTTGCTATGCGGTTGCCATGGCTGAACGACTGTTGCTATGCGGTTGCTATGCGGTTGCTATGCGGTTGCTATGCGGTTGCTATGCGGTTGCTATGCGGTTGCCATGGCTGAACGAGTGTTGCTATGCTGTTGCTATGCGGTTGCTATGCGGTTGCTATGCGGTTGCTATGCGGTTGCCATGGCTGAACGACTGTTGCTATGCGGTTGCTATGCGGTTGCTATGCGGTTGCTATGCGGTTGCCATGGCTGAACGAGTGTTGCTATGCGGTTGCTATGCGGTTGCTATGCGGTTGCTATGCGGTTGCTATGCGGTTGCTATGCGGTTGCCATGGCTGAACGAGTGTTGCTATGCGGTTGCTATGCGGTTGCTATGCGGTTGCTATGCGGTTGCCATGGCTGAACGAGTGTTGCTATGCGGTTGCTATGCGGTTGCTATGCGGTTGCTATGCCATGGCTGAACCCTCCTGTTATGCTCGTTTCTCAGGTACAGCAATGCTGTTCCCGGGTCAATTTGACCCGGTGCATGTTTAAATGCCCACAAGATGTCAGAAACCAAAAGAATCCAAACAAACATTGTTAATATGTCATTACTAACTCCATGACTAACTATTCTATCAATATTTAGTGCAATGGTGTTCCTGACCTCTAACAGGTAATGGTCCAATTATGATACGATACACTCGTTTTTCATAAAAAATACATGTTTAAACTTTTTTTTTATGTTTCACCGCTTTATTTCTTTGGAAAGACCAACATATAAAACAATAGTTTTACACAACATTGAAACACAGCATTTACATTTTGTTTGACATACATGCACCTTTCGCGAACCAGAAATGAACAAAATCGCCATACGACAAACAAGCAATTGCAATATGAACAAGGTGTGTCTGCCTGGATGTCTGTGTATCTACACAGCATATGAGTGACATGTCATCACACTGTGCTTTGTGCAAATGAATTTTGCACATTGTGCGCAGGTCATGCTTGTCTTGACATCGTCAGATGGCCTGGAGACCTGGCACCTCTTCCTCTTCCTCTTCCCCTCAGCAGCAGCCTATAAACAAGAGGACCGTGAGGATTACTTTACTATTCTTTTGATAGTCCCAAGACACACGCAACGCACATTTATACTGTACACCTATACACACACACACACACACACACACACACACACACACACTTACCTCCCGCACTGGTGTGCTTGATGCAGTCCTCTCCTGGATCTCCCTCGCTGTGGCTGCAGCAGCAGCTGGGGCCCTTGGCAGGTACCGCCTCCGTTGGATGTGCGGTGACACGAGTGTCTTCCCCGGTTCCTCGAGAAAGATGCGTCTCTTGCACAGCTTTGACACGTTCCAGTCAGGAAAGATCTCGGTCCAAATGACAAACGCATTGTAGGCCGCTACATCCATCGTGCTATGAAAGACGACCAGTGGCCAGCGCGCAGTCGTTCGTTTGGTGCTGTAGCACCCTGTCACTTGATCTAAACTGTCAACCCCCCCTTTGGTGGCATTGTAATCCAGGATCATGCTTGGTTTCTGGTCCTCGCTTGTGCCGATTTCAGCATTTTTGTGCAGAGTACTCATGAGCGCAACATGTTTTCCCTTTTTGGGGCAGCAAGACACGAGGGCTGTGGCGTCTGTGAAGGCAAACACGGAAGATGGAAGGGCCCCGTTCTTGATGACCAGCAGCTCAGCAGGGCGTTCGGTCCCGTTCTTTCGGACAGTTCCGACCGTTGTGAGCTTTCTCTTGAGAAGCTCCTGACCCGAAGTTGTCGTCGGTGAAAAAATGGTCGCAGGTTATGTGGTGTCCCCTGAAACCCTGTGCCATGTCGAGCGCGACCCTCGTTCCCTGATTCTTCTCTGGGGCTCCTCCAACTGGCTTTCCAGTGTAAACCTGCATGTTCAACGCATAGCTGGTGTTTGCATCGCATGCTGCCCAGATTTTGATCCCATATTTTGCTGGTTTGGAATCCATGTATCCCCTAAATGGGCAGCGACCTCTGAATGCCACCGGCCCTTCATGGACGGTGATATCAGGGCCTGGGTTATAGAGAAGTGGAAGTGGCTCTACCCACTCGTCCCACACTGTCCTAATAGCTGCCAGCTTGTCTCTCTCCCGTCTACCGGCCCTCGTCTCTCGATGATCGAATCCGATCACTCTGGAGAAACCGTGAAAAGTCTCCAGAGACACTGTGGCTCGAAATATAGCCCTGCCCGTCTCAGCATCCCAAAGACCGGCTGTCGATTCATCCTTGGACTTATAGACCCCAGCCAGGAGGAGGACCCCAAAATACGCATGGAAATGCCTTTTGTAAAAGTTTGAGAACAACACCCAAACTCACCACCATCCACTGTCACCTCGACTCAGCCCACACTCACACTCACACATGCGCACAGACACAGAGAGAGAGAGAGACAGAGACAGAGAGAGAGAGGGGTGAAAACCCAGATTAACGACAGTGGCCCTATCTCGGGCCCCCGATGGGGTTCTAGCTGGGTGAGATGCCATGCGTCCATGGAATAGTCACGCACGCACACATGGCAAGCTACTGGTCCGACATCGGTCGGGAGTTCCTGCGCCCCCTGCTGGACGCAAAGAGTCTGTTCACGTTTAATTGCCAAGTTACTTCAGTCCACCTCCGACCTCGACCGGTTCAAAATATTGCCGTTTGGAACATCAGGGTACGTGCGGGACCCTTTGAGTTGACTTGCGTAGCTTTGTGGAAATGGACTCGACTACTTGAAGAACCGATCGACACTTTGAGCTATAACCGGGAGCACGTCTTTCGTTTATTAAACAGACCTAGTTTGCAATTCAATCTATAGAGCAGATCTCCTACACACCTCTCAAAGGGCTGGTGCTTCAAGTCCAGATGGGACATATAGAGATCTAGAGATAATATATGAAAAAAACAGCCGACAGCTGACAACAGAACACGTCAGCGTGGGTTAGCCGAGTTAGCTGACGCTTGAGCGTGCCGTGAGCCACGGCCTGCGGGACCTGGCGGTAGGTTCCGCTTTTTAAAATGTGAAAGTTCAAATGCAGGTGAACTGCTGATTAGAAACCACGGCTGATGGAGAGAGGTGGCTGCGGTGCTTTTGAAGACCGATACGGCGCCGTGAAGCCAGATATCATAGCCACACTGGAGCGCCTCCATGTTTCTCACACCCCGAGCCGTGCTGGTGCGTAGCCACGGTCCACCGATGACACTGGATGCGCCACCGTGTCTTTGCCTGTTGGTCGGTGACAACGGGAACTGCTCTGGACCGCTTGCGAGTGCGTCTCGCTCACCCGGGAGTTCAAATTGCCCACGTAGACCGTCCTCCCGATCTGGTGGAGTTTGGTTACTATGCGGTTGCGATGCGGTTGCTATGCGGTTGCCATGGCTGACCGAGTGTTGCTATGCGGTTGCTATGCGGTTGCTATGCGGTTGCTATGCGGTTGCTTTGCGGTTTCTATGCGGTTGCTAGGGCTGAACGAGTGTTGCTATGCGGTTGCTATGCGGTTGCCATGGCTGAACGACTGTTGCTATGCGGTTGCTATGCGGTTGCTATGCGGTTGCTATGCGGTTACCATGGCTGAACGACTGTTGCTATGCGGTTGCTATGCGGTTGCTATGCGGTTGCTATGCGGTTGCTATGCGGTTGCCATGGCTGAACGACTGTTGCTATGCGGTTGCTATGCGGTTGCTATGCGGTTGCTATGCGGTTGCTATGCGGTTGCCATGGCTGAACGAGTGTTGCTATGCGGTTGCTATGCGGTTGCTATGCGGTTGCTATGCCATGGCTGAACCCTCCTGTTATGTTGGTTTCTCAGGTACAGCAATGCTGTTCCCGGGTCAATTTGACCCGGTGCATGTTTAAATGCCCACAAGATGTCAGAAACCAAAAGAATCCAAACAAACATTGTTAATATGTCATTACTAACTCCATGACTAACTATTCTATCAATATTTAGTGCAATGGTGTTCCTGACCTCTAACAGGTAATGGTCCAATTATGATACGATACACTCGTTTTTCATAAAAAATACATGTTTAAACTTTTTTTTTATGTTTCACCGCTTTATTTCTTTGGAAAGCCCAACATATAAAACAATAGTTTTACACAACATTGAAACACAGCATTTACATTTTGTGTGACATACATGCACCTTTCGCGAACCAGAAATGAACAAAATCGCAATACGACAAACAAGCAATTGCAATATGAACAAGGTGTGTCTGCCTGCATGTCTGTGCATCTACACAGCACATGAGTGACATGTCATCACACTGTGCTTTGTGCAAATGAATTTTGCACATTTTGCGCAGGTCATGCTTGTCTTGACATCGTCAGATGGCCTGGAGACCTGGCACCTCTTCCTCTTCCTCTTCCCCTCAGCAGCAGCCTATAAACAAGAGGACCGTGAGGATTACTTTACTATTCTTTTGATAGTCCCAAGACACACGCAACGCACATTTATACTGCACACTTATACACACACACACACACACACACACACACACACACACACACACACACACACACACTTACACTTACCTCCCGCACTGGTGTGCTTGATGCAGTCCTCTCCTGGATCTCCCTCGCTGTGGCTGCAGCAGCAGCTGGGGCCCTTGGCAGGTGCCGCCTCCGTTGGATGTGCGGTGACACGAGTGTCTTCCCCGGTTCCTCGAGAAAGATGCGTCTCTTGCACAGCTTTGACACGTTCCAGTCAGGAAAGATCTCGGTCCAAATGACAAACGCATTGTAGGCCGCTACATCCATCGTGTTATGAAAGACGACCAGTGGCCAGCGCGCAGTCGTTCGTTTGGTGCTGTAGCACCCTGTCACTTTATCTAAACTGTCAACCCCCCCTTTGGTGGCATTGTAATCCAGGATCACGCTTGGTTTCTGGTCCTCGCTTGTGCCGATTTCAGCATTTTTGTGCAGAGTACTCGTGAGCACAACATGTTTTCCCTTTTTGGGGCAGCAAGACACGAGGGCTGTGGCGTCTGTGAAGGCAAACACGGAAGATGGAAGGGCCCCGTTCTTGATGACCAGCAGCTCAGCAGGGCGTTCGGTCCCGTTCTTTCGGACAGTTCCGACCGTTGTGAGCTTTCTCTTGAGAAGCTCCTGACCCGAAGTTGTAGTCGGTGAAAAAATGGTCGCAGGTTATGTGGTGTCCCCTGAAACCCTGTGCCATGTCGAGCGCGACCCTCGTTCCCTGATTCTTCTCTGGGGCTCCTCCAAGCGGCTTTCCAGTGTAAACCTGCATGTTCAACGCATAGCTGGTGTTTGCATCGCATGCTGCCCAGATTTTGATCCCATATTTTGCTGGTTTGGAAGGCATGTATCGCCTAAATGGGCAGCCACCTCTGAATGCCACCGGCCCTTCATGGACGGTGATATCAGGGCCTGGGTTACAGAGAAGTGGAAGTCGCTCTACCCACTCGTCCCACACTGTCCTAATAGCTGCCAGCTTGTCTCTCTCCCGTCTACCGGCCCTCGTCTCTCGATGATCGAATCCGATCACTCTGGAGAAACCGTGAAAAGTCTCCAGAGACACTGTGGCTCGAAATATAGCCCTGCCCGTCTCAGCATCCCAAAGACCGGCTGTCGATTCATCCTTGGACTTATAGACCCCAGCCAGGAGGAGGACCCCAAAATACGCATGGAAATGCCTTTTGTAAAAGTTTGAGAACAACACCCAAACTCACCACCATCCACTGTCACCTCGACTCAGCCCACACTCACACTCACACATGCGCACAGACACAGAGAGAGAGAGAGACAGAGACAGAGAGAGAGAGGGGTGAAAACCCAGATTAACGACAGTGGCCCTATCTCGGGCCCCCGATGGGGTTCTAGCTGGGTGAGATGCCATGCGTCCATGGAATAGTCACGCACGCACACATGGCAAGCTACTGGTCCGACATCGGTCGGGAGTTCCTGCGCCCCCTGCTGGACGCAAAGAGTCTGTTCACGTTTAATTGCCAAGTTACTTCAGTCCACCTCCGACCTCGACCGGTTCAAAATATTGCCGTTTGGAACATCAGGGTACGTGCGGGACCCTTTGAGTTGACTTGCGTAGCTTTGTGGAAATGGACTCGACTACTTGAAGAACCGATCGACACTTTGAGCTATAACCGGGAGCACGTCTTTCGTTTATTAAACAGACCTAGTTTGCAATTCAATCTATAGAGCAGATCTCCTACACACCTCTCAAAGGGCTGGTGCTTCAAGTCCAGATGGGACATATAGAGATCTAGAGATAATATATGAAAAAAACAGCCGACAGCTGACAACAGAACACGTCAGCGTGGGTTAGCCGAGTTAGCTGACGCTTGAGCGTGCCGTGAGCCACGGCCTGCGGGACCTGGCGGTAGGTTCCGCTTTTTAAAATGTGAAAGTTCAAATGCAGGTGAACTGCTGATTAGAAACCACGGCTGATGGAGAGAGGTGGCTGCGGTGCTTTTGAAGACCGATACGGCGCCGTGAAGCCAGATATCATAGCCACACTGGAGCGCCTCCATGTTTCTCACACCCCGAGCCGTGCTGGTGCGTAGCCACGGTCCACCGATGACACTGGATGCGCCACCGTGTCTTTGCCTGTTGGTCGGTGACAACGGGAACTGCTCTGGACCGCTTGCGAGTGCGTCTCGCTCACCCGGGAGTTCAAATTGCCCACGTAGACCGTCCTCCCGATCTGGTGGAGTTTGGTTACTATGCGGTTGCGATGCGGTTGCTATGCGGTTGCCATGGCTGACCGAGTGTTGCTATGCGGTTGCTATGCGGTTGCTATGCGGTTGCTATGCGGTTGCTTTGCGGTTTCTATGCGGTTGCTAGGGCTGAACGAGTGTTGCTATGCGGTTGCTATGCGGTTGCCATGGCTGAACGACTGTTGCTATGCGGTTGCTATGCGGTTGCTATGCGGTTGCTATGCGGTTACCATGGCTGAACGACTGTTGCTATGCGGTTGCTATGCGGTTGCTATGCGGTTGCTATGCGGTTGCTATGCGGTTGCCATGGCTGAACGACTGTTGCTATGCGGTTGCTATGCGGTTGCTATGCGGTTGCTATGCGGTTGCTATGCGGTTGCCATGGCTGAACGAGTGTTGCTATGCGGTTGCTATGCGGTTGCTATGCGGTTGCTATGCCATGGCTGAACCCTCCTGTTATGTTGGTTTCTCAGGTACAGCAATGCTGTTCCCGGGTCAATTTGACCCGGTGCATGTTTAAATGCCCACAAGATGTCAGAAACCAAAAGAATCCAAACAAACATTGTTAATATGTCATTACTAACTCCATGACTAACTATTCTATCAATATTTAGTGCAATGGTGTTCCTGACCTCTAACAGGTAATGGTCCAATTATGATACGATACACTCGTTTTTCATAAAAAATACATGTTTAAACTTTTTTTTTATGTTTCACCGCTTTATTTCTTTGGAAAGCCCAACATATAAAACAATAGTTTTACACAACATTGAAACACAGCATTTACATTTTGTGTGACATACATGCACCTTTCGCGAACCAGAAATGAACAAAATCGCAATACGACAAACAAGCAATTGCAATATGAACAAGGTGTGTCTGCCTGCATGTCTGTGCATCTACACAGCACATGAGTGACATGTCATCACACTGTGCTTTGTGCAAATGAATTTTGCACATTTTGCGCAGGTCATGCTTGTCTTGACATCGTCAGATGGCCTGGAGACCTGGCACCTCTTCCTCTTCCTCTTCCCCTCAGCAGCAGCCTATAAACAAGAGGACCGTGAGGATTACTTTACTATTCTTTTGATAGTCCCAAGACACACGCAACGCACATTTATACTGCACACTTATACACACACACACACACACACACACACACACACACACACACACACACACACACACTTACACTTACCTCCCGCACTGGTGGGCTTGATGCAGTCCTCTCCTGGATCTCCCTCGCTGTGGCTGCAGCAGCAGCTGGGGCCCTTGGCAGGTGCCGCCTCCGTTGGATGTGCGGTGACACGAGTGTCTTCCCCGGTTCCTCGAGAAAGATGCGTCTCTTGCACAGCTTTGACACGTTCCAGTCAGGAAAGATCTCGGTCCAAATGACAAACGCATTGTAGGCCGCTACATCGATCGTGTTATGAAAGACGACCGATGGCCAGCGCGCAGTCATTCGTTTGGTGCTGTAGCACCCTGTCACTTTATCTAAACTGTCAACCCCCCCTTTGGTGGCATTGTAATCCAGGATCATGCTTGGTTTCTGGTCCTCGCTTGTGCCGATTTCAGCATTTTTGTGCAGAGTACTCGTGAGCACAACATGTTTTCCCTTTTTGGGGCAGCAAGACACGAGGGCTGTGGCGTCTGTGAAGGCAAACACGGAAGATGGAAGGGCCCCGTTCTTGATGACCAGCAGCTCAGCAGGGCGTTCGGTCCCGTTCTTTCGGACAGCTCCGACCGTTGTGAGCTTTCTCTTGAGAAGCTCCTGACCCGAAGTTGTCGTCGGTGAGAAAATGGTCGCAGGTTATGTGGTGTCCCCTGAAACCCTGTGCCATGTCGAGCGCGACCCTCGTTCCCTGATTCTTCTCTGGGGCTCCTCCAAGCGGCTTTCCAGTGTAAACCTGCATGTTCAACGCATAGCTGGTGTTTGCATCGCATGCTGCCCAGATTTTGATCCCATAGTTTGCTGGTTTGGAATCCATGTATCGCCTAAATGGGCAGCGACCTCTGAATGCCACCGGCCCTTCATGGACGGTGATATTAGGGCCTGGGCTATAGAGAAGTGGAAGTGGCTCTACCCACTCGTCCCACACTGTCCTAATAGCTGCCAGCTTGTCTCTCTCCCGTCTACCGGCCCTCGTCTCTCGACGATGGAATCCGATCACTCTGGAGAAACTATGAAAAGTCTCCAGAGACATTGTGGCTAGAAATATAGCCCTGCCCGTCTCAGCATCCCAAAGACCGGCTGTCGATTCATCCTTGGACTTATAGACCCCAGCCAGGAGGAGGACCCCAAAATACGCATCGAAATGCGTTTTGTAAAAGTTTGAGAACAACACCCAAACTCACCACCATCCACTGTCACCTCGACTCAGCCCACACTCACACTCACACATGCGCACAGACACAGAGAGAGAGAGACAGAGACAGAGAGAGAGAGAGAGACAGAGACAGAGAGAGAGAGAGAGAGGGGTGAAAACCGAGATTAACGACAGTGGCCCTATCTCGGGCCCCCGATGGGGTTCTAACTGGGTGAGATACCATGTGTCCATGGAATAGTCACGCACGCACACATGGCAAGCTACTGGTCCGACATCGGTCGGGAGTTCCTGCGCCCCCTGCTGGACGCAAAGAGTCTGTTCACGTTTAATTGCCAAGTTACTTCAGTCCACCTCCGACCTCGACCGGCTCAAAATATTGGCGTTTGGAACATCAGGGTACGTGCGGGACCCTTTGAGTTGACTTCCGTAGCTTTGTGGAAATCGACTCGACTACTTTTAGAACCGATCGACACTTTGAGCTATAACCGGGAGCACGTCTTTCGTTTATTAAACAGACCTAGTTTGCAATTCAATCTATAGAGCAGACCTCCTACACACCTCTCAAAGGGCTGGTGCTTCAAGTCCAAATGGGACATATAGAGATCTCGAGATAATATATCAAAAAAACAGCTGACAGCTGACAACGGAACACGTCAGCGTGGGTTAGCCGAGTTAGCTGACGCTTGAGCGTGCCGTGAGCCACGGCCTGCGGGACCTGGCGGTAGGTTCCGCTTTTTAAAATGTGAAATGTGAAAGTTCAAATGCAGGTGAACTGCTGATTAGAAACCACGGCTGATGGAAAGAGGTGGCTGCGGTGCTTTTGAAGACCGATACGGCGCCGTGAAGCCAGATATCATAGCCACACTGGAGCGCCTCCATGTTTCTCACACCCCGAGCCGTGCTGGTGCGTAGCCACGGTCCACTGATGACACTAGATGCGCCACCGTGTCTTTACAACGGGAACTGCTCTTGACCGCTTGCGAGTGCGTCTCGCTCACCCGGGAGTTCAAATTGCCCACGTAGACCGTCCTCCCGATCTGGTGACATTTGGTTGCTATGCGGTTGCTATGCGGTTGCTATGCGGTTGCCATGGCTGAACAAGTGTTGCTATGCGGTTGCTATGCGGTTGCTATGCGGTTGCTATGCGGTTGCTATGCGGTTGCTTTGCGGTTTCTATGCGGTTGCTATGCGGTTGCTAGGGCTGAACGAGTGTTGCTATGCGGTTGCTATGCGGTTGCTATGCGGTTGCTATGCGGTTGCCATGGCTGAACGAGTGTTGCTATGCGGTTGCTATGCGGTTGCCATGGCTGAACGAGTGTTGCTATGCTGTTGCTATTCGGTTGCTATGCGGTTGCTATGCGGTTGCTATGCGGTTGCTATGCGGTTGCTATGCGGTTGCCATGGCTGAACGACTGTTGCTATGCGGTTGCTATGCGGTTGCTATGCGGTTGCTATGCGGTTGCTATGCGGTTGCCATGGCTGAACGACTGTTGCTATGCGGTTGCTATGCGGTTGCTATGCGGTTGCTATGCGGTTGCCATGGCTGAACGAGTGTTGCTATGCGGTTGCTATGCGGTTGCTATGCGGTTGCTATGCCATGGCTAAACCCTCCTGTTATGCTCGTTTCTCAGGTACAGCAATGCTGTTCCCGGGTCAATTTGACCCGTTGCATGTTTAAATACCCACAAGATGTCAGAAACCAAAAGAATCCAAACAAACATTGTTAATATGTCATTACTAACTCCATGACTAACTATTCTATCAATATTTAGTGCAATGGTGTTCCTTCCCTCTAACAGGTAGTGGTCCAATTATGATATGATACACTCGTTTTTCATAAAAAATACATGTTTAAACTTTTTTTTTTATGTTTCACCACTTTATTTCTTTTGAAAGACCAACATATAAAACACAGTAGTTTTACACAACATTGAAACACAGCATTTACATTTTGTTTGACATACATGCACCTTTCGCGAACCAGACATACATACATGCACCTTTCGCGAACCAGAAATGAACAAAATCGCCATACTACTACCAGAGCGGCTGCTTATACAGGCTGCGAGCTTTGGGAGAGAGGAATCAGCTGGACCTCACAGTGGAGGGATTTCAGTCCTGGATGTGGAGAGGCCTCACTTTTCTCGCATAGCTGGTGTTTGCATCGCATGCTGCCCAGATTTTGATCCCATATTTTGCTGGTTTGGAATCCATGTATCGCCTAAATGGGCAGCGACCTCTGAATGCCACCGGCCCTTCATGGACGGTGATATTAGGGCCTGGGTTATAGAGAAGTGGAAGTGGCTCTACCCACTCGTCCCACACTGTCCTAATAGCTGCCAGCTTGTCTCTCTCCCGTCTACCGGCCCTCGTCTCTCGACGATCGAATCCGATCACTCTGGAGAAACTATGAAAAGTCTCCAGAGACATTGTGGCTAGAAATATAGCCCTGCCCGTCTCAGCATCCCAAAGACCGGCTGTCGATTCATCCTTGGACTTATAGACCCCAGCCAGGAGGAGGACCCCAAAATACGCATGGAAATGCGTTTTGTAAAAGTTTGAGAACAACACCCAAACTCACCACCATCCACTGTCACCTCGACTCAGCCCACACTCACACTCACACATGCGCACAGACACAGAGAGAGAGAGACAGAGACAGAGAGAGAGAGAGAGACAGAGACAGAGAGAGAGAGAGAGAGGGGTGAAAACCGAGATTAACGACAGTGGCCCTATCTCGGGCCCCCGATGGGGTTCTAACTGGGTGAGATACCATGTGTCCATGGAATAGTCACGCACGCACACATGGCAAGCTACTGGTCCGACATCGGTCGGGAGTTCCTGCGCCCCCTGCTGGACGCAAAGAGTCTGTTCACGTTTAATTGCCAAGTTACTTCAGTCCACCTCCGACCTCGACCGGCTCAAAATATTGGCGTTTGGAACATCAGGGTACGTGCGGGACCCTTTGAGTTGACTTCCGTAGCTTTGTGGAAATCGACTCGACTACTTTAAGAACCGATCGACACTTTGAGCTGTAACCGGGAGCACGTCTTTCGTTTATTAAACAGACCTAGTTTGCAATTCAGTCTATAGAGCAGACCTCCTACACACCTCTCAAAGGGCTGGTGCTTCAAGTCCAGATGGGACATATAGAGATCTAGAGATAATATATGAAAAAAACAGCTGACAGCTGACAACAGAACACGTCAGCGTGGGTTAGCCCAGTTAGCTGACGCTTGAGCGTGCCGTGAGCCACGGCCTGCGGGACCTGGCGGTAGGTTCCGCTTTTTAAAATGTGAAATGTGAAAGTTCAAATGCAGGTGAACTGCTGATTAGAAACCACGGCTGATGGAAAGAGGTGGCTGCGGTGCTTTTGAAGACCGATACGGCGCCGTGAAGCCAGATATCATAGCCACACTGGAGCGCCTCCATGTTTCTCACACCCCGACCCGTGCTGGTGCGTAGCCACGGTCCACCGATGACACTAGATGCGCCACCGTGTCTTTGCCTGTTGGTCGGTGACAACGGGAACTGCTCTGGACCGCTTGCGAGTGCGTCTCGCTCACCCGGGAGTTCAAATTGCCCACGTAGACCGTCCTCCCGATCTGGTGCGGTTGCGATGCGGTTGCCATGGCTGAACAAGTGTTGCTATGCGGTTGCTATGCGGTTGCTATGCGGTTGCTATGCAGTTGCTATGGCTGAACGAGTGTTGCTATGCGGTTGCTATGTGGTTGCTATGGCTGAACGAGTGTTGCTATGCGGTTGCTATGCGGTTGCTATGCGGTTGCCATGGCTGAATGAGTGTTGCTATGCGGTTGCTATGCAGTTGCTATGCGGTTGCTATGCGGTTGCAATGGCTTAACAAGTTTTCCTGTGTTGCTATGCTGTTGCTATGCTGTTGCTATGCTGTTGCTATGCGGTTGCTATGTAGTTGCTATGCGGTTGCTATGCGGTTGCTATGGCTTAACGAGCTTTTCCTGGCGTTGCTATGCTGTTGCTATGCTGTTGCTATGCTGTTGCTATGCGGTTGCTATGCGGTTGCTATGCGGTTGCTATGCGGTTGCTATGCGGTTGCTATGCGGTTGCTATGCGGTTGCCATGGCTGAACGACTGTTGCTATGCGGTTGCTATGCGGTTGCTATGCGGTTGCCATGGCTGAACGAGTGTTGCTATGCGGTTGCTATGCGGTTGCTATGCGGTTGCTATGCGGTTGCTATGCGGTTGCTATGCCATGGCTGAACCCTCCTGTTATGTTGGTTTCTCAGGTACAGCAATGCTGTTCCCGGGTCAATTTGACCCGGTGCATGTTTAAATACCCACAAGATGTCAGAAACCAAAAGAATCCAAACAAACATTGTTAATATGTCATTAGTAACTCCATGACTAACTATTCTATCAATATTTAGTGCAATGGTGTTCCTTACCTCTAACAGGTAATGGTCCAATTATGATACGATACACTCGTTTTTCATAAAAAATACATGTTTAAACTTTTTTTTTTATGTTTCACCGCTTTATTTCTTTTGAAAGACCAACATGTAAAACACAATAGTTTTACACAACATTGAAACACAGCATTTACATTTTGTTTGACATACATGCACTTTTCGCGAACCAGAAATGAACAAAATCGCAATACGACAAACAAGCAATTGCAATACGAACGAGGTGTGTCTGCCTGTATGTCTGTGTATCTACACAGCACATGAGTGACATGTCATCACACTTTGTGCAAATGAATTTTGCACATTTTGCGCAGGTCATGCTTGTCTTGACATCGTCAGATGGCCTGGAGACCTGGCACCTCTTCCTCTTCCTCTTCCCCTCAGCAGCAGCCTATAAACAAGAGGACCGTGATTACTTTACTATTCTTTTGATAGTCCCAAGACACACGCAATGCACATTTATACTGTACACCTATACACACACACACACACACACACACACACACACACACACACACACACACACACACACACACACACTTACACTTACCTCCCGCACTGGTGGGCTTGATGCAGTCCTCTCCTGGATCTCCCTCGCTGTGGCTGCAGCAGCAGCTGGGGCCCTTGGCAGGTGCCGCCTCCGTTGGATGTGCGGTGACACGAGTGTCTTCCCCGGTTCCTCGAGAAAGATGCGTCTCTTGCACAGCTTTGACACGTTCCAGTCAGGAAAGATCTCGGTCCAAATGACAAACGCATTGTAGGCCGCTACATCGATCGTGTTATGAAAGACGACCGATGGCCAGCGCGCAGTCATTCGTTTGGTGCTGTAGCACCCTGTCACTTTATCTAAACTGTCAACCCCCCCTTTGGTGGCATTGTAATCCAGGATCATGCTTGGTTTCTGGTCCTCGCTTGTGCCGATTTCAGCATTTTTGTGCAGAGTACTCGTGAGCACAACATGTTTTCCCTTTTTGGGGCAGCAAGACACGAGGGCTGTGGCGTCTGTGAAGGCAAACACGGAAGATGGAAGGGCCCCGTTCTTGATGACCAGCAGCTCAGCAGGGCGTTCGGTCCCGTTCTTTCGGACAGCTCCGACCGTTGTGAGCTTTCTCTTGAGAAGCTCCTGACCCGAAGTTGTCGTCGGTGAGAAAATGGTCGCAGGTTATGTGGTGTCCCCTGAAACCCTGTGCCATGTCGAGCGCGACCCTCGTTCCCTGATTCTTCTCTGGGGCTCCTCCAAGCGGCTTTCCAGTGTAAACCTGCATGTTCAACGCATAGCTGGTGTTTGCATCGCATGCTGCCCAGATTTTGATCCCATAGTTTGCTGGTTTGGAATCCATGTATCGCCTAAATGGGCAGCGACCTCTGAATGCCACCGGCCCTTCATGGACGGTGATATTAGGGCCTGGGCTATAGAGAAGTGGAAGTGGCTCTACCCACTCGTCCCACACTGTCCTAATAGCTGCCAGCTTGTCTCTCTCCCGTCTACCGGCCCTCGTCTCTCGACGATGGAATCCGATCACTCTGGAGAAACTATGAAAAGTCTCCAGAGACATTGTGGCTAGAAATATAGCCCTGCCCGTCTCAGCATCCCAAAGACCGGCTGTCGATTCATCCTTGGACTTATAGACCCCAGCCAGGAGGAGGACCCCAAAATACGCATCGAAATGCGTTTTGTAAAAGTTTGAGAACAACACCCAAACTCACCACCATCCACTGTCACCTCGACTCAGCCCACACTCACACTCACACATGCGCACAGACACAGAGAGAGAGAGACAGAGACAGAGAGAGAGAGAGAGACAGAGACAGAGAGAGAGAGAGAGAGGGGTGAAAACCGAGATTAACGACAGTGGCCCTATCTCGGGCCCCCGATGGGGTTCTAACTGGGTGAGATACCATGTGTCCATGGAATAGTCACGCACGCACACATGGCAAGCTACTGGTCCGACATCGGTCGGGAGTTCCTGCGCCCCCTGCTGGACGCAAAGAGTCTGTTCACGTTTAATTGCCAAGTTACTTCAGTCCACCTCCGACCTCGACCGGCTCAAAATATTGGCGTTTGGAACATCAGGGTACGTGCGGGACCCTTTGAGTTGACTTCCGTAGCTTTGTGGAAATCGACTCGACTACTTTTAGAACCGATCGACACTTTGAGCTATAACCGGGAGCACGTCTTTCGTTTATTAAACAGACCTAGTTTGCAATTCAATCTATAGAGCAGACCTCCTACACACCTCTCAAAGGGCTGGTGCTTCAAGTCCAAATGGGACATATAGAGATCTCGAGATAATATATCAAAAAAACAGCTGACAGCTGACAACGGAACACGTCAGCGTGGGTTAGCCGAGTTAGCTGACGCTTGAGCGTGCCGTGAGCCACGGCCTGCGGGACCTGGCGGTAGGTTCCGCTTTTTAAAATGTGAAATGTGAAAGTTCAAATGCAGGTGAACTGCTGATTAGAAACCACGGCTGATGGAAAGAGGTGGCTGCGGTGCTTTTGAAGACCGATACGGCGCCGTGAAGCCAGATATCATAGCCACACTGGAGCGCCTCCATGTTTCTCACACCCCGAGCCGTGCTGGTGCGTAGCCACGGTCCACTGATGACACTAGATGCGCCACCGTGTCTTTACAACGGGAACTGCTCTTGACCGCTTGCGAGTGCGTCTCGCTCACCCGGGAGTTCAAATTGCCCACGTAGACCGTCCTCCCGATCTGGTGACATTTGGTTGCTATGCGGTTGCTATGCGGTTGCTATGCGGTTGCCATGGCTGAACAAGTGTTGCTATGCGGTTGCTATGCGGTTGCTATGCGGTTGCTATGCGGTTGCTATGCGGTTGCTTTGCGGTTTCTATGCGGTTGCTATGCGGTTGCTAGGGCTGAACGAGTGTTGCTATGCGGTTGCTATGCGGTTGCTATGCGGTTGCTATGCGGTTGCCATGGCTGAACGAGTGTTGCTATGCGGTTGCTATGCGGTTGCCATGGCTGAACGAGTGTTGCTATGCTGTTGCTATTCGGTTGCTATGCGGTTGCTATGCGGTTGCTATGCGGTTGCTATGCGGTTGCTATGCGGTTGCCATGGCTGAACGACTGTTGCTATGCGGTTGCTATGCGGTTGCTATGCGGTTGCTATGCGGTTGCTATGCGGTTGCCATGGCTGAACGACTGTTGCTATGCGGTTGCTATGCGGTTGCTATGCGGTTGCTATGCGGTTGCCATGGCTGAACGAGTGTTGCTATGCGGTTGCTATGCGGTTGCTATGCGGTTGCTATGCCATGGCTAAACCCTCCTGTTATGCTCGTTTCTCAGGTACAGCAATGCTGTTCCCGGGTCAATTTGACCCGTTGCATGTTTAAATACCCACAAGATGTCAGAAACCAAAAGAATCCAAACAAACATTGTTAATATGTCATTACTAACTCCATGACTAACTATTCTATCAATATTTAGTGCAATGGTGTTCCTTCCCTCTAACAGGTAGTGGTCCAATTATGATATGATACACTCGTTTTTCATAAAAAATACATGTTTAAACTTTTTTTTTTATGTTTCACCACTTTATTTCTTTTGAAAGACCAACATATAAAACACAGTAGTTTTACACAACATTGAAACACAGCATTTACATTTTGTTTGACATACATGCACCTTTCGCGAACCAGACATACATACATGCACCTTTCGCGAACCAGAAATGAACAAAATCGCCATACTACTACCAGAGCGGCTGCTTATACAGGCTGCGAGCTTTGGGAGAGAGGAATCAGCTGGACCTCACAGTGGAGGGATTTCAGTCCTGGATGTGGAGAGGCCTCACTTTTCTCGCATAGCTGGTGTTTGCATCGCATGCTGCCCAGATTTTGATCCCATATTTTGCTGGTTTGGAATCCATGTATCGCCTAAATGGGCAGCGACCTCTGAATGCCACCGGCCCTTCATGGACGGTGATATTAGGGCCTGGGTTATAGAGAAGTGGAAGTGGCTCTACCCACTCGTCCCACACTGTCCTAATAGCTGCCAGCTTGTCTCTCTCCCGTCTACCGGCCCTCGTCTCTCGACGATCGAATCCGATCACTCTGGAGAAACTATGAAAAGTCTCCAGAGACATTGTGGCTAGAAATATAGCCCTGCCCGTCTCAGCATCCCAAAGACCGGCTGTCGATTCATCCTTGGACTTATAGACCCCAGCCAGGAGGAGGACCCCAAAATACGCATGGAAATGCGTTTTGTAAAAGTTTGAGAACAACACCCAAACTCACCACCATCCACTGTCACCTCGACTCAGCCCACACTCACACTCACACATGCGCACAGACACAGAGAGAGAGAGACAGAGACAGAGAGAGAGAGAGAGACAGAGACAGAGAGAGAGAGAGAGAGGGGTGAAAACCGAGATTAACGACAGTGGCCCTATCTCGGGCCCCCGATGGGGTTCTAACTGGGTGAGATACCATGTGTCCATGGAATAGTCACGCACGCACACATGGCAAGCTACTGGTCCGACATCGGTCGGGAGTTCCTGCGCCCCCTGCTGGACGCAAAGAGTCTGTTCACGTTTAATTGCCAAGTTACTTCAGTCCACCTCCGACCTCGACCGGCTCAAAATATTGGCGTTTGGAACATCAGGGTACGTGCGGGACCCTTTGAGTTGACTTCCGTAGCTTTGTGGAAATCGACTCGACTACTTTAAGAACCGATCGACACTTTGAGCTGTAACCGGGAGCACGTCTTTCGTTTATTAAACAGACCTAGTTTGCAATTCAGTCTATAGAGCAGACCTCCTACACACCTCTCAAAGGGCTGGTGCTTCAAGTCCAGATGGGACATATAGAGATCTAGAGATAATATATGAAAAAAACAGCTGACAGCTGACAACGGAACACGTCAGCGTGGGTTAGCCGAGTTAGCTGACGCTTGAGCGTGCCGTGAGCCACGGCCTGCGGGACCTGGCGGTAGGTTCCGCTTTTTAAAATGTGAAATGTGAAAGTTCAAATGCAGGTGAACTGCTGATTAGAAACCACGGCTGATGGAAAGAGGTGGCTGCGGTGCTTTTGAAGACCGATACGGCGCCGTGAAGCCAGATATCATAGCCACACTGGAGCGCCTCCATGTTTCTCACACCCCGACCCGTGCTGGTGCGTAGCCACGGTCCACCGATGACACTAGATGCGCCACCGTGTCTTTGCCTGTTGGTCGGTGACAACGGGAACTGCTCTGGACCGCTTGCGAGTGCGTCTCGCTCACCCGGGAGTTCAAATTGCCCACGTAGACCGTCCTCCCGATCTGGTGCGGTTGCGATGCGGTTGCCATGGCTGAACAAGTGTTGCTATGCGGTTGCTATGCGGTTGCTATGCGGTTGCTATGCAGTTGCTATGGCTGAACGAGTGTTGCTATGCGGTTGCTATGTGGTTGCTATGGCTGAACGAGTGTTGCTATGCGGTTGCTATGCGGTTGCTATGCGGTTGCCATGGCTGAATGAGTGTTGCTATGCGGTTGCTATGCAGTTGCTATGCGGTTGCTATGCGGTTGCAATGGCTTAACAAGTTTTCCTGTGTTGCTATGCTGTTGCTATGCTGTTGCTATGCTGTTGCTATGCGGTTGCTATGTAGTTGCTATGCGGTTGCTATGCGGTTGCTATGGCTTAACGAGCTTTTCCTGGCGTTGCTATGCTGTTGCTATGCTGTTGCTATGCTGTTGCTATGCGGTTGCTATGCGGTTGCTATGCGGTTGCTATGCGGTTGCTATGCGGTTGCTATGCGGTTGCCATGGCTGAACGACTGTTGCTATGCGGTTGCTATGCGGTTGCTATGCGGTTGCCATGGCTGAACGAGTGTTGCTATGCGGTTGCTATGCGGTTGCTATGCGGTTGCTATGCGGTTGCTATGCGGTTGCTATGCCATGGCTGAACCCTCCTGTTATGTTGGTTTCTCAGGTACAGCAATGCTGTTCCCGGGTCAATTTGACCCGGTGCATGTTTAAATACCCACAAGATGTCAGAAACCAAAAGAATCCAAACAAACATTGTTAATATGTCATTAGTAACTCCATGACTAACTATTCTATCAATATTTAGTGCAATGGTGTTCCTTACCTCTAACAGGTAATGGTCCAATTATGATACGATACACTCGTTTTTCATAAAAAATACATGTTTAAACTTTTTTTTTTATGTTTCACCGCTTTATTTCTTTTGAAAGACCAACATGTAAAACACAATAGTTTTACACAACATTGAAACACAGCATTTACATTTTGTTTGACATACATGCACTTTTCGCGAACCAGAAATGAACAAAATCGCAATACGACAAACAAGCAATTGCAATACGAACGAGGTGTGTCTGCCTGTATGTCTGTGTATCTACACAGCACATGAGTGACATGTCATCACACTTTGTGCAAATGAATTTTGCACATTTTGCGCAGGTCATGCTTGTCTTGACATCGTCAGATGGCCTGGAGACCTGGCACCTCTTCCTCTTCCTCTTCCCCTCAGCAGCAGCCTATAAACAAGAGGACCGTGATTACTTTACTATTCTTTTGATAGTCCCAAGACACACGCAATGCACATTTATACTGTACACCTATACACACACACACACACACACACACACACACACACACACACACACACACACACACACACACACACTTACACTTACCTCCCGCACTGGTGGGCTTGATGCAGTCCTCTCCTGGATCTCCCTCACTGTGGCTGCAGCAGCAGCTGGGGCCCTTGGCAGGTACCGCCTCCGTTGGATGTGCGGTGACACGAGTGTCTTCCCCGGTTCCTCGAGAAAGATGCGTCTCTTGTCCAGCTTTGACACGTTCCAGTCAGGAAAGATCTCGGTCCAAATGACAAATGCATTGTAGGCCGCTACATCCATCGTGTTATGAAAGACGACCAGTGGCCAGCGCGCAGTCATTCGTTTGGTGCTGTAGGACCCTGTCACTTTATCTAAACTGTCAACCCCCCCTTTGGTGGCATTGTAATCCAGGATCATGCTTGGTTTCTGGTCCTCGCTTGTGCCGATTTCAGCATTTTTGTGCAGAGTACTCGTGAGCACAACATGTTTTCCCTTTTTGGGGCAGCAAGACACGAGGGCTGTGGCGTCTGTGAAGGCAAACACGGAAGATGGAAGGGCCCCGTTCTTGATGACCAGCAGCTCAGCAGGGCGTTCGGTCCCGTTCTTTCGGACAGCTCCGACCGTTGTGAGCTTTCTCTTGAGAAGCTCCTGACCCGAAGTTGTCGTCGGTGAGAAAATGGTCGCAGGTTATGTGGTGTCCCCTGAAACCCTGTGCCATGTCGAGCGCGACCCTCGTTCCCTGATTCTTCTCTGGGGCTCCTCCAAGCGGCTTTCCAGTGTAAACCTGCATGTTCAACGCATAGCTGGTGTTTGCATCGCATGCTGCCCAGATTTTGATCCCATAGTTTGCTGGTTTGGAATCCATGTATCGCCTAAATGGGCAGCGACCTCTGAATGCCACCGGCCCTTCATGGACGGTGATATTAGGGCCTGGGCTATAGAGAAGTGGAAGTGGCTCTACCCACTCGTCCCACACTGTCCTAATAGCTGCCAGCTTGTCTCTCTCCCGTCTACCGGCCCTCGTCTCTCGACGATGGAATCCGATCACTCTGGAGAAACTATGAAAAGTCTCCAGAGACATTGTGGCTAGAAATATAGCCCTGCCCGTCTCAGCATCCCAAAGACCGGCTGTCGATTCATCCTTGGACTTATAGACCCCAGCCAGGAGGAGGACCCCAAAATACGCATCGAAATGCGTTTTGTAAAAGTTTGAGAACAACACCCAAACTCACCACCATCCACTGTCACCTCGACTCAGCCCACACTCACACTCACACATGCGCACAGACACAGAGAGAGAGAGACAGAGACAGAGAGAGAGAGAGAGACAGAGACAGAGAGAGAGAGAGAGAGGAGTGAAAACCGAGATTAACGACAGTGGCCCTATCTCGGGCCCCCGATGGGGTTCTAACTGGGTGAGATACCATGTGTCCATGGAATAGTCACGCACGCACACATGGCAAGCTACTGGTCCGACATCGGTCGGGAGTTCCTGCGCCCCCTGCTGGACGCAAAGAGTCTGTTCACGTTTAATTGCCAAGTTACTTCAGTCCACCTCCGACCTCGACCGGCTCAAAATATTGGCGTTTGGAACATCAGGGTACGTGCGGGACCCTTTGAGTTGACTTCCGTAGCTTTGTGGAAATCGACTCGACTACTTTTAGAACCGATCGACACTTTGAGCTATAACCGGGAGCACGTCTTTCGTTTATTAAACAGACCTAGTTTGCAATTCAATCTATAGAGCAGACCTCCTACACACCTCTCAAAGGGCTGGTGCTTCAAGTCCAAATGGGACATATAGAGATCTCGAGATAATATATCAAAAAAACAGCTGACAGCTGACAACGGAACACGTCAGCGTGGGTTAGCCGAGTTAGCTGACGCTTGAGCGTGCCGTGAGCCACGGCCTGCGGGACCTGGCGGTAGGTTCCGCTTTTTAAAATGTGAAATGTGAAAGTTCAAATGCAGGTGAACTGCTGATTAGAAACCACGGCTGATGGAAAGAGGTGGCTGCGGTGCTTTTGAAGACCGATACGGCGCCGTGAAGCCAGATATCATAGCCACACTGGAGCGCCTCCATGTTTCTCACACCCCGAGCCGTGCTGGTGCGTAGCCACGGTCCACTGATGACACTAGATGCGCCACCGTGTCTTTACAACGGGAACTGCTCTTGACCGCTTGCGAGTGCGTCTCGCTCACCCGGGAGTTCAAATTGCCCACGTAGACCGTCCTCCCGATCTGGTGACATTTGGTTGCTATGCGGTTGCTATGCGGTTGCTATGCGGTTGCCATGGCTGAACAAGTGTTGCTATGCGGTTGCTATGCGGTTGCTATGCGGTTGCTATGCGGTTGCTATGCGGTTGCTTTGCGGTTTCTATGCGGTTGCTATGCGGTTGCTAGGGCTGAACGAGTGTTGCTATGCGGTTGCTATGCGGTTGCTATGCGGTTGCTATGCGGTTGCCATGGCTGAACGAGTGTTGCTATGCGGTTGCTATGCGGTTGCCATGGCTGAACGAGTGTTGCTATGCTGTTGCTATTCGGTTGCTATGCGGTTGCTATGCGGTTGCTATGCGGTTGCTATGCGGTTGCTATGCGGTTGCCATGGCTGAACGACTGTTGCTATGCGGTTGCTATGCGGTTGCTATGCGGTTGCTATGCGGTTGCTATGCGGTTGCTATGCGGTTGCCATGGCTGAACGACTGTTGCTATGCGGTTGCTATGCGGTTGCTATGCGGTTGCTATGCGGTTGCCATGGCTGAACGAGTGTTGCTATGCGGTTGCTATGCGGTTGCTATGCGGTTGCTATGCCATGGCTAAACCCTCCTGTTATGCTCGTTTCTCAGGTACAGCAATGCTGTTCCCGGGTCAATTTGACCCGTTGCATGTTTAAATACCCACAAGATGTCAGAAACCAAAAGAATCCAAACAAACATTGTTAATATGTCATTACTAACTCCATGACTAACTATTCTATCAATATTTAGTGCAATGGTGTTCCTTCCCTCTAACAGGTAGTGGTCCAATTATGATATGATACACTCGTTTTTCATAAAAAATACATGTTTAAACTTTTTTTTTTATGTTTCACCACTTTATTTCTTTTGAAAGACCAACATATAAAACACAGTAGTTTTACACAACATTGAAACACAGCATTTACATTTTGTTTGACATACATGCACCTTTCGCGAACCAGACATACATACATGCACCTTTCGCGAACCAGAAATGAACAAAATCGCCATACTACTACCAGAGCGGCTGCTTATACAGGCTGCGAGCTTTGGGAGAGAGGAATCAGCTGGACCTCACAGTGGAGGGATTTCAGTCCTGGATGTGGAGAGGCCTCACTTTTCTCGCATAGCTGGTGTTTGCATCGCATGCTGCCCAGATTTTGATCCCATATTTTGCTGGTTTGGAATCCATGTATCGCCTAAATGGGCAGCGACCTCTGAATGCCACCGGCCCTTCATGGACGGTGATATTAGGGCCTGGGTTATAGAGAAGTGGAAGTGGCTCTACCCACTCGTCCCACACTGTCCTAATAGCTGCCAGCTTGTCTCTCTCCCGTCTACCGGCCCTCGTCTCTCGACGATCGAATCCGATCACTCTGGAGAAACTATGAAAAGTCTCCAGAGACATTGTGGCTAGAAATATAGCCCTGCCCGTCTCAGCATCCCAAAGACCGGCTGTCGATTCATCCTTGGACTTATAGACCCCAGCCAGGAGGAGGACCCCAAAATACGCATCGAAATGCGTTTTGTAAAAGTTTGAGAACAACACCCAAACTCACCACCATCCACTGTCACCTCGACTCAGCCCACACTCACACTCACACATGCGCACAGACACAGAGAGAGAGAGACAGAGACAGAGAGAGAGAGAGAGACAGAGACAGAGAGAGAGAGAGAGAGGGGTGAAAACCGAGATTAACGACAGTGGCCCTATCTCGGGCCCCCGATGGGGTTCTAACTGGGTGAGATACCATGTGTCCATGGAATAGTCACGCACGCACACATGGCAAGCTACTGGTCCGACATCGGTCGGGAGTTCCTGCGCCCCCTGCTGGACGCAAAGAGTCTGTTCACGTTTAATTGCCAAGTTACTTCAGTCCACCTCCGACCTCGACCGGCTCAAAATATTGGCGTTTGGAACATCAGGGTACGTGCGGGACCCTTTGAGTTGACTTCCGTAGCTTTGTGGAAATCGACTCGACTACTTTAAGAACCGATCGACACTTTGAGCTGTAACCGGGAGCACGTCTTTCGTTTATTAAACAGACCTAGTTTGCAATTCAGTCTATAGAGCAGACCTCCTACACACCTCTCAAAGGGCTGGTGCTTCAAGTCCAGATGGGACATATAGAGATCTAGAGATAATATATGAAAAAAACAGCTGACAGCTGACAACAGAACACGTCAGCGTGGGTTAGCCCAGTTAGCTGACGCTTGAGCGTGCCGTGAGCCACGGCCTGCGGGACCTGGCGGTAGGTTCCGCTTTTTAAAATGTGAAATGTGAAAGTTCAAATGCAGGTGAACTGCTGATTAGAAACCACGGCTGATGGAAAGAGGTGGCTGCGGTGCTTTTGAAGACCGATACGGCGCCGTGAAGCCAGATATCATAGCCACACTGGAGCGCCTCCATGTTTCTCACACCCCGACCCGTGCTGGTGCGTAGCCACGGTCCACCGATGACACTAGATGCGCCACCGTGTCTTTGCCTGTTGGTCGGTGACAACGGGAACTGCTCTGGACCGCTTGCGAGTGCGTCTCGCTCACCCGGGAGTTCAAATTGCCCACGTAGACCGTCCTCCCGATCTGGTGCGGTTGCGATGCGGTTGCCATGGCTGAACAAGTGTTGCTATGCGGTTGCTATGCGGTTGCTATGCGGTTGCTATGCAGTTGCTATGGCTGAACGAGTGTTGCTATGCGGTTGCTATGTGGTTGCTATGGCTGAACGAGTGTTGCTATGCGGTTGCTATGCGGTTGCTATGCGGTTGCCATGGCTGAATGAGTGTTGCTATGCGGTTGCTATGCAGTTGCTATGCGGTTGCTATGCGGTTGCAATGGCTTAACAAGTTTTCCTGTGTTGCTATGCTGTTGCTATGCTGTTGCTATGCTGTTGCTATGCGGTTGCTATGTAGTTGCTATGCGGTTGCTATGCGGTTGCTATGGCTTAACGAGCTTTTCCTGGCGTTGCTATGCTGTTGCTATGCTGTTGCTATGCTGTTGCTATGCGGTTGCTATGCGGTTGCTATGCGGTTGCTATGCGGTTGCTATGCGGTTGCCATGGCTGAACGACTGTTGCTATGCGGTTGCTATGCGGTTGCTATGCGGTTGCCATGGCTGAACGAGTGTTGCTATGCGGTTGCTATGCGGTTGCTATGCGGTTGCTATGCGGTTGCTATGCGGTTGCTATGCCATGGCTGAACCCTCCTGTTATGTTGGTTTCTCAGGTACAGCAATGCTGTTCCCGGGTCAATTTGACCCGGTGCATGTTTAAATACCCACAAGATGTCAGAAACCAAAAGAATCCAAACAAACATTGTTAATATGTCATTAGTAACTCCATGACTAACTATTCTATCAATATTTAGTGCAATGGTGTTCCTTACCTCTAACAGGTAATGGTCCAATTATGATACGATACACTCGTTTTTCATAAAAAATACATGTTTAAACTTTTTTTTTTATGTTTCACCGCTTTATTTCTTTTGAAAGACCAACATGTAAAACACAATAGTTTTACACAACATTGAAACACAGCATTTACATTTTGTTTGACATACATGCACTTTTCGCGAACCAGAAATGAACAAAATCGCAATACGACAAACAAGCAATTGCAATACGAACGAGGTGTGTCTGCCTGTATGTCTGTGTATCTACACAGCACATGAGTGACATGTCATCACACTTTGTGCAAATGAATTTTGCACATTTTGCGCAGGTCATGCTTGTCTTGACATCGTCAGATGGCCTGGAGACCTGGCACCTCTTCCTCTTCCTCTTCCCCTCAGCAGCAGCCTATAAACAAGAGGACCGTGATTACTTTACTATTCTTTTGATAGTCCCAAGACACACGCAATGCACATTTATACTGTACACCTATACACACACACACACACACACACACACACACACACACACACACACACACACACACACACACACACTTACACTTACCTCCCGCACTGGTGGGCTTGATGCAGTCCTCTCCTGGATCTCCCTCACTGTGGCTGCAGCAGCAGCTGGGGCCCTTGGCAGGTACCGCCTCCGTTGGATGTGCGGTGACACGAGTGTCTTCCCCGGTTCCTCGAGAAAGATGCGTCTCTTGCACAGCTTTGACACGTTCCAGTCAGGAAAGATCTCGGTCCAAATGACAAATGCATTGTAGGCCGCTACATCCATCGTGTTATGAAAGACGACCAGTGGCCAGCGCGCAGTCATTCGTTTGGTGCTGTAGGACCCTGTCACTTTATCTAAACTGTCAACCCCCCCTTTGGTGGCATTGTAATCCAGGATCATGCTTGGTTTCTGGTCCTCGCTTGTGCCGATTTCAGCATTTTTGTGCAGAGTACTCGTGAGCACAACATGTTTTCCCTTTTTGGGGCAGCAAGACACGAGGGCTGTGGCGTCTGTGAAGGCAAACACGGAAGATGGAAGGGCCCCGTTCTTGATGACCAGCAGCTCAGCAGGGCGTTCGGTCCCGTTCTTTCGGACAGCTCCGACCGTTGTGAGCTTTCTCTTGAGAAGCTCCTGACCCGAAGTTGTCGTCGGTGAGAAAATGGTCGCAGGTTATGTGGTGTCCCCTGAAACCCTGTGCCATGTCGAGCGCGACCCTCGTTCCCTGATTCTTCTCTGGGGCTCCTCCAAGCGGCTTTCCAGTGTAAACCTGCATGTTCAACGCATAGCTGGTGTTTGCATCGCATGCTGCCCAGATTTTGATCCCATAGTTTGCTGGTTTGGAATCCATGTATCGCCTAAATGGGCAGCGACCTCTGAATGCCACCGGCCCTTCATGGACGGTGATATTAGGGCCTGGGCTATAGAGAAGTGGAAGTGGCTCTACCCACTCGTCCCACACTGTCCTAATAGCTGCCAGCTTGTCTCTCTCCCGTCTACCGGCCCTCGTCTCTCGACGATGGAATCCGATCACTCTGGAGAAACTATGAAAAGTCTCCAGAGACATTGTGGCTAGAAATATAGCCCTGCCCGTCTCAGCATCCCAAAGACCGGCTGTCGATTCATCCTTGGACTTATAGACCCCAGCCAGGAGGAGGACCCCAAAATACGCATCGAAATGCGTTTTGTAAAAGTTTGAGAACAACACCCAAACTCACCACCATCCACTGTCACCTCGACTCAGCCCACACTCACACTCACACATGCGCACAGACACAGAGAGAGAGAGACAGAGACAGAGAGAGAGAGAGAGACAGAGACAGAGAGAGAGAGAGAGAGGAGTGAAAACCGAGATTAACGACAGTGGCCCTATCTCGGGCCCCCGATGGGGTTCTAACTGGGTGAGATACCATGTGTCCATGGAATAGTCACGCACGCACACATGGCAAGCTACTGGTCCGACATCGGTCGGGAGTTCCTGCGCCCCCTGCTGGACGCAAAGAGTCTGTTCACGTTTAATTGCCAAGTTACTTCAGTCCACCTCCGACCTCGACCGGCTCAAAATATTGGCGTTTGGAACATCAGGGTACGTGCGGGACCCTTTGAGTTGACTTCCGTAGCTTTGTGGAAATCGACTCGACTACTTTTAGAACCGATCGACACTTTGAGCTATAACCGGGAGCACGTCTTTCGTTTATTAAACAGACCTAGTTTGCAATTCAATCTATAGAGCAGACCTCCTACACACCTCTCAAAGGGCTGGTGCTTCAAGTCCAAATGGGACATATAGAGATCTCGAGATAATATATCAAAAAAACAGCTGACAGCTGACAACGGAACACGTCAGCGTGGGTTAGCCGAGTTAGCTGACGCTTGAGCGTGCCGTGAGCCACGGCCTGCGGGACCTGGCGGTAGGTTCCGCTTTTTAAAATGTGAAATGTGCAAGTTCAAATGCAGGTGAACTGCTGATTAGAAACCACGGCTGATGGAAAGAGGTGGCTGCGGTGCTTTTGAAGACCGATACGGCGCCGTGAAGCCAGATATCATAGCCACACTGGAGCGCCTCCATGTTTCTCACACCCCGAGCCGTGCTGGTGCGTAGCCACGGTCCACTGATGACACTAGATGCGCCACCGTGTCTTTACAACGGGAACTGCTCTTGACCGCTTGCGAGTGCGTCTCGCTCACCCGGGAGTTCAAATTGCCCACGTAGACCGTCCTCCCGATCTGGTGACATTTGGTTGCTATGCGGTTGCTATGCGGTTGCTATGCGGTTGCCATGGCTGAACAAGTGTTGCTATGCGGTTGCTATGCGGTTGCTATGCGGTTGCTATGCGGTTGCTTTGCGGTTTCTATGCGGTTGCTATGCGGTTGCTAGGGCTGAACGAGTGTTGCTATGCGGTTGCTATGCGGTTGCTATGCGGTTGCTATGCGGTTGCCATGGCTGAACGAGTGTTGCTATGCGGTTGCTATGCGGTTGCCATGGCTGAACGAGTGTTGCTATGCTGTTGCTATTCGGTTGCTATGCGGTTGCTATGCGGTTGCTATGCGGTTGCTATGCGGTTGCTATGCGGTTGCCATGGCTGAACGACTGTTGCTATGCGGTTGCTATGCGGTTGCTATGCGGTTGCTATGCGGTTGCCATGGCTGAACGAGTGTTGCTATGCGGTTGCTATGCGGTTGCTATGCGGTTGCTATGCCATGGCTAAACCCTCCTGTTATGCTCGTTTCTCAGGTACAGCAATGCTGTTCCCGGGTCAATTTGACCCGTTGCATGTTTAAATACCCACAAGATGTCAGAAACCAAAAGAATCCAAACAAACATTGTTAATATGTCATTACTAACTCCATGACTAACTATTCTATCAATATTTAGTGCAATGGTGTTCCTTCCCTCTAACAGGTAGTGGTCCAATTATGATATGATACACTCGTTTTTCATAAAAAATACATGTTTAAACTTTTTTTTTTATGTTTCACCACTTTATTTCTTTTGAAAGACCAACATATAAAACACAGTAGTTTTACACAACATTGAAACACAGCATTTACATTTTGTTTGACATACATGCACCTTTCGCGAACCAGACATACATACATGCACCTTTCGCGAACCAGAAATGAACAAAATCGCCATACTACTACCAGAGCGGCTGCTTATACAGGCTGCGAGCTTTGGGAGAGAGGAATCAGCTGGACCTCACAGTGGAGGGATTTCAGTCCTGGATGTGGAGAGGCCTCACTTTTCTCGCATAGCTGGTGTTTGCATCGCATGCTGCCCAGATTTTGATCCCATATTTTGCTGGTTTGGAATCCATGTATCGCCTAAATGGGCAGCGACCTCTGAATGCCACCGGCCCTTCATGGACGGTGATATTAGGGCCTGGGTTATAGAGAAGTGGAAGTGGCTCTACCCACTCGTCCCACACTGTCCTAATAGCTGCCAGCTTGTCTCTCTCCCGTCTACCGGCCCTCGTCTCTCGACGATCGAATCCGATCACTCTGGAGAAACTATGAAAAGTCTCCAGAGACATTGTGGCTAGAAATATAGCCCTGCCCGTCTCAGAATCCCAAAGACCGGCTGTCGATTCATCCTTGGACTTATAGACCCCAGCCAGGAGGAGGACCCCAAAATACGCATCGAAATGCGTTTTGTAAAAGTTTGAGAACAACACCCAAACTCACCACCATCCACTGTCACCTCGACTCAGCCCACACTCACACTCACACATGCGCACAGACACAGAGAGAGAGAGACAGAGACAGAGAGAGAGAGAGAGACAGAGACAGAGAGAGAGAGAGAGAGGGGTGAAAACCGAGATTAACGACAGTGGCCCTATCTCGGGCCCCCGATGGGGTTCTAACTGGGTGAGATACCATGTGTCCATGGAATAGTCACGCACGCACACATGGCAAGCTACTGGTCCGACATCGGTCGGGAGTTCCTGCGCCCCCTGCTGGACGCAAAGAGTCTGTTCACGTTTAATTGCCAAGTTACTTCAGTCCACCTCCGACCTCGACCGGCTCAAAATATTGGCGTTTGGAACATCAGGGTACGTGCGGGACCCTTTGAGTTGACTTCCGTAGCTTTGTGGAAATCGACTCGACTACTTTAAGAACCGATCGACACTTTGAGCTGTAACCGGGAGCACGTCTTTCGTTCATTAAACAGACCTAGTTTGCAATTCAGTCTATAGAGCAGACCTCCTACACACCTCTCAAAGGGCTGGTGCTTCAAGTCCAGATGGGACATATAGAGATCTAGAGATAATATATGAAAAAAACAGCTGACAGCTGACAACAGAACACGTCAGCGTGGGTTAGCCGAGTTAGCTGACGCTTGAGCGTGCCGTGAGCCACGGCCTGCGGGACCTGGCGGTAGGTTCCGCTTTTTAAAATGTGAAATGTGAAAGTTCAAATGCAGGTTAACTGCTGATTAGAAACCACGGCTGATGGAAAGAGGTGGCTGCGGTGCTTTTGAAGACCGATACGGCACCGTGAAGCCAGATATCATAGCCACACTGGAGCGCCTCCATGTTTCTCACACCCCGACCCGTGCTGGTGCGTAGCCACGGTCCACCGATGACACTAGATGCGCCACCGTGTCTTTGCCTGTTGGTCGGTGACAACGGGAACTGCTCTGGACCGCTTGCGAGTGCGTCTCGCTCACCCGGGAGTTCAAATTGCCCACGTAGACCGTCCTCCCGATCTGGTGCGGTTGCGATGCGGTTGCCATGGCTGAACAAGTGTTGCTATGCGGTTGCTATGCGGTTGCTATGCGGTTGCTATGCAGTTGCTATGGCTGAACGAGTGTTGCTATGCGGTTGCTATGTGGTTGCTATGGCTGAACGAGTGTTGCTATGCGGTTGCTATGCGGTTGCTATGCGGTTGCCATGGCTGAATGAGTGTTGCTATGCGGTTGCTATGCAGTTGCTATGCGGTTGCTATGCGGTTGCAATGGCTTAACAAGTTTTCCTGTGTGTTGCTATGCTGTTGCTATGCTGTTGCTATGCTGTTGCTATGCGGTTGCTATGTAGTTGCTATGCGGTTGCTATGCGGTTGCTATGGCTTAACGAGCTTTTCCTGGCGTTGCTATGCTGTTGCTATGCTGTTGCTATGCTGTTGCTATGCGGTTGCTATGCGGTTGCTATGCGGTTGCTATGTGGTTGCTATGCGGTTGCTATGCGGTTGCTATGGCTGAACAAGTTTTGCGATGCGGTTGCTATGCGGTTGCTATGCGGTTGCTATGCGGTTGCTATGCGGTTGCCATGGCTGAATGAGTGTTGCTATGCGGTTGCTATGCGGTTGCTATGCGGTTGCTATGCGGTTGCTATGCGGTTGCTATGCGGTTGCTTTGGCTGAACAAGTTTTGCGATGCAGTTGCTATGCGGTTGCTATGCGGTTGCTATGGGGTTGCTATGCGGTTGCTATGCAGGTGCTATGCGGTTGCTATGGCTTAACGAGCTTTTCCTGGCGTTGCTATGCTGTTGCTATGCTGTTGCTATGCTGTTGCTATGCTGTTGCTATGCTGTTGCTATGCGGTTGCTATGCGGTTGCTATGCGGTTGCTATGCGGTTGCTATGCGGTTGCTATGCGGTTGCTATGCGGTTGCCATGGCTGAACGAGTGTTGCTATGCGGTTGCTATGCGGTTGCTATGCAGTTGCTATGCGGTTGCTATGCGGTTGCAATGGCTTAACAAGTTTTCCTGTGTGTTGCTATGCTGTTGCTATGCTGTTGCTATGCTGTTGCTATGCGGTTGCTATGTAGTTGCTATGCGGTTGCTATGCGGTTGCTATGGCTTAACGAGCTTTTCCTGGCGTTGCTATGCTGTTGCTATGCTGTTGCTATGCTGTTGCTATGCGGTTGCTATGCGGTTGCTATGCGGTTGCTATGTGGTTGCTATGCGGTTGCTATGCGGTTGCTATGGCTGAACAAGTTTTGCGATGCGGTTGCTATGCGGTTGCTATGCGGTTGCTATGCGGTTGCTATGCGGTTGCCATGGCTGAATGAGTGTTGCTATGCGGTTGCTATGCGGTTGCTATGCGGTTGCTATGCGGTTGCTATGCGGTTGCTTTGGCTGAACAAGTTTTGCGATGCAGTTGCTATGCGGTTGCTATGCGGTTGCTTTGGCTGAACAAGTTTTGCGATGCAGTTGCTATGCGGTTGCTATGCGGTTGCTATGGGGTTGCTATGCGGTTGCTATGCGGGTGCTATGCGGTTGCTATGGCTTAACGAGCTTTTCCTGGCGTTGCTATGCTGTTGCTATGCTGTTGCTATGCTGTTGCTATGCTGTTGCTATGCTGTTGCTATGCGGTTGCTATGCGGTTGCTATGCGGTTGCTATGCGGTTGCTATGCGGTTGCCATGGCTGAACGAGTGTTGCTATGCGGTTGCTATGCGGTTGCTATGCAGTTGCTATGCGGTTGCTATGCGGTTGCAATGGCTTAACAAGTTTTCCTGTGTGTTGCTATGCTGTTGCTATGCTGTTGCTATGCTGTTGCTATGCGGTTGCTATGTAGTTGCTATGCGGTTGCTATGCGGTTGCTATGGCTTAACGAGCTTTTCCTGGCGTTGCTATGCTGTTGCTATGCTGTTGCTATGCTGTTGCTATGCGGTTGCTATGCGGTTGCTATGCGGTTGCTATGTGGTTGCTATGCGGTTGCTATGCGGTTGCTATGGCTGAACAAGTTTTGCGATGCGGTTGCTATGCGGTTGCTATGCGGTTGCTATGCGGTTGCTATGCGGTTGCCATGGCTGAATGAGTGTTGCTATGCGGTTGCTATGCGGTTGCTATGCGGTTGCTATGCGGTTGCTATGCGGTTGCTATGCGGTTGCTATGCGGTTGCTTTGGCTGAACAAGTTTTGCGATGCAGTTGCTATGCGGTTGCTATGCGGTTGCTTTGGCTGAACAAGTTTTGCGATGCAGTTGCTATGCGGTTGCTATGCGGTTGCTATGGGGTTGCTATGCGGTTGCTATGCGGGTGCTATGCGGTTGCTATGGCTTAACGAGCTTTTCCTGGCGTTGCTATGCTGTTGCTATGCTGTTGCTATGCTGTTGCTATGCTGTTGCTATGCTGTTGCTATGCTGTTGCTATGCGGTTGCTATGCGGTTGCTATGCGGTTGCTATGCGGTTGCTATGCGGTTGCCATGGCTGAACGAGTGTTGCTATGCGGTTGCTATGCGGTTGCTATGCAGTTGCTATGGCTGAACGAGTGTTGCTATGCGGTTGCTATGCGGTTGCTATGCGGTTGCTATGCGTTTGCCATGGCTGAACGACTGTTGCTATTCGGTTGCTGTGCGGTTGCTGTGCGGTTGCTATGCGGTTGCCATGGCTGAACGACTGTTGCTATGCGGTTGCTATGCGGTTGCTATGCGGTTGCTATGCGGTTGCAATGGCTTAACAAGTTTTCCTGTGTGTTGCTATGCTGTTGCTATGCTGTTGCTATGCGGTTGCTATGTAGTTGCTATGCGGTTGCTATGCGGTTGCTATGCGGTTGCTATGCGGTTGCTATGCGGTTGCTATGGCTTAACAAGTTTTCCTGTGTGTTGCTATACTGTTGCTATGCTGTTGCTATGCGGTTGCTATGTAGTTGCTATGTAGTTGCTATGTAGTTGCTATGCGGTTGCTATGCGGTTGCCATGGCTCAACGAGCTTTTCCTGGCGGTGCTATGCTGTTGCTATGCTGTTGCTATGCGGTTGCTATGCGGTTGCTATGCGGTTGCTATGCGGTTGCTATGCGGTTGCTATGCGGTTGCTATGGCTGAACGAGTGTTGCAATGCGGTTGCTATGCGGTTGCTATGGCTGAACGAGTGTTGCGATGCAGTTGCTATGCGGTTGCTATGTGGTTGCTATGGCTGAACGAGTGTTGCAATGCGGTTGCTATGCGGTTGCTATGGCTGATCGAGTGTTGCTATGCAGTTGCAATGCGGTTGCTATGCGGTTGCCATGGCTGAACGAGTGTTGCGATGCTGTTGCTATGCGGTTGCTATGCGGTTGCTATGGCTGAACGAGTGTTGCAATGCGGTTGCTATGCGGTTGCTATGGCTGAACGAGTGTTGCTATGCGGTTGCTATGCGGTTGCTATGCGGTTGCTATGCGGTTGCTATGCGGTTGCTATGCGGTTGCTATGCGGTTGCTATGCCGTTGCCATGGCTGAACGAGTGTTGCTATGCGGCTGCTATGCGGATGGTATGGCTTAACAAGTTTTCCTGTGTGTTGCTATGCGGTTGCTATGCAGTTGCTATGCCGTTGCTATGTGGTTGCTATGCCGTTGTTATGCGGTTGCTATGGCTTAACAAGTTTTCCTGTGTGTTGCTATGCGGTTGCTATGCAGTTGCTATGCCATTGCTATGCGGTTGCTATGCAGTTGCTATGCCGTTGCTATGCCGTTGTTATGCGGTTGCTATGCGGTTCCTGTGGCTTAACAAGTCAGGACAGAGGCTTTCTTTTGTGGACGTGCGGCGGGTGACGAGAGGACAAAGAAAGAGGCCCAAACCACTGAAGGAAATGTCTCTTTATTTGCGGGGGGTGGGGGGGGATGAGCACGTACGGCCGAGCTCTTCAAAACCTGTGTCAGTGGAGCCCTGAAATACAGATGAACAGTCTCACCGTACAAAAATACAGTCGTTCACACACACGTCATTCGTGTTGGAAATGTTTTCACTTTGTCACCGACTCCTCGCTTCAAAACCGAAGCTTCGGGGTATGTAAAAAAACAAACAAAGACAAACAAACAAAAAAAACCATACAATGGAAGTTAGGTTTGTCGAAGCCGTGGAGGTGGGACGTGGCAGAGACCGTCTTCCGAGTCTTTTTAAAACCTGACAGACCTTCACGGAAACTCCATCTGGAGGGGGGGGGGCAGCTTGCACAGAAACGCACGTACGTCTTTGACACAATCACAATACCATAGCAAACCGCAATGCCCGAGATGACTGGGGGGGTGAAAAACAGGTTAAAATCAAAACCCACTGAAGTTCCAAACAGATATTCCCTCTGTACTCTGCTGTTCATAGCTACAGACGACTGGCAACGCTTGAACACAACGTGACTTTCCAGCTTCTCAGCGTCAACAATACACCCAGGCTGCACCTGTCAATACGTCTCTGTGTGTTCTTGGAATATTCCGTACAATCTACAGCTCAGTCCAGGCACTTTTTCCCCAGCCCTCCGTGCTGACGAGCAGTCTGTTGACCTGGGACGCCTGGCCTGAGCTTCCAGTCTCAGCTCGTTCAGGCCAAAGAAGAAACAGAAAAACAAAACAGATAAAAAGAGGAGGGAGAGAGAGAGAGAGAGAGAGAGAGAGAGAGAGAGAGAGAGAGAGAGAGAGGCTCAGGCATACACTGTATCTGTAACACGGCAAATCGTCTCTGTCTGGCAACATGGTGACGACAGGAACACAACTACGATACAGTGCGAATGTAAAAAAAAAAAGAACATAAAAGTACACCCAGTGAGACGGGGAGCAAGACGACGTGCTCACGCCGACCCCGACGGGAGGGTCTCCTCGTTTCACCCAAATATATGAGCAACAGGTTGGAAAAGAAAACGGAGCAAAGGAGACACGGGGAGATTCTGTTTTCTCATGATCACAGCACGACAAACCGGCCCATTCACGCGCTGACGGGGAGAAACGCAGACGGGAAACGAGAGCCGGGAATCAAACCGGCTCGTTTTCTCTCCACCGTTTCTCTCCGTCTTTCTCCGAACCGGAGCCTGAAGCGGGCCCCTCGGGATGAAACCGCTACGAGACGCGTCGTAGCGGCAGCAGCAGCAGCAGCAGACAGAACGTGGGGGGAGTTGCTCTCGCAGCCACAGCCGGAGCAGAGAAGCGCTCGGTAGAAGCTGTTACCCTCCCCCCACACACACACCCCTACCCCTACCCCCACCCCCACCCCCACCCCCACCCCGGGCTCATTTCAGAAATGCCGAAAACGTCAACGATTTCCGATCTGCCAGAACACGGCATCGACGCGGGTTACTTTGCGCGCGCATCTCGAGCTGAGACAAAAACCGCTGAAACAAAGTTTTGTTTTGTTTTTTTATTTACAAAAAACTCAAGAGGGATTCAGGGAGGCCGCGCCGAGGTTAACGACACCGCTCCGCACGAAGCCGCCTCGCGTTTCCGGAGGTGGGAGACACGGGGGGAGGGGGGAGGGAGGAGGGGGGAGGGGGGAGGGCAACGATGAAGAACTGGCTTTCATTGAACCGACGGAAGCAGCTAAATCTCCCTTTCGAACCGTCACGGTTCTTCTGCATGATTCTGTCCCGCAGCGCGACGCTTTTGGACATCCGGCCGGCGCCAAGAGCTGAAGATTGAAGATTAAAAAAAACAAAAAAAAAAACAAAGCCGAAGACGCGTTTGGGCCACACACGGACGGCGGATCCTGTAGACGGAGGCTGTGTGTTTGAGGACACAGGGGGCGAGGACAGGTCCCGGGGGGGGGGGGGGGGTCCCGGCTCTCCTGCCACCCGTGGACGCGTCCGCCCGCCCTCCCTCCAGACGCGTCTCAACGGACGTCTCGGCAGCGAGAGGCCGGGTGGGGGGGGGGGGGGGGGGGGGCAGAGGCCTCTCGTGCGCGAGCCTGAGGGGGGGGGGGGAGTTCGGGCTGGGCTGGGGACGCGAGCCGCTTCCTTCCCGCGCTTCGCGCTCATCCGCTGCGTGGGAGAAGAGAAGCCGAGACCGCTCCAGATGCGGCTACGACCCCGGCGTCTGGCGTCCGTGGCCGCAGTGTTTCTATCGGGGCCCAGCTCCGGGATCCAGCTGAGAGAGGTGGAGTACAGTGAAGTAAGATGCCGGGTAGTGGACAGGAAACCGTGAAGATGACGGCGACCACGGCGACGCTGATGGTGGTGAAGAAGGCCGAGGCGGAGTGGTGGCGCAGGCGTCGGTGAGGGAGGGGCGCGCGCCGGGCCTCGCCCGACGGGACAGAGTCTAGTCTGGGCGCTCGGCCTCCTCCTCCTCCTCCTCCTCGTCCTCCTCGTCCTCCTCCTCCGGCTCAGTGTGGGACTGGTAAGCTGCCGTTGTGCTGGGCGCGGGGCGGGGACGCCGCGTCCTCGCTGTGCGTGGCCGAGCCCTCCCGCTCGCTGTCCCAGGCGTCCCGCTCCGCTCCGCCGCCGTCCCGCTCCACCTGCAAGCACGGGACGGTCAGTGGCGAGGCGGTGGACACGGGACGGAGCGGCTACATGCAGCTTCCTCATTGCTCCCCATGACTCGTGTTCAGGAAACGCATCAATGGTAGCTATCACATGAGTGTATCAATGGTAGTTATCACATGAATGTATCAATGGTAGTTATCACATGAATGTATCAATGGTAGTTATCACATGAATGTATCAATGGTAGTTATCACATGAGTGTATCAATGGTAGTTATCACATGAGTGTATCAATGGTAGTTATCACATGAATGCATCAATGGTAGTTATCACATGAATGCATCAATGGTAGTTATCACATGAATGTATCAATGGTAGTTATCGCATGAATGTATCAATGGTAGTTATCACATAAATGTATCAATGGTAGTTATCACATGAATGTATCAATGGTAGTTATCACATGAATGTATCAATGGTAGTTATCACATGAATGTATCAATGGTAGTCATCACATGAATGTATCAATGGTAGTCATCACATGAATGTATCAATGGTAGTTATCACATGAATGTATCAATGGTAGTCGTCACATGAATGTATCAATGGTAGTTATCACATGAATGTATCAATGGTAGTTATCACATAAATGTATCAATGGTAGTTGTCGCATAAATGTATCAATGGTAGTTGTCGCATAAATGTATCAATGGTAGTTATTACATAAATGTATCAATGGTAGTTATCACATAAATGTATCAATGGTAGTCATCACATGAATGTATCAATGGTAGTTATCGCATGAACGTATCAATGGTAGTTATCGCATGAACGTATCAATGGTAGTTATCACATGAACGTATCAATGGTAGTTATCGCATACATGTATCAATGGTAGTTATCAGATGAATGTATCAATGGTAGTTATCACATGAATGCATCAATGGTAGTTATCACATAAATGTATCAATGGTAGTTATCACATGAATGTATCAATGGTAGTTATCACATGAATGTATCAATGGTAGTCATCACATGAATGTATCAATGGTAGTCATCACATGAATGTATCAATGGTAGTTATCACATGAATGTATCAATGGTAGTCGTCACATGAATGTATCAATGGTAGTTATCACATAAATGTATCAATGGTAGTTATCGCATAAATGTATCAATGGTAGTTGTCGCATAAATGTATCAATGGTAGTTGTCGCATAAATGTATCAATGGTAGTTATCACATGAATGCATCAATGGTAGTTATCACATAAATGTATCAATGGTAGTTATCACATGAATGTATCAATGGTAGTTATCACATGAATGTATCAATGGTAGTTATCGCATGAATGTATCAATGGTAGTTATCACATGAATGTATCAATGGTAGTTATCACATAAATGTATCAATGGTAGTTATCACATGAATGTATCAACGGTATTTATCACATGAATGTATCAATGGTAGTTATCGCATGAATGTATCAATGGTAGTTATCGCATGAATGTATCAATGGTAGTTATCGCATGAATGTATCAATGGTAGTTATCACATGAATGTATCAATGGTAGTTATCACATAAATGTATCAATGGTAGTTATCACATGAATGTATCAATGGTAGTTATCACATGAATGTATCAATGGTCGTTAGCGCATACATGTATCAACGGTGAGTCATCGTATCTGTGTGTTTCGCTGTGTGTGTAAAAGGGTTGAAGCAGCAAATGAAGCCGAGTGGGAAAGCAGTGAAGAAGAGGAGCGAGCTTCACAGCTCAGCCTGACCCTAGAGTGCATGCTGATGTGTGCATCTGTGAAGCAGGAAGATAACAGAGCCCACGTGACTAGAGGCGTTCTCCTGTTGGGATGAGGAGTGTCTATAGATCTGTGAGCACTGAACTCTCCTTCAGTGCAGATCTGAATGTGGCCGCTCTCTGTGCTCCTTGCTGCAAGTTAAACTCCAGGTGCAGTTTACCCACCTGGCCCTAATCAACCCACCTGGCCCTAATCAACCCACCTGACTCCAGTTTACCCACCTGGCCCTAATCAACCCACCTGACCCCAGTTTACCCACCTGGCCCTAATCAACCCACCTGGCCCTAATCAACCCACCTGACTCCAGTTTACCCACCTGGCCCTAATCAACCCACCTGACCCCAGTTTACCCACCTGGCCCTAATCAACCCACCTGACTCCAGTTTACCCACCTGGCCCTAATCAACCCACCTGACCCCAGTTTACCCACCTGGCCCTAATCAACCCACCTGACCCCAGTTTACCCACCTGGCCTTAATCAACCCACCTGACTCCAGTTTACCCACCTGGCCCTAATCAACCCACCTGTCTCCAGTTTACCCACCTGGCCCTAATCAACCCACCTGACCCCAGTTTACCCACCTGGCCCTAATCAACCCACCTGACCCCAGTTTACCCACCTGGCCCTAATCAACCCACCTGACCCCAGTTTACCCACCTGGCCCTAATCAACCCACCTGACTCCAGTTTACCCACCTGGCTCTAATCAACCCACCTGACCCCAGTTTACCCACGTAACCCTAATCAACCCACCTGGCCCTAATCAACCCACCTGACCCCAGTTTACCCACCTGGCCCTAATCAACCCACCTGACCCCAGTTTACCCACCTGGCTCTAATCAACCCACCTGACTCCAGTTTACCCACCTGGCCCTAATCAACCCACCTGACCCCAGTTTACCCACCTGGCCCTAATCAACCCACCTGACCCCAGTTTACCCACCTGGCCTTAATCAACCCACCTGACTCCAGTTTACCCACCTGGCCCTAATCAACCCACCTGACTCCAGTTTACCCACCTGGCCCTAATCAACCCACCTGACCCCAGTTTACCCACCTGGCCCTAATCAACCCACCTGACCCCAGTTTACCCACCTGGCCCTAATCAACCCACCTGACCCCAGTTTACCCACCTGGCCCTAATCAACCCACCTGACTCCAGTTTACCCACCTGGCTCTAATCAACCCACCTGACCCCAGTTTACCCACGTAACCCTAATCAACCCACCTGGCCCTAATCAACCCACCTGACCCCAGTTTACCCACCTGGCCCTAATCAACCCACCTGACCCCAGTTTACCCACCTGGCTCTAATCAACCCACCTGACTCCAGTTTACCCACCTGGCCCTAATCAACCCACCTGACCCCAGTTTACCCACCTGGCCCTAATCAACCCACCTGACCCCAGTTTACCCACGTAACCCTAATCCAAACGGGCACGGCTTCCCTCACTGGCCGAGTCCCGCTGCTTCTGCTTCATCAGTGCTTTTTGCGCTCATGCTCTTCAGCTGCTGCAGCCGCTTCACGCCGACGCATCTCGCAGGAAACTGACGAGAACCTTTCTGCGCCCACGCTCCGATGGTTATCGATAGATGGCGATAAGATAAAGACACTGCGCCTCTCTCTCTCTCTCTGTCTCTCTCGCGAGCTCCGACTTCTGAAGCGCAGGCTGTGTGATGTGGGTCGGTGTGCTCGGGCGGGGGAACGTCTTCAAATGTCATCAAAGGGGGGGGGGGGGGGGGGCGCGGCTGGTGGGATCTGATGAAGTCCCCAGACGAAGAGACTTGCCCATGCCATTGACATATAGAAACATATAGAAACAGAGCTCTAGAGGACTGGATGGGTTAGTGGGGGGGGGGGGGGGATAAGTTCTGAGCGGAGGAGTGCACTGGGCATCAAGAGAGGTTCTCGAGGGTTTAGGAGAGCGAGGAAAAAGCAGGGCACCAAAAACCACCTCCCACTGGTCCCGACAGGGATAAAACACAGAACCCTGGTTTCCCCCTGATCTCTGTCAGTGAAGGCCTCAGGAGGAATGAATCAGCTGGGATTTCATAGCATCTCCGCAGATCCGTGCAATCACCTTGGTGGCCTTGCCCCTGCTCCTCAGCCTGTCCTCGTCCCTGCGGCTCCTCTTCCTGGACGAGGAGCGCTCCTTCCGCTCCCTGCTGCGCTCCCGCCTTTTGTCCCTCCTGTTCCTGAGACAAGAGGCCAGCGCAGAACACAGAGCTGTCACGGTCACGTGATCAACATCGGGTGCGTACCGGGCCCCCCCCCCCCCTCGTGGGAGAAGGAGACGTGACTCACCGTTTGGGCGAGGGCGACCTGGCTTTCCTCCGCGGGCTCCTGGATCGCTCCCTGCTCCGCCTCCTGAAGCCCCTGACGAGCACGCCACAAACACATGCCATTGAAGGGTTTGGTTTGTTCTCGGACATGTGTCCGTTTAATAGTCATGCACGCACACATGGCAAGCTACTGGTTTGACATGAATTCCAGAGAGTTCCTGCGCCCCCTGCTGGACGCAAAGAGTCTGTTCACGTTTAATTGCCAAGTTATTTCAGTCCACCTCCGACCTCGACCGGCTCAAAATATTGGCGTTTGGAGCATCAGGGTACGTGCGGGAACCTTTGAGTTGACTTCCGTAGCTTTGTAAGACTTCTTAAAGACCTTCCTAAAACTACTTCACGTGATCATCACTTTAAGTTGTATACAGGAGCACATCTTTCATTTATTAAACAGACCTAGTTTGCAATACAATCTATAGAGCAGGTCTCTATAGATTGAGCAGGCTGGTGCTTTAAGTCCAAATTGGACATATATAGAGATATGGAGATAATATATAAAAAAAACAGCTATTAAATCTCAGTCTCCTATTATGCATTGCCTTAATGGAGAGCTTCTATTGTGAAATAACCCATGCAGCTTGAGAGACTTGTTGGTCTATTGCCTCAACCAACACTGACAGTGCACAGCTCTCCACCATGGCTCCGTATGGAGTCACAACTACAATTCAGAAGACAAATCAATTCCCAGGAAGAAGAAGACTCATCTGCACAGAACAGTCTGATGAAATCAGTGGGACGCCCCCCCCACCACCGATGTGCTTCTACCTGGAGCGACTGCGACTGTGCCTCTTGTCCCTGGAGCGGGAGCGCCTCTTGTGGGCGCCCCGGGAAGCGTGGGAGTCACTCCTGGGCCCCGTCCTCTGGGACGGCCTGCAGCGGGAGGAAGAGCGAGAGAAAGCGTCAGGGAGCCGGCTGGTGAGGCTGACATGGGGGGGGGGGGCCCGGGGGGACGAGGTCTGGCACCTGTGCTTGGAGCGGGACCTCTTCCTGCGCGACCTGGAGTGGGAGCGCGATGAGCGCGAGCGCCGGGACCTCCTGGAGCGACCGGGGGGGCTCTTCTTCAAGTCCGCTGGGGGGGGGGCACCATTATTCAGTTTCAGGAGAGAGACTAATATTTAGGTGGAGGTTGAGATGAGGACGACATGGCGTACCTGGGTCTATGGCAGCAGCGATGGTGGACTGGGCCTCCCTCACCCTCTTCATCACGCTCTCCAGCTCCTTGGCGGCCGCCTGCGGCGTCATCTCCGGGGGCTTGACGATGGCGTTGTTGGAGTGATTGACCCTGCGGACACGGGGGGGGGAGACAAGAGAGGCGGGACGTTTTTCGAGGGTCCCCACAGGACTCGCGCTAGTGGCCTTCAGCTCCGCCTCCACGATACGCACTTGAGGGGCCTGTCCCCGAACATGACCCCGTTGAAGGTCAGCGCGCGGGCCACCGACTCCTGCTCCACGAACTCCACGAAGGCGAAGCGGGTGGGCTGCGTCTCGTCCCCGGCCATCCGCACGAACTTCACATCCCCCACCTGCTTGAAGAACTCCAGCAGCTGCTCCGCCGTGGTTGTCTTCACCGGGTGAAGACAGAGAGAGACAGAGAGAGAGAGAGGGGGAGAGAGAGGGGGGGGCCGAGATTAACGACAGAGGCCCAAGGCATTAGAGCTGGGACAGTTTCTTTCCGATACGAGTGCTGTCCGTGTTCCAGCCCGAGGTTGAACGATAGGCTCTGAACGAGCTGCGCTTTGTCAGGATGTGCCGTGAGTGATGGTGACAAACGAGGCGCTGAGCTGGGGTGGAGACTAGCACAGCTTTTACATCCTGTGCCGACACTATCTTGGGCCCCCGATGGGGTAGTAACCAGGTAAGCTGCCCGATGGAGAACACGTCAGTTTCACTCACCTGGGAGTTCAAATTGCCCACGTAGACCGTCCTCCTGATCTCGTCGATTTTGGAGGGGTCCACGTTCCCCATGAGCGGCAGCTGCGCCGAGGCTGTGGTGTCCAGGCTGGCAGACAGGCGATTCACCACGGGCAGGTTGAGCTGCGGGTGTACAAAAGGCACAAAGTACACACACACACTCAGGTGTCACGCTCGCAGCGGATCGCACGCACGCGGGGCGACCGGGCGGAGCTCGGACTCACGTTCTGGAGAGGGGCCGGGGCGGGGATGGGCAGCAGACCCCCGCCGGGGATCAGGCCGGGGGCCGGGGCGGCAGGGGCCAAGAGCGACAGGGCCTTGGCCTCCTCCGGGATCTTCCCTGCGGGACAGAGGCGGACATCAGCGAAGGCAGTAGAGGGACTCGCCTCCACCTGCCTGCCTCCTCCTCTACGTCTGCACAATTACAGCAGTGTATTCTAGAGAGAAAGAGAGCTCCCCCCCCACATACGGCTTATACAAGCCCGCTATACTGTCTACGCTGGGTAAGCTGGAGACCGAGCGTCCTCGCTGTGCTCCTATCAAATTCTATCAAATTCATTTTCAACGAGAAAGGAAACTTAACGTTTTTGTACAGATAAAAAGACGAATTTTTTTTTTTTTTGCATTTGCCCTTGGTCTCTTTTCATAGATCAAAACAGGAGATAAAAAAAAAACAACACAGTGCAGAGAATGAGTCAACACTTGGATGCATGGGTCACCTGTACTGGAAACATATTGGTCATGAACCATACGATATCAAGCATGGGGCGCTTTTCCCGCGGGCCGATCGTTTCGCAGTGTTGTGGAAAGGTGTGCAACACAAGACAACCCCAATGGCTGCATCACTAATAGCACACAGGACATCAGATACAGAAAAGGACAACAATTGTAAGAACTGTGGGAAACGTTAGCCAAGACTTAGCTATGAAAACAAAACAACCAATTGGGAATTCTGTTCATTCCACTCTGGATTTTAAAAAAAAAATGAACAAAACACTTGCTCCTAATGCTGGAGAAGATGGTTATGTTTAGACTAGCAGAGAAGTAAAATCGCTGCAAATTCAGGCACTGAGTTTCTCCTTACCAAGCCTGTCCGGTGACATCCGCCAGTGAGTGAATACTGCGTGACCGCAACATAAAAACACGTGGGAAGGAGAACCAGATCATGAAGCTGAGGTCGTGGCTCCACAATACAACGATATTGTTGCTATGGCTTAAGGAGGGTTCCTGTGCGTGGCTATGCGGTTGCTATGTGGTTGCTATGCGGTTGCCATGGCTTAACGAGCTTTTCCTATGCATTGCTATGCGGTTGCTATGGCTTAACAAGTGTTCCTGTGCCTTGCTATGCGGTTGCTATGGCTTAATGAGTGCTCCTGTGCGTTGCTATGCTGTTGCTATGACTTAACGAGTGTTCCTGTGCGTTGCTATGCAGTTGCTATGACTTAACGAGTGTTCCTGTGCGTTGCTATGTGGTTGCTACACAGTTGCTACACAGTTGCGATGTGGTAGCTAAGCGGTTGCCATGATGTAATGAATGATCCTGTGTGTTGCTATGCGGTTGCTATGGCTTAACGAGCTTCTCCTGATGGTTACTATGCGGTTGCTATGCCGGGAAACGAGCTTTTGCTGTCTGTTGCTATGCGGTAACTATGGCTTAATGAGCTTCTCCTGTCGGTTACGATGCAATTGCTATGTGGTTGTTATGCGGGAAACGAGCTTTTCCTGTGGTTGCTATGCGGTTGCTATGCAGTTGCTATGCAGTTGCTATGCGGTTACTATGCGGTTACTATGCAGTTGCTATGGTTTAACGAGCTTTACCTGTCGGTCGCTACACGGTCGCTATGCGGTCGCTATGCGGTCGCTATGCGGTCGCTATGCGGTTGCTATGGCTTAATGAGCTTTTCCTGTGTGTTGCTATGCCGTTTGCTATGGCTTAACGAGTGTTCCTGTTGGTTGCTATGCGGGAAAAGAGCTTTTCCTGTGTGTTGCTATGCGTGTACTATGTGGTTGCCATGCGGTTGCTATGGCTTAACGAGCTTTTCCTGTGCGTTACTATGCAGTTGCTGTGCGGTTGCCATGGCTAAACGAGCTTTTCCTGTCCGTTGTTATGCGGTTGCTATGGCTTAACAGGTTTTTCCTGGCATTGCTATGCTGTTGCTATGCGGTTGCTATGGCTAAGCGAGCTTTTCTTGTGCGTTGCTGTAGGATTGCTATGCGGTTGCTATGGCTTAACGAGTTTTCCTAAGCCTTTGCTATGCGGTTGCTATGCGGTTGCTATGCGGTTGCTATGCGGTTGCTATGGCTAAATGAGCTTTTCCTGTCTGTTGCTATGCAGTTGCTATGCGGTAGCAACGCACAGAAACAGCTTGTTCAGCCATAGCAACACCATAGCAACACACAAAAAGCTCGTTAAGCCATAGCAACACCATAGCAACACATGAAACCAAGCTCGTTAAGCCATAGCAACACCTAGCAACGCACAGAAACAGCTCGTTAAGTCATAGCAACACCATAGCAACGCATAGAAACAGCTCATGAAGCCACAGCAACACCATGGCAACGCACAGAAAAAGCTCGTTAAGCCATAGCAACACCATAGCAACGCACAGAAACAGCTTGTTCAGCCATAGCAACTCCATAGCAATGCATGGAAGCCAAGCTTGGCGTTGCTAGGACTTAACAAGCTCGGTTTCCGTGCGTTGCTATGGCGTTGCTACGACTCGGCAGGCTCGGTTTCCACACAGATCACAGTTTCCCCATGTTACTACGGCATGGCTGCAACTCTTCACGCACTACCGCAGCACTCCTGCGACTTAGTCCCCCCTTCAGAGCATTACTAAAGTGTGGCAAGAACCCCAATTTAAGAGTTCTGTGCAATTCACCGTTTGGCCCCATAAAGAGGATCTTGTTCTCACGTGCTTCACGTTGCGACCACGTTGCGTTTTTTTCCCCCTCCCCCAGCAAATGTCACCAGACGAGCTCGGCATCTCCTCGCGCCGTGAAACACGTTTTTACAACGAACGGTGACGCAGTGCATTCATTCACGTCACCGAAAGTTAAAGAGTAAAGTGACTGCATGGAGCATGTATCATTGTACGCTAAACATCCACATGAGAGCTGTAATGTGAGGGGGGGGAAACCTGCGTGGAATGCATCCAAAGTAAAACTCTGTGTTCAAATGTCATTACTTGGGTCTCACTTTGGTAACAAGAGCCCCTCGCTATGCCAACAGGAGCAGGCGACAAGAGAGTAAAGTGTTAGTGATCCTCTGAGCATCCCGTGTGTGATACACATCCCACCGGTATGCCGTAGCAACCTGGACAGAACTCAATCACACACAAGCTGCAGCTGTAGCAGAGAGAGAGAGGGGGGGTGGGGGGGGGTTGGACAATAATCAAAACAACAAACCAAAAATAACAAATATAAAACACAACGCTAGAGAGATATAAGCAAATACTGCAGTTTTTTTTTTCGAGATAGAGACAGCAGAGAGTGGACAACATGGGAAAGTAATGAAAGGAAACAAACCAAAAGGGAAAAGAAAAGTAAATCAAAAAAGAGACAAGGTGTCCATCTTGGAAGGCTCAGCGGGCTATTCTCCTGGTCACATCCCCCCCTTGAAGGCTGCGTTGGCCCGATCGGGGATAGTGGCTTGGAAAACAATGCCTGACTCAGGCTAGTGTAGTGTAACAGCTGGGCCAGTCTAGTCATCTGATATGCACACATAATCACACAGAAAAAAACATACAAAACCAAATTAATAAACTCAGTAGCCATCCAGTACCAAGTCACGTGGACAAAAAGAGTCAGGTTAGAGGCGATATCATTGATTTAGACTGTACACAAGGGAACAACAGTGGCACCATTGGAGGGGGGGGGGGGGGGTTGAAAGACACCAAAATATGAGAGAGAGAGAGAGGGGGGGAGAGAGGGGGAGAGAGAGAGAGAGAGAGGGAGAGAAAGAGGGTGAGAAATGGGGCATTAAGTTAGCTGTGGTGCCATGGATTTTCAGTCTGTGGTTTCCGTGGAACAAGTAACATTGTGGCATGGGGAAAAGCGCGCACGCGCTACTTGTTCCAAGGAAGCGGTTTTTAAACCCACACGAGAAACAATCGTAGCTTTGCTGCGATCTGTGGACACCGCACGGTGACACCTTTAATTACTCATCTATACATATGTATATATACATATATGTGTAAACAGGACGCGATTTCGTGCACTGTAGCTTACGCGCTCTACTCTCACAGCTGATGCTAGCACCTACACTTACGTCCGGAGCTTTTTAGCATCTGTAAACAGACATCCTCAACGGTGACGCCTGTGCTCTGCCTCGGGGATGTACCGTGGGTCGTTAAACGTCTCCACCTTACGGTGCTGTAACCTGTTGTACTGTAAGGCGTACACACGTATCTCCGTGTGTCTATCCATCCATCCCTCCATCCATCCATCTACCGATCTGCCTGTGCTGAGCTGGTGCGACCCCCGTCTACCTGTGCGAGACGTGACGACGCGACGCAGCGGCCGGAGCTCGGCCGGAGCACACACCCGACACCGGACCGAAGGGACCCGGGGGCCGTAACGACCCCACTGAGGCGACTCAAAAGGCATCTCACTGTGACATGTTTCGGGTCTCGGGACGTGACGGACCGGAGCGGGTTTTTCACTCACCTTCAGCGCACGGGACAACTATCAAAGCTCTGTCAACAAACACTGTATTTGTCAGATGCTGCGCCACGCCGACACTGGAGGGGTCCCGGTACTTTATGTAACACACTTTGGACGAAAAGGACAGAGGGGTATTGCTGCGTGGGGGGGGAGGCAGAGAGAGAGAGAGCAGGTTAGGACTTCGATCGAGGAGAGGCCGCGGATCCGCGGTGTTGCGTGCTTGGCCAGGCCGAGAGAGAGAGAGGTGGGGTGGGGGAGGCGCTCTTACTCGGGTGGGTAGAGCCGCAGCTCCTCGATGTCTCCCAGGAAGCCGAACAGGGTGCGCATCTGCTCGCTGCTCACGGCCGCGGACAGGTTGGTGACCTGGACGACGGCGGTGCCCGGTACCCCGCTCATTGTCCACGCGCCGGTGGTTCCGATCGCAGGCGGCGGGGCTTTCCGACGACGACGACGACTACGACGTCGCTCCGTCTCTCCGTCCCGCTCGTCACGGCGTTTTCGGCGGCTTCTTCTGGCCCACTGACGGCGGTGCGCCGGGGGCTCGGTCGCCCCCTAGCCGCACTTTCGCGGCGCCCGAGCCGAATCTCGGAGGGCGAACGCGCCGCCGTGCGTCGGGTGGAAGTTGCGGAAGTTACGAGACTGTTCGACAAAAATCGAAATTTCAACGAGTGGCGCATTATGTCTGCTCGCGCCTGCGTCCATCTCGCGTAGGGATGAGCAGGTCATCGCAGGGCACACACACACACACACACACACACACACACACACACACACACACACACACACACACACACACACACCACACACACATATTCAATCCACGCTCCCACGCTCACAGCTCGGGACGATTCAGGGTCTCTCGTCGACCTTGTTGCATGTTTGGAGATGGTAGTAGGGAACTAAAAAAAAGTACCCCGGGGGGAAAACCCACGCAAACACACAGAACAGGCTTACAGAAATGGCACAAACTGCTTCATCTGCACAACAAGGGGAGATGCTGGATTGAGGGCTTTTCTGTGTGGAGTTCATATGGTCTCCCCATGTCCGCATACACTGGTTTCCCGTCCAAAAGCCCATTTTGGGGGGGATTGGGGACTATCGCCCCTGGGTGACTGTAAAAGTGAATGAAGTGTCTGTGTGTGTGTGTGCGCGTGTATGAGTGTCCTGGGATAGACAACTTGTCCAGAGCGTATTCCCCAGTCTTCGGCCCGGGTTCGCTGGAGACGGGCGCTGGCAGGCCTCTGCAACAACACCGAGGACGAAGCGGGCACGATAACCAACATGTTGTAAATCAGGAGACAATACATTGCAGCATTTACAAGGCTCGGGCGATGAGCTCAGACGTGCGGGAGAGGCTCCGAGCAGAGCCGCCGCTCCTCCGCGCCGAGAGGGGCCAGCCAGCGGAGAGCGGTTTTGGGGCGTCTGGCCGGAGCGCTTCCTAGACAACCTCTCTTCGGACAGGGGATCTTGCGGGTCCACCTGGGAGGGAGACCCAGAGACGCACCCATGACACGCCGGAGTGCGTTGAAGAAAAGCAATCCCTCGGGTTCAGGATGGCGGGCAAATTCAGATG
>CM055201.1:4498070-4585570 GCA_029224185.1 Karalla daura
GTTTGGGCTCCCGGGCGCTCGAAATCGCCGAACTTTCGAGACGAACTCGGCTCGACAAACGCGTCCGTGTCGGAGGCCGGTTTCTGTCTTGACCGGGTCGGGGGAATCGTGAGGGAGACGCCCACGCTCGCCTGCATACGGGACCGACAGGACGTATAATGCGGAGCGTCCGCCTGCTGCACGAAGGCCCTTCAGGTCCGTCCATTCACCATTAACATCAACCGCTACAGTACCTGCCGTTTGTTAAGACCGCCGTCCTAGCCACTGGGCAGCAGGCCATGGAGGAAAACCCACAAACACCTGCTTAAATCGATGCCTCATTTATCGCGGTGTGGTAATAAAGCGGCGGGCGGGCACCGAGGGGGAGAAAGCGCGCACGAGTCGATTGGACTGGAAGCCCGGAGAGTTGTCGCGGGCGTCCCGCGGGGGCGAGAGACGCGTCGGCGCTTTTTATATGGCTGAGGGAAGGTCAGTGGGACGGAAGCGGCGCTATGAGTTGTACACACAGGCCCGGGACATCCCTGGTCTCTCTCAATATAGCCCGCTCCGTATCGCGTCGGCTGGGCCGGGTTCAAGTTACCGTGGCGATCTGCGCCCCAAAAAAAGTGACTTCGCCCCGAGCAATCGTGGGGGCGCGGGGGGTGGGGGGGGGTGGGGGGGGTCGTAGATCCCTGAAATCCTCTCTTGGGAGCTCGGTTCCCGGGTCCCCGGCAACGATTATAAGCTTCGCCGCGACTCCTTCCCCGTCTCGTCCGCGCCGACTAATCCCATGACCTCGCTTCCGTCACATGACCGAACTTGACGCCGCGCTCGCCCCCCTCCCCCTCCCCTCCCGAGGCATTGTCTCGCCGCGCGGCTGCATGCTCCGTGCCTGCGAGGAGCGGCACGAGCGGGGCTGCCAGACGTTCCCACCTGCCGGGAGTCCGGGACGGGGACGGCGGCAAACGCCTCCGAGCGAAGCGTCCACACGGGGCGGGAACGCCCGCCGAAACCAAGCCGATCCCTTAAACAAACACCGCCTCAAACGCCGGAGCTCTGTGCCCGTAGCCCTCTGTGAAGAGAGAGAGTCCACACGCGGTCACCTCACTGCGTCCTCCTTCGCGGACCCGAATCTCCGCGAAGGGAGCTCCCCGGAGGCGTCGGCATCGCTCCTAGGCGAAGCGGAGGCCCGCGTGAGGGAGGTCACGTGACGCCACGACATCCCTGGCGGGTCGTGGCTCCCGGCCGGAGGGAGCTTCTTGGGACCTCCGAACGGGAAGACGGAGGAGGGCTTCTAACCGTTGAGGCTTGATTGGCCTGACGGCGAGCGCTTCTCCCTCGAGGTGTCCCCCGACACGCCGGAGCACGCTGTGACGTCGCGGCGACCTTCTGCGCGAGGTGCTTCCACCGCGCGGCGCCAATTTGTAGTTTGTAGTTTTACACAACCGCCGACGTTGCGCAACCCGAGGCATGGGAACGCAAATGGAGGTCGCGGCCACGTAACGCGGCGCTACTTCCTCCTCCACCCCGACGCCCCCGCTGATTTATTGACAGTCTCGCTATGTTGTCCCATAAAAGACACTGATTTCTTCACCGAGGACAGGAGGAGGAGGAGGAGGAGGAGGAGCCAGAGGGGTTTGGACCGCAAGGTTGCCCACGCTCCACAGGCTGCCTGCTGAGTAACACGTGCCGCTTGCCTGGCTCGATGACATCGTCTCGCAGGTTTGCTCAACGCCGTCACCTGCGCCCGCTCAGCAATGTCATCAGACCGCACGTTGCCTCTTCCACGTCAGCACCTCGGCACACTGCTGAATCATTGCTGCTGCGCATTTCTCCATTCGGCCCGCGCCGAAAAAAACACTCTGGAAGGCCTCAAAATTCCCTGTTTAGCATGAAGTGTGACCAGGTGAGACCACCTACGACGGGGTTCCGACTCTCCTCTTTCAAATCATTTTCCAGGAGCCTTTCAGCTGCTGTATAATACACATCAAGTCAAGTTCCCCCCCCCCTTATCTCCCATTTTCCATCTGTTTTCCACGCCACTAATTTTCTCAGTTTTCCGGGATGCGTGGGAACGCTGACAAAGTGTGAACAAAAAGCGCGACCGGGTCCAAGTTTAAAACAAAACCCACGGTGCCTGATCTACGGCTTCCATGTTCTCCTCCCCCGGTCTGGAAACACACGCGTCTGCCCATGAGAGAGACTACTAAATTGGCCCCAAGTGTGGATGAGAGTGTGTGTGTGCGTCCTGTGACGGACTGGCAACCTGTCCAGGGTCTGTTTCCTGACTTTACATGAGCTGGACGTCGCCTTGCACAAGGCGGGTAGGATATCGGACGGCTGGTTAAAATCTCGTCGGGTTTCCTGCCGGGCGGATTTGCCCGTTGAAGAAGCAAAGTTTCCAACCTGCGTGACCCAGATCGGGGCGTAATCCCTCCGGCGATAAGGAAAAGGTGAGACAATGGGTGCATTTTACGCCCCGGGCCGAGGTCTATTCCCACGGCAGGTCGGAGGATAAAGAGACGCGGGGTTCTCCTCTGGAGCCCCACTCGTCGCTTTTCTTGGCGGCACGGCTCTGCCACTGTATACGTGTAACAACACCAGCCGTGGGTGCGAGACAACAACAGTGGCGTGGAGGGCGTCCGGGAGCGAGCCTTATCTTCCTTCCCAAATATGGCCCGCTGTGAACGATCGCACGAGGAACAAGGAAACGCGACGCGCCTGGAACGCCCGCCGATGGACCCAGACCGCTGACCCCGGAGCCCTCTGCTTCCCTGATTTACTGCGGGCACGCGTCCACGGCCGCGGTTCGCCTTCCGCGACGCGACGCGGGAAGGGGAGACGATCCCGCTTTGGACGCGCGTCCCGGGTCAGCAATAGGGAGGAGAACAACCGGATAACAATCTGTACAACAGCGGGTCACCGGCCCACAGAGATAGGGGGGGGGGGGCGACGACGCAATGGATCCGTCCCGGGCTTTGTTTACATTTTATCACGGCAAAACAAAACAAAACAAACAAAGCAGGAGGCTTATCGGATCTGCGACGACACGATGCCAGTCGCTGAGAGCGAGCAGGAGCCCTCGCTGTGGGTCAACGGGCAGGCCAGCCGGGATGGACCTTACGGGGCATCCTCGTGGACGGCCCCGTCGGTCGGCTCAGATCTCGCTTGCATCTGGGTTGACAACCCCGTGCGCCTCCTTTTCTTTCCTCGCAACGCGAGCGGAGACGACTTGGGCGCGCTGAGACCGCAGCGCGTAACACGCGCACGCACGCAACCCGAGCACGGTGCGAAAACACGCGAACCACAGGTAGACTGCAGCTCCCCCCCCCCCCCCACCACCCCTCCTCCTCCTCCTCCAGTCGCACCTCTTGACAAGGTTTCTCACCGAAACGACGATCCTGAGCCCAAGTGGGGGGGTGGATGAACCTGTTAAAAACCCGCAGATTAGCTCTCCCTCTCCCTCCCTCCCTCCCTCTCTCCCCTTCTCTCTTTAAATCTTTAACGGGATTAAATTACAGTGGAGTTAAGTGGGGTGCGGGATGGTAATCTGATTAGTGGAGCGGGCGAGAAAATGAAAATGTTTTGAGGTTGAGAAACGGCTCTGCGGCTCTCCGATCCTCGGAGGCGACCGTCCGCCGGCGACCAGAGGCGGGACTGCCGCGGGACGTGCGCGTCGTCCGGGTGACCCAAATACGCGGCTGCGACCCGCCGCCACACACGTAACAGAAATCGTTTCATACAATGTAGTGGATCGCCTGATTGTCGACGCCGCGGACACGGCAAACATGCGTGACCCACATATCGGCTTTTGAAACCCGTCGCGTCGAGCGAAAACCGGCCGCCCGCTTTCATCGATGTGACGTTTGCGGCGGACGGCAAAGGTGCTCCGGATAGATGTTTTCGGACAGATGAGTGGAAGAATCCAGCGCCAGCGAAAATCTAGCCGCGGCTAGCGGAGTTAGCATGTCGTCCGAGAGAGGAGGAGGAGGAGGAGGAGGAGGGGGGGGGGGGGGCAGGCAGGCAGGCAGGGAGAGGCAAACAGTCCCAAAAAGGACACTCACCTTGAGATATCAGACGCCCGGGAGTCTCATCGAGTCGCGTCCACCGAGGTGTTCGGTCCGTATCCGGGTGAAATGTGTCGAGAAGCGAGGATATGTCCAACAGAGGGGTGGTGGTGGTGGTGTGTGTGTGTGTGTGTGGAGGGGGGGGGGGGGGTGTTTGGATTGAGGCTAGGCTAAAGCTAGGCTAGCGCCACTCGGAGAGCGACTCGAGAGAGACCGCACATTTCTCCTCCAAGTTGCTGCGCTCTCGCCGTCGCCCCGACAGACGACGCGAAACTAAAAACGAAACAAAAAAAAGCCCCAAAAAAAGTCAAACCAACTCAACCGACGACGGCGGGGACGGGGACGGGGGGACGCGGGCGGCGGAGGGGCACGGTACGATCCTCAGGTTGATTTAAAAAAAAAAAAGAAAAAAGAAAAAATCCAAAATGTCCACGACATTCAGCGAGGAAATGCAAAATACGCGCACGACCTCCGGCGAAAACAAACCCGTCCGTCCCCGCTCATAATAACGATAGTGACGATGTTAAAAACGGCGACAAAAATATAAAAACAATCGTCCTTCGCCGGTTAGGATGCCGTGTCTGCGGGGGCCGGGGCTAGGGCAGCATGAGGAGGACGGAGAGGGGTTTTGTTCTGCTTCTTCTCCCCGACCTCTGAGCCTGAATGCGGGCATGTAGGCAGGAGGAGCGGTGGGCCGTCCTCCACGGGCGCCGTGGTGCGTTCACGGTCCCAGCCTCGCACCCTCTGGCCGCCTCGGCCGTTTCACTTCCTCTTTGAAGCTTCGGCTGGGTGTTTTAGACCGCGGGGCCCGACCGGGACCACTCGAGGCCATTCGGCTCGTGGGCTCGCGCGAGGTTTTGGCACCGCGAGTCGTTTTGCGTTTTCTTTTTGGGACTGCCCCGCCGTCATCTACCTGTGGTGCGTTCACGGTCGGACTCGGCCTCGGCTCCACAATGCGTTTGCATGACACTGCCCCCCCCCCCCCCCCTCTCTCTCTCTCTCTCACACACACACACACACACACACACACACACACACACCCCTGTCCTGTCAAATAAAAGCTTCAGGAAACGTTCACACAGGCCGAGAAATACGGAGCCGTGACGCATTCGCCGTCTCGCCCTTTACACGTTCAAAGCATCTCCCTCGGCGCAGTTAAGTAACATTTGACCTCATTTCCTGAGCAGGCATGTGAAGACAGCCCGCTTCGTAGCATTCAATGCGTCGCATCTTTTTTTAAATCACAGTGGAAAACGTCTGCGGAATATGTTCAGTATCGATGTGTAGTCATAACTCCCGAAGTGTGCAATCTGTGGGCAACTACCGCTGTTGACTTGCTCTTCTACATGGTGTTTTTTTTCTTAATTGTCTTCTTAATTTATCTATCTTAATTTATTTACTTATAAGAAATGGAATTCTTAAATCGGTCACTAATACGTAAAAAAATCATTTGCTATCTGGTGGCTCCCCCTGGTGTATACCTCCGTTTTTTCACCTTGCGTGGGAATTCTTTCAGTTCCCCAAGTGTGGAAAGCCCCTTTTTTTTTCCTCCACAAGGCAACGAGGCAACATTTCCCAGTCCTGTTTTGGAGCAAGAGCGGTCCGAAGATATTTCTTCAGATCGGGAGGGAGATTCGCAGCTTTGGAAGCCTTTCCAGGCATCGTGCGTGGCATCGTAATAACTTCGTGCAGCTTTGACGGCGATCCTGTTAAGTACGGCGCGACAACTTTGCCATATTCAGACACGCTGTATATCTTTTAATGCGTCCGTTTGTATGTTTACAGAGCTTGCAGCTGAGCTGGCGCGGCAGCCAGGCCTGCTCCATGAGTAACATTTCGAGTTGTTGGTGTAAATAATGAGATCAGTGATGGCCGGGCTCCATCTGGCCGCTTCTCTTTCGGGGCTGTGCACGATTCGCATGCCGGGTTGCTCACGTCACTCGTATCACCTAATCTCTTCGCACCGTGATGAGTAGAAATGTGGGCTGCAAAACCGTACGCATAAACACGATGGACCACTCCGCAGATGCAAACAAGGTAGAAATCACAAGGTAGAAAAACTGCAACGCAGTTGAAAACACACTTTAACCGAAGCCATTCATCTGCTGACATGGACCTGCATCCAGACACTCGAGAAGAAGCACGGCTTTGACATAATGGCTGTGTCAAGTTACATTTCCCCGGATTTAATCAGTCCCTTGCTCTGAAAGAAGGCGTCCTGACATGGCCCGCGTCCCAGGAAGGTTTTCAGCATGTCCATGCCGTCCACAGAGCCCCCGGACTCCAGGATCACCTTTCTGTACTCCTTTCCCACCTGTTTTAAAGCGCACAGGCAGCGTTAAGAGATGTTTTCCATGCTACAGAGAGAGCGCACAGGGTAGCACATCACTCAACGCCCACCTTAGGATTGAGAATGCCCTCCTTTTTAAAGCGACTGAAATATATGTCCGTGGAGTAGACCTCGCTCCAGAGGTAGCTGTAGTACTGACCATCATATCCTCCGGCCAAGTGGCCAAAGCTGGCAGTCATGTTGGTTCCTGTCAAATTACATTTCGAGTTAGAAATCAGGGGAACTTCACTTTTAATTTACATTAGAAAACATCCTGATATGTCGAAGCACAGTATCTCACAAAAATGAGCTCATATTTAAAAAAAAAAAATTTTTTCAAATATCTCAATCGGTCTTTTCAGAGCTGTGCTGAGTTGTTTGGAGGGGACAATAGATCGCGACTGCTGTACAAACCGTACACAGAGTTTAAGTGAAGTTATATTCATGCTCCATTTCTACAGTCCCATGAAGAGATAGAATAAAATCTTTGTACTCACTTTTGTGAGACACTGCATGCAATACAACTAGATTGAGTGGAATTCATGCGAGGCAGTTAACGAAATTAATGTCATACTGATAAAATAAGTAAATACAGTCAGGAACGTGTGATACTGTACATAATCCAAAGTGTGATCTACGGTTTAGTATTGTGCTTAATAGATGATAGAAGGATAAATTACTGTACCTAACAAATAATGTACCTAATAATGTACCTAACACGTGATATTGAATCGATCAAATTAAGCTAATTAATCACTGAAAAACGAGACAAATAACTAATTTTACTCCTCATCCCGGAAAAGGAAAATCTCATCTTGGTACTCGTGTTGATGCTGCAGACTGACCGGGTGTAGCTGGGACGCCCAGGATGTCCTGGCAGTGCTGGGCGAACACCTCCACCGTATCTGCGCAGGGGCTCGTGTGCAGCGACTGGTCCACTTTACTGAGCACCACCTGCCGCAGGTTCATCAGCCCTGAGCGGGGTACACAGCCACAGTTAGAGCCTGCGACGACTGACGCGTCCGCGTTTCACACGGCCGAGGACGATGACCAGTGTCTGACCGGTGTTGGCCACCCTGGACGCGATCAGCTTGTCCAGCAGGTTGTCCGGGATGGGGCTGCCGTCTTTGTAGTGGCGAGACATCTTCCTCAGAGGCTCCTTCTCCCAAACCCAGTTCTCCAGCATCTGCGAGGGCACCTCCACGAAGTCCGTCTCGACCAGGGTGCCGCTGAATTCTGAGAAGGTGGTCTGAGTGCAACGTTTGTCTCATTAGGACGTGAGGTTGGGAAACACCTTCGATTCTAATGCAATCATCACACTGAATCCTACAAGATAAACCTCTTCTTTCCTGTAATTTCTCAAAGGGAATCTCACACAGGGATTAATAGTCTGTCTGTCCATCTATCTATCCATCCATCCATCCCTCCATCCATCCATGCATCTTCTTAATATTGACTCAGTGGTATCAGATGCATTTTAAATGAGTGAGATGAGCATAACCCACGTAACTAGATTGCTTAATTAGGACATTTGGCTTTCAACAGCCAAAAACACATAATCTAGCTGAGGAATATATACTCAAGAAACTGAGCATCTTGGGAGTTACTGAACACCGTTGCGTGGAACCTCTTATTCTACAGTCATTCCGAGGATTCATAACTTTGAGTGCACCGACTCTCCAAGTCTCGGCGCAATATTCTCATCTTTTTTCCCCCAATATATCTTTTTTTCGATAGCTCTGCACTCATCCACGCCTCACGCACACGCACTGCAAAGCCGCACGGGGGCCGCCGACCCACTCACTTTGGAGCAGAGCTCGTGCATGACGTGGCCAAATTCATGGAAGTAGGTCTCCACTTCGTGGTGCTGCAGCAGAGAGGGACAGCCCGCCCTGGGCTTGGTGAAGTTGGCCACCATGGCCGCCACGGGGAGCCGGCGTTCCCCTCCGGGGCCCCTGCAGCCGGGCTGGAGCCCGAAGCAGGCGGCGTGGCCGTACTTCCCCTCCCTGGCGGGGAAGACGGGAAACTCAACGCCGACAGCCATCGAGAGCACCGTTGAAACAAAATCCTGCTCGAGGCGATTCGATTTCTATCACCGACTTCACGTCTGTCTTATTGTTTTCATGACTCCGTCTTAATGATGACTGTAGTTTTCACGCTTTTCACATCAGACGCCGCGCCTAATTTCACTGTACGCTGCACGGTCACAAGCATTCATAGAGGATCCATGAGGGCCACATGAACAATGATATTCTGTCAGTTACTTTCTCCATTAGCTGTATATGTTGAACATATTAAGAAAAAGGTGTCCACACCTCAAAAATACTCATTTTGCGGTCATAGAGGACTAAAGAAATGCGAAGATATTCAAATTTCAGAAGCTGATATCTGGTGGTCTAACCTTTATTTCACAGATATATGCACAACTGATAGTTGTTCATGGCTTTATTATGCAACAAAACGGTGGAAACAAAAATCAAAGGTACCTGCACAATGTGCATCCTTCCATATCAAAATTTCCATAAACTACTAACCTTTGATCTATGCCTCCAGTTGTATACTGAACATCTACAGTCCAGAAGTCCCACATGCGCACGCGTCATCTCTCCTACCTTGGATGCAGGTCCAGGTAGAACTGGCCGATCTCCTCGCCCGTGTCACTGTCCCGGGCTGAGTACAGCTTGACGTTCTCGTGCCAAACGCGGGCGTGCTCCACCTCCGCGAACGTGAGCCCCAGCAGCTCCTGGTAGATGCCGAACAGTCCCTCGGTGACCACGTCGAGGGGGAAATACTCGATCAGCTTGTCCTTGTTCACCGCAAACTTGCACTGCTCCACCTGGTTCATGTAGTAGGGCAGGTCCCAGGCGTTGATCCGTCCGTCAAACTGCAGGCCCTTCATCAGGCACTCCCTCTTCTTCAGCGCGAGGATGTACTTCCTCTCCTTGATCCCGATGGGCTTCAGGGTTTCATAGAACGTATCTGCGGAGTCAAAAGGGAACTTTTGTTCTTCACTAGCGCTTCAAGATATGCCAGTGGCTAAGAGGAACATAAGAGGACAAGCTCACTCATTAAATGTCAATCCGCGACGACATGTGCCACAAACACAACAGTACATTAAAGCAGCATGCGTGGCATCCGTGCGTTCCGGCGTGTGTCAGTTTCCCAGGTCCGTCCGGGGAGTTCAGGTTTGCCTTTCTCATGCCAACTCATCTTAAATCACGGTAAAGTTTTCTCAATGGGCTGCGCGCTTGTGAGGAGGAGATGTCAAAGGGGGTCATACCTAAGAAGTCAGACACATTGCTGGCATTCTTGGCCATGTTAATCTCCAACACATAGTTGGCATGGCTACTGTAACCAAGTAGGCCTGCGACCTTTGCCCTCAGTTGTATCAGCTCCTCCAGGATCGCTGTGTTTACCTGGAAAAAACAGAGAGGCTGCAGAATAAGAGATGGCTGGATTCACCTTCTTTTTTTTTGGCAGAAACCTGACACTGGCCGTGCAGTAAAACAGTCCCTATTGCTATAACGCCTGGTATTTTTTGAAAGGATATGAAAACTGAATTCATGTGCATGTCATGTGGGTGTTGGATTAAAGCCTGAGACGAGTTTTTTTAATTGTTCACATGAAGCCATAGGAGCTTGCCTTATTCGAAAAGAAAATGAATGAAATGAATGAAAAATACTTTATTAATCCCAGAGAGAAATTCAAAAAACGCAATGGAGGAAAAATGCCTGGAAATTCACTACTGCCATTCAGTGGAACAGGAGTACCGAGGGGCAGAAACGTAAACAGTCGCGTAGACAATGCACTCGCTCCTCGGATCACACACACAAAAAGAGCATTTGACATCCGTCTCATATTGTTCATGAACGGCAGGACCTTCAAGGATGGGTCCCATTCTTGCACACGATCATGTGTGGGCGGATGAACTACGGCGGCGCTCCCCGAGCAGCTGCAGGCAGAGCGGCTTGTGAGGCCTTAAGTCGAAATTCACATAGTTCTGTCAACTCGTCACGAAACAGCTCACTGACGCCCCCCCCCCGCCCCCCCCCCCCCCCCGCCCCGCCCCGCCCCGCGTTAACATGAGGCAGCCGCGGGAAACGCTGGGTTTGCGTTGGCAGCGATTTGAAACACCTCTCGTGTGGCTGCTGAACGGGGTTGAGTGGGGCGAACAAGCAAACAGTGAGGCTGTGCGATCGACGGGGGGTGGGGGTGGGGAGGGGTGGGGGGGGGGGGGGGGCGTGTGAAATGACAGACGCTAATGCTATATGACATGCATCATTTCCCTTTAATACACTCGTGCGCGGCTCGGTAGGTAATTGGACCCCGGCGCAGGAATGGTATTCCCCCAAAAAGAGATAACTCGTAATTACCGACTGTAAATACTCTGAATGGCTGCGGAGAGGGGGGAGGAAAAAAGAGGCTCCTTTAAATAACATCAAAACGGGGTCCGAGCTCATGCACACCTTCGATTTCAGCTTGCAGGCCGCGTCATCGCTCCTTCAGGTGAGGGGCGAAAGCGCGCGCGGGATGAAAACGGACCGGAAGCTGCTCGGACTGGGTGTGAGGGCGCCGCGCGCAGAGACTTATCCTCGCGCTCCGGTTACCTCTTTACACCTGCTGTGAAAAGCCGCCTCCATCCGCCTCCTGGTCTCCGGGTTGTGACACCTCTTCATCAGGGGGTAGTAATGAGGGTACTCGAGTGTCACCTTATACCTGCCATCCGCCGTCTTGTCCAGCCCGTTGAGATAGCTGTCGGCCAGGCCGCCTTCACGGACAAGAGGGGTTAGGGCTAGGCGTGAGTGAAAACGCCCGTCCTCGAGGGCGACTTTCACGCGGCTCGGCTTACCTAGTTCATACTCGGAGAAGACAAGGAATGTGTTGTCCTCGTTCAGATTCTTGTTAAACTCTATGGAGAGGTCACTTATAAGCTTGGAGGTTCTTTTTATTTCCTTGGGATGGAAAAAGAAGAGCAGGGGAGAAGGAAAAGTCAAGGAAAAAGTCAGGCAGACAGACACATTTACGTATTCTGTCCTAATTTGTCAAGGATCCCGTTTAATCGCGTATCTAGAGTCAAGCCCTTTCGCCATTATACACCCGCACAGTGGGTTCAATCTAAGCCTTACCTCTTGTATATCTTTAGACAGGTGCAACCCTTTCCGTTTCCCTAATGTCACGAGCCTGTCTAAGAATCGCTTCTCTTCAGGCCCGAGGTTGCCTTCAGCCTTTTCCTGTCAAGAGAAACATCGCGAAAACAAATCGCAGTCCATCACCCACGCGGAAATAAGGCTAAATTTATTCAACGTGTCAGACGGCCGGCCTTGCGTGGAAAAGGATACGACGCCGGCTTATGCTATCAGATTAAGTTTCTTTTCCGTGCTGAATAAGAATTAGCGCTTGCCCAAGAGGCTATAGTATCCTTGGTCTTAATATAAAACACTTCACTCCTTGTATATCATTTGTTGCCCTCTGGTTGACATAAAATGTGAAAATAATCTGCCACTGGAATAGCCGTGGCGCTAAACGCATCAATCATCACACATCGGATTTCATTAGCGTCCGATTAAATTGGTTTATGGTCAACATTATCAGCACCTCATTAGCCCCTCGGCGGACTTGGGGTCTGATTAAGAGGAATTCACTCTCGTGCATGTCGGCCTACGACCTATGTTTTTTGCGAGTGACGCGCACGTGGATGAGAGGCGAGGCTCACCTGCAAGGCGGTGACCCTGGTGAAAATGTCTCCCCTCATACTTATCTCCACGTCAAACTCGGACAGTTTCTTGTCCGCGTCCGTGCTCGCCGTCCGGACGTCTTTCGAGGGGGACACGTACTGAGGGAAATCGAGGACGTGGCGTGAGGCTGAGGGCAAACATTAGCACAGGAGAAAAAGTTAATGAAACGGTGGTTTCACATCAAATCACCTGGAAAGACGCTTTTCTTTCTAAATGAGACACTAAAATGTATTATATTATAAAAGTAACAGCCCACCCGTCTAATATTTGGTTATATCCAAAAATAATAAACAAATGGTTTTATTTCAGAATGAAGCTTTTCAGTTACCCCAAAGAGAAACACAGAGAACTTTTGGGGAGGACTTTTCAGCTGTCAATGAACGCCTGATTGCTAATATCTGAGTGTGCTAGCAAAAGACAAAGACAAAAAAACAGCTGTTTTTGGACAATGGCGTCCTTTGGTCTTTTCATACCATCATTAAAACGTCACAAGACTTCCTTTGATACTCACAGGCATAATCCAGTTTGACATCTGCCAAGGCTTTCAGCGTGTTTTCAACTGAAACATTTTCTATCTTTAGAGATCCAAGGTCATCATACACCCTCTTTACTCTGTTAATCAACCTGTCCGTCGCGGCCCTGATCTCAGCCGGTGACAGGTCCCATCGCAGCGCCTCTCTCTGATTCCCCGCCTGGGAGAAGCCTCTGGCAGGCATCACGCCACAGTCCTTCTGGATAGTCATTCTCAGGACGGGTTTAGAGACGCTGTAAAGATTGAGACCAGTTTCACTCCAAAGTTTAAGATGACACTTTGACAGTGAGGTCTGGGGTGACAGGATTTCATTCCGCGGTATTTGGTCGAACTGTTTTTTTTTGCATCATCTTTAAAGCTGAGTCATACTTGGTCAATGGTATTTGCCCCCCACCCCACCCAGGTCACTATGCCAAGATGCTCCATTTAGGCATGGCATGCTCGCATTTGATGGGCCAAAGGGGGGTGGGGGAGCGTGAAGACTCACGCCATGGACAAACTTGATATTTGAAACATCAACTGTCAGACATGGAGGAGGTGAGCTCTGATCAATGCACTCGCAATCGTCAGCCATGACAGATGTCGATCCATACCTCAAGCGCAGCCAAAAGCATTCACCCTTTCAGATGCCCTAAGTTGTCTCCTCTATTTCCTGTTGGTCAAGTTATTCGTCGTGCATGATTCCACCCAAAAATAGAAGGTACTTCGGGGGTCTTTTCACCACCCACAGTGTAAGTAATGGGGAGTAAGCCAAGCAGGCAGCAGCCACATTGATTTTCAATAAAAACCTGATACCCATCTGGTCCCGAGCCTGTGGAAAATTAGGTCAACTGATATTAGTAAACCACTTTACCTGCAGTTAGCAAGCTAAACCTGGCTGAGGTCACAGGTCAAGACAAGATGCAGATATTAATGTGAACCAAATCCACAACTAGGAATCCATGAACATATAAATGTTAGCCTCTTAGTGTTAAGGGGCCCCGTCTTGAATATAAAGTCAACAGATTTTAGTTGGCCACCTTAATCAGCATTGTTCAAATGTTAGCGACTGTTAGTTACCTCTGCATTTACTCGTCATAATCAGGCTGTGAGGTTACTACCATTGGTATTGAGATAAAATATATAAAAATATGATTTGAACAGAGTCTAGAAACTCAACATGCACCATCACTTTTACTATAGACGAATGAATAAGAATGGGCAGATGTCTCAAAATTTGATATTTATAAATTTGATATTTATAAATAAACTCCGAGAACATAACCAATGACTAGAAAAATTGTTTCAACAAATATGTTAGTTGACCGTGATAGCGGTCACTTGTTACATACACAGTGAAAATTTGATCTTAACTAGAATAAGACAATTCCCTGAATACACTGCAATGTAAACAGTAAGACATTGTAAGTAAAAGGTGGAGAAATCCAATCTTATTTGGATTCTGGAGAGTTTTTTTTTTGCAAAAAACACACTTAACACTCGTTTGTTCCCATATCATGGGATATCATCACTTCCCCATATCACGAAAAATACGATAATGAAGGATAGATACAAAGTAAAAAATGTAACGTGGGCATGTCATTGGTTGTGTAATCTATGTAAAATGAATATGAATGGAGTACTCTAAAAACAACTCTGGTAAACATCATGATCCAGCCAGGATTCTGTTTATAGGTGAAAAAAACCAGATAACAAAACAGTAAATTCATTTCTGACTAGAAACACAAGGAACGTGTCAAAAATAATAGTTATCAATTTGCATGACAGCAGGGACACCTGCAGGCCAGGAAAGTGTTCTGCAAATGCAACCTTTGAAAGTCCAATATGTTTAATGATCGATCAATTGAGCTTAGGGTGAGGTGTGTGTGTGTGTGTGTGTGTGTGTGGGGGGGGGGGGGGTGGCATTGCCAGTGTTGACACCGAACCCACGCCCTCGCATCTCGCATTCAACCTGAATGACTGGACAGGTGGCGCTAATGTAAGCAATAAATTCTTCAAAGTCACTCTCGAGCCGTGCCTCCCATTTTTTCCACGCTAAGCGGTGACCTTTCCCCGGGGCCCCGGCGGTGTCGGGTTCCACTGCGTGGCAGCGGGAGGCTGTCCAACACAAGTTCCTATAAAAGCGTGGGATAATTTGCGACGGAAGCCAAAGACCCCCGGACACCTCAGCGACATCAGAGGCAGGACGCCGCGGCCATCATTTTAACGCCCGGTTTTATGATGAACAGGTGTAAACCACAAACACACCGATTAAGAACGAGCAGGATGTCGCCGTGATAATGGCGATCCGACAGCAACAGCCTCATTCCCTCCCACCTGCCGGCCACACGGGTGTCCTGCGCAAGTGCGCGGAGGATGCGGGCGGGTTGAGGCGTCGCCTGCCAAGATGTGCGGGTTATGTCGGACTACGATTCTCAACGTACACATGCCTGGCGTGTCACGCAAGCATCTTTACACGAGAGCACGCGGGCGCTGTTCGCACCGGCAGCCAGAGCTTTCAAGCGCTATCATTTTAATGCCCCGTTTTATGACACGATGAATTAAGAATGAGAAGAATGCGACTTTGATAGCGGCGACCTGGTTCTGTTCCACTCATCTGTCACCGGTGTTCGGGAGTAATGAAATACAGGCAGTGGAGTTACGTACGTGGGACGCAAAATAGGAGTGACTGTATTCATGTCCGCCCTTAGTTTAAATAGATGGCAATCAGAATACAGTTACACTGTAAATATTACTGGATTACATGAGGGGATTTTCATATTTCGCGTGCGTTCTCAACTCTGTACATAACGGCCTCTTGACCCTCTGGGTTTTCGTTTGGTGAGATCGACTGTTTCCAGTCAAGGTTTTGCTGTCGCATCGAAGTGAAATTTCTCAAACCATTGAGTCGAGTGCAGTGTGCAATGAGTTTTTTGTTGTTTTTCTCCCCATGCTGGTATAAACTAAAAGGACAATTTCAGTGAGGGTATTTTGAGTGTGGAAACTGACACTGAGTAATCTAACGTAACACATACAGTACCGATTTTAGGGCATTTTGTAATCCGTCATGAATTGCATTTTAAAAGTAGCAACACAAGTGTTGAATGAGTAGACTGAGAACAGATGTTGCACCCATAGTGAGGCGTCACCTACAAAACTCACCTCTCACTGCCACTACCGCTCTTTGCATGTGTCTTCATGTCTAGTTTGGTACTTTCAATAACTTTGCACACATTACTTTTGCACTGTCAAAGGCAATTAGAGACAAATTCGAGGTTTCTATCTATTACACATTTGCTAGTCACCGGTGTTGGGAAGTATGTGACAGGGTTATGTATTTACACTACAAACAGTACATGCAATTTGTAGTCTGTGGTGGAATACATGTTAAAGGTAATCCCTCTGTCACACAGCAGTGGAACAATCAGATTAGACACAGATGGTGGACCTGCTCAAAGTCTGCAGACTACTGCACATGCCCGTGGTGTGCTCTGTGCACACTCCACAGCCATTATAACCTCCGAGTGCTCCACGGCAGGACCTTGCACCTATCTTTCGAATGCACTTGGGTGTAAACACACTGCACACACAAACTAGTTGAATGCAGTTGCAACGCAGTAGCAACCTGGCTCTCTTCTTCCTGCCGAGCACGAAGCTTTACCTGCGGAACGTGATCCAGGCTCTCAGCGCACACATGCCTGCAGGTTCATGCGTCAGTCCGTGCACAGACACACTCTGGTCGCCTCTTACGCTGTGGCTCGGTCCCAGTTACAGCAGCAGCAGCAGCAACAGCAGCACCGGTTTGCTCTCCCTGGTCTGTCTGACTCTCCCCCCATGTGCAGGATGAGGCTTTATTTCCGATGTCACCGCGCATGCGCCGAGGAAGGGATGCGTTCAGGCTGACACACAGGTCCTCATGACAGCTGGATAAAGCTCAGGTAGGTGGACCGCGGGGAGGAAATAGGCCGATCGATCGGCATCGATCGGCACATTGACGAACATATTTGGTTTTTATTGGACGGTGGCGTCCGCCGGTTTATGCTGGTGGGTGGATGTGATCAGCATCAGCCGTGTCTTGTGCAATCTGTGCAGACAGTGGATTGTGCGAAGGCTGGGACGAGCCCCCATCCCTCTGTTGTCCTCACAGGGGCTATTTTTTTTACATGCATGCGTTGTGTGTTCGGACGTGAAACCTGTGCGGTGTGGCGCTATTACATCACTGCTTCTGCATCGCCGCATGTACGTGTGTCAACACACACACACACTAAGGCAGGAGGAGGAGGAGGAGGAGTGGCCCCAGTCTGCTGCCATCCAGACGGGGCTACATGAACATAACAACGCATGTCCACAACACGTGATGGAAATATGAGGCAATGTTTACGTCCCCTATGGAGTTGCATTACTGCTCTTCGACATGGCACATTCTGGGAAAAACACATTGCAACAGCCTCCTCTTCTTCCCCTTCTTCGTCCTCGTCCTCCTCTTCTTTCGCTCCCATCCTCCCCCGAGTTGTCCTGGAAACGAGAGCCAAAACGCAGCCCTGGCTATGGAGATGATAGATAGTGATAATATTTGATGTTATCACGCCTGTATTAACCTGCTAAGAGGGCCCCGGGCCCGGCCCCTGTTGTGCTAATTCAATCCAACACCACTTTGTGGAGGAGTACGAACCGTGTCAGCGCGTGGTTCACCAATGCAAGTAGCATCCAAAGGCCAACGTGATGCGATAGGACTCAAAGTGCAATTAAATGAATGAGGAGAGATTGACTGGCTCGCAGGGACGGTGTGACTTCAGCAACTAGACAGACTAATAAAGCTGCAGCCCGCTGGATGATAAGGAATAGAAGTCATCCAAGCCAAATCTTATACATGTAATATCACTTTAAAAAAATCTGAGATCGTCTTAGGTAAAGACGAATGATAATTAAATACATGCATTAAAGGCCGGTTGGAACGCCCACGTCGTCCTGATGAAGCAGGTTATTATTGCTGTTTTTCTTTGGCTGGTTTTCCTTTACTTTCTGCTTCTTTAGTTAGAATATTTAATGTTAGAGAAACACTCGAGAGACTCCGATCGAAGAGGGATCATGAATTTCTGATGCTTGAGTTTATGTGATTAGTCAACGCTGATCGATTTTTAATTGAGTCAAGTTGAACACAAAATACATGCAAAAAAGCTTGTGTCAACAAACCACGGACTGGCTCAACTGTACTTGGATTTGCCTTTTTGGAATCGTGACAAAAAATGGGAATAGTTTTTTTTTTATATGTGTCAAACATGACACAGGAATCTCTACTGTTACTAATCAGACATCTTACCAGCTTTGTAACCCAATGCATTGGACTCAAACACACCCCTGTCTCTGTCTGTAACTAGACCCTTTTGGTGGCATATCATTCTATGCATGTATCACCACTTGATGCTCCATCCATCCATCCATCCATCCATCCACTATCTTACCAGCTCTGTGACCCAATGCATAGGATTTAAACACACTCCTGTCTCTGTAACTAGAACCTTTTGGTGGCATATCATTCAATGCATGTATCGCCATATGATGCTCCATCCATCCATCCATCATCCATCCATCATCCATCCATCCATCCATCCATCCATCCATCCATCCATCCATCCATCCATCCATCCATCCATCCATCCATCCAACAGTGATCGGTTTATAAACTGTGATAGAAATTTCCTGCCAAATGATGCGGCCTGTTGGTGGGCACGGGTGTCTCTGCTTCTACTTCCTGTTCACAGCAGTTTCACGGCATAAAAGAAAAGAAGAAAAGGATGGCGGTGGAGAAGCGTCTGGCGTTCTCGATTGTGCAGTTCCTGCGGGATCAAACACATTGCGGTGCTTTGAATTCTGATGAGCAGGAGAGCCTTGAAGGTAGGTCAGCCACGCAGCGCAACCCACACTTTGAAATATAGGACACCCTGCTCTTATCCCGTCCGCCTCAGAAGGAAATAACGCACACAATGCCCTCAGCTGGCTGTCCCCCGTGCAGCCGGAACGACCGAGAGGATCGGGTTCTGGGCCCCTCTCTCTCTCTCTCTCTCTCTCTCTCTCTCTCTCTCTCTCTCTCTCTCTCTCTCTATCCGTCTCCCAGCGTGCAGCCAAGCTCTGAATCGCCGCGCTCACTCACTCAGCTTAAACATCCCCAGAATGTCTCTCATCTTGTGTCTGTCCCTGCAGTTGCGATCCAATGTTTGGAGACCACCTTCAAGATCAGCTCCAGCGACTGCCACCTGGCTGTGCCGCAGCCGCTGACAGAGATCTTCCTCAACTCCCTGCTTAAGGTGGGCGCTGCCAAGGTGCTAGTACGGCAGCTATGGGTTTCAGTCAGAACTGCCATGGATGCTATTAGAACAAGCCCTAAATGATGGGAACAGCCCAGTTTCTTACACATTTGGCGTCCTTTCATGTTTATCTGGCAACCATAAGTAGGCTTTATGCTGCTCTTCATCCCAGGTTACCTTTGATGCAGGACTGGCTCATATCAAGGGAGCGCCAGGACGTGCCCTAATGCGAGATAAATGTTAGATAATACACAGCCAGTGCGGTAGACATTATATTACTGAGGCTATGTTCGGTGCGTCCTGGCTCTCCCTTAATGGTCTTCATCCAAGCACATCAGTGATTTTTGTTTTGTTTTGTTTTGCCCTATCCCAGAATGACAACCTAACCATTCCAGAGACGTCCCCATCTCCAGAGGACATCGAACGAGCAGAGCAACTAAAGAATGAAGGTAATGTGAAAGCTTTGATGAAAGCTGTGAATGTTTATTTTGATTTCATAGCAGTTCCACCCTGTGGGGCAGACCCGTTAACGTTCACTTTTACTATCACTATAACTATAATACAATACTATTTTTAAACATTGTGTAAAGATCAATATTTGATCAGCTATAACCGTCAGCTTAAGTCATGTGCTGGTAAAGATGTTATGTCTTCGCTGCGATAAACCCACATGTAAAACTACTATTTCACAGGTATTAACTTATTCATTTTTATGAAAAACTTCTCTCTTCCTCCCGTTTCTGTCCTTTTTGCAGCTTTGCTGGAATTTTTAAGAGAAAATAAGTGTATTTGTAGGACAAAAGGAACACATACAATGCCACATGACTGTAGTTTTAAAACTTGTTGAAATTCAGAAAAAAACAGAATGAAAAATAAAAACAGTAGGTTTCAAAGACTCATTGTCGACCGTTTGAAGGGTATGACATCGTGGGATCGGGAACGTTTTCAGGGTTTTTTGGCGTAAATCTGTCAATTTTTGCGGATGACGGCATTCTGTTTTTTATCTCCGCATCTCGACACATCCAGCCCCTTTCTGTGCGCAAACTGAGCTAACAATCCAAGGTTTTATTTTTAGGGAACAATCACATGAAGGAAGAGAACTACAGATGTGCTGTGGAGTGCTACACGAAGGCCATTGACCTGGACCTCAGAAATGCCGTGTACTACTGCAACAGGTACTCACAAACAGGACCTCACACGGACGTCACTTGGTGCTGTAATACCTTCCTCAGTCCTGGTTTTCACACGGTGTTTTTCAAAGCCTCGGGGTCAGGTCCCTTGGTGGTATATTATGCACAAGAGGTAGAGATCTATGAGGCGGAGATCGAGGTAACTCCGGGGTCCGAATGTGCCCTCATTTGCAGGGCCGCGGCCCACAGTAAACTGGGAAACTACACGGAGGCCACCGGCGACTGTGAGAGGGCCATCGGGATCGATCCCACCTACAGCAAAGCCTACGGGAGGATGGGGTGAGAGATGCGCTGTTTGAACTGGCTTTACATGGCTCTGGGGTATCTCTTACAGATCCAACAAGTGTTTTTTGCTTGCGTTTCGGTCTCCAGTTTGGCTTTGACGGCCATGAACAAGTATCCAGAGGCGATCACCTACTTCAAGAAAGCTTTGGTTTTAGACCCGGAGAACGACACCTACAAATCCAACCTGAAGATAGCCGAGCAGAAGCAGAAGGAAGCAACAAGCCCGGTGAGTACAGTTATCAAGCCGTCTCTTGCCTGTTTGCCTTTTTCACCATGGATTACAATTTGTAATCAATTCTGAATCAACAGTGGGATTATTGCAGTTATCGAGCGATTATTAGGATTATTGTGATACTCATTTTATTGATTAATGTCTCGACTAATGGGTGTATTGGTTGTTTGGCATATGAAATGGTGAAAAATGTTGACCCATGTTTCACAGGGTCGTCAAACACCTTGAGTCTACTGTCATAGACAGCTAAAGAAACCGGAAATTAGACTCAATTTCTGGCAAACACACTCTAAAGCAGTTTTAAATAAACTAATCATAAATTAGTTGATCATAAAAAGAGGCATTGGCCATTGTTTTAGTCACTGATCCGGAGTGGAACAGTTGTCATGGCGCTGCTGTGCATCTCATTAAATTCACACTGGCTGTTAATGAGACTTTTGTTATCGAATGTCTGCCACAGATTGCCGCTGGACTGGGATTTGACATGGCCAGTTTAATTAACAACCCCGCCTTCATTAGCATGGTGAGAGCATATTGCAGACACACACGCACACACGCACACACACACACACACACACACACATAAAGCGCTGCGTAAAGCTGTCCGACAGGTGTGCTGTGCTTGTTTCGTCTCCGACAAGGTTGGCCCACATATTTCCCCAAATTGTTTGCGTGTTCACCAGAATTTATTGTGTAAGTAGGGGAGAGGATCCCGTGCGGGCCTTGGGGCAATCCCGCCTGGTTAAATAATGACACATGGGAACGTCTGTCTGGCCAAGAACGCCTCTACGAGCGTGCCAGAGCTTTTACTGCTGCTGCGGCAGAGGCGAGGCACATCTAAATCAGACTTCTGCTGAGTTGTAACAAAGCTGCCACAGCCATAACAGAGGAAATGCTGCTCTTAATTAGTCGAGATAAAAGAAGACCAGACAGATGGATAGACAGATAGATAGATAGATAGATAGATAGATAGATAGATAGATAGATAGATATGAAATGGCGAATCACACAGAATCACAGTTTAAAGTGACACTCCATTTCTCCTCCACAGGCTGCGAGCGTGATGCAGAACCAGCAAGTGCAGCAGCTGTGAGTGCGGAGAGCGCGTGAGTGCGTCTGCTTTCGAAATGAGGTCGGAAGCAGCTGTTGACTGAGCGTCTCTCTCTCTCTCTGTGCCCCGGGCGCTGTGTAGGATGTCAGGAATGATGTCCAACGCAGTCGGAGGTCCGGCGGCGGGAGTGGGAGGACTGTCAGACATCTCCAGCCTGATCGAAGCGTAAGCGCTCCAAACCCACCCGGGGAACGAGAGGGATTGAAGGAGGGCAGAGAATGGTCGAAATGGTCTATTTATCCTCGTTTTCTCTCACCCGCCTTTGATAATCGGCACCTTTTGCTTGCTGTCCCTCTCCATAGACATCACGCGCAATGGCTAGCTAGCTAGCTAGGCAGCTACAGTATACAGGTGTACTTTCCATTAATTTCATTGGACAACATGCCGTTGACAGTACAGCCGGTAAGAGTCAAGACGTGTGGGGCAGAGGCCGCTGATTGCCTGACTGCCATTATGACTGACTGGGCCGTACGTGAAAGTGGGCGGGCCTAGGTCCAGCCAGGTTCTTGGTGGATCTTTCCATATCCAGGTGCTCCACAGCCCTATGTGTAAATATGATGTCTATGTTAGCACAAGGACAAAGGCTCATTTACATACTTTGCATTGGAGTGGCAGCTGAGAGGTTGATCCACTAGGAAGCAACGCTCAGTTCAGAGTACTCAGAGTCCCAGGACGTTTTTTTGTTCCCGAAAAAACATGGCGGCGGGGGAAGAAATCATGATCATGTTCACTGGAGATTCAAACAAGGGCAGTGCAGGAGACGGCGTTAGCCTGTTCGCTCACTGAATACATTACGTCTTGTTCCCCACACACACACACACACACACACACACACACACGCTTTACGGTGGTATAACTCTGGTGGTATAAAACCAGTGGTTTCATGTGTATCAAAGCATATCTAAGATAGCTGAGAATGGACCAAATTCCGCATGAGAGGTTCACACAGAACCGAAGAAGAAAAGCAAGGCACATAGAGCGTTTATGGGCCCTACATCTTCCATTCAACCATTCTAGGTCCCCTTTCAAGGATGAGAGGTGAAAGGGGATTTCTTTGGAGGGGAGGTTGCACATTGCATGAGTATGTACGTGTGATCTGTGATAATCTCATGTCAGGGGGCAGCAGTTTGCGCAGCAGATCCAGCAGCAGAACCCAGAGCTGATCGAGCAGTTGAGGAACCACATCCGGAGCCGCTCGTTCAGCGGCAGCGCCGAGGAGCACTCATGATCCGCTCAGGTACGGTGTAAAACCAAGATCCAGCCTTTTCACCATTCAGCACATGCACGGTGCCTTTGATTAACGTCAGTTTGTTTTGTTTTGTTCTGTTTTTCAGCCTTGCTTCAGTTTTTTTTCCAAGGAAAGGGCAACCATATGGCGCGATTACAATCTCTACACCCATTTCTTAAAGTCAAATCCCCCGGCAGAGCTGGACTGAAGAGACAGGGATGGGGTTGAAGGCACTTTACCGTGACTGAAGGCTCCGCGGAGGGAAAAAAAGAGCGAGACTGAGATGGAGATGGACCATGACACGAAGCGATCCCACACATCTAGGGCCAAAAAAACCCCCCAAAAACCAACATACCGCAAACTAAATCATAACGAGAGCCAAGAACTCATTCAGCCTACCGAGACAACATGAGTTAGTGGCGCGTCCGGAGCTTTTCCATCCCGCAGAGGTTGTGTTTTGTAAGTGCTGAAAAACGTCACATTATGAGTTGGGGGTTCTTCTGTTGGAGTAGCCACGGGTGGAGGGTTATGGAGGAATGTACTTATACCGCATTGCAGGGAACATTTCAGCTTCTTCTCACACCGTAACATCAGGTTTACCTTGTTTATACTGCATCCCAGGTCATATTATTTTTGTAGACCAGTCCCTGAGCGCGTAGGACTCACTTTTCAATGACTAAATATCCGAGGAGGACGGCAGTCAAATGGTATAGCAGTGTTTGCAGCCTGCGTCGTGTTGTTATTGCACTTTAGTAAAAAAGAAAAAGGAAAAAACAAATAATCCCCCTTTAAGCCTGTTGACTTGCCCATTAACTCGTATCGGAAATATTCCAACCGTTCATTTTGCATGCTCTTAAATCTGGTATTTGAGATCAGATGCTTTATGGAAACAAATAGTTATGCTAGGGCAGCACAATGTTTTGTCTAAAAGGTGAATAAATGTCCTGACATTGAGCAACTACTCACTCTCGTGCTCGTTTGTTTACCTTTGTGTCCTTCCCGGAAACGTACCAGATGTGAACAAGCCGAATTATTCTTTGAGGGACAATGCTGCGTCTGAAGACTTCGCACTTTTAAAAGTGACAAAAAGAATATTTTTACATGGACTCCGAGTGAATGTTTTTAATGACAAAAGCCACCACGGAAAGCAATAGGAAATCAAAGGTCACAGAGATTTTATTCACATTTATGCACATTTACAAGAGAGTGATTTATATTATTCACAATTCTTTTTTAAAATACAAGTTTTCTGCCGTCCGGTTGCAAAAAGAGTGAAATGTCAGCGTCGTGTGCAGAATTCCACTGTTGGTCCATTCATGTCTAAAATGCCAAAAAAAACAAAAAAACAAAAACAAAAAGTCAATAAAACCCCTAGCACTCGTTGTTGGTGTACGGACACACCACGCACACTTGTGCGATGTCGTCGTACTCGTACGTCCTCTTCAGGAACGTGTCTGTGAGTCTCAGTCCGGATATGCTCTGCGGCAGGGAGGCGAGGGACAAGACGGACACGTTCGTTAGGCTCAGAGGTCAACATCTGCGCGCTCCGATATTGCACGGGTGGGGGGCACTGGTACCTGCAAACCCTGGACGGAGGAGAGGACTGTGAGGGGCAGGGAGAGGAAACCTCCGGGGCTGAGCTTCCCCAGCTGTCGCCCTGAGACGCCGCACCAGTGGATGGACCGCGTGTTGCACATCTCCAGCACCAGGTCCATGGTTCGCTCGCTGCGGGGGCACAAGGACAGCGTCGGGACAGAGAGACAGAGAGAGCGAGTGAGAGTGAGAGAGTGTGTGAGAGAGAGACAGAGAGTGTGTGTGTGTGTGTGTGAGAGAGAAAGAGAGAGAGAGAGCGAGAGTGTGTGAGAGAGCGAGAGCGAGAGCGAGCGAGAGAGAGAGAGAGGGAGAGAGAGAGACAGAGAGTGTGTGTGTGTGTGTGAGAGAGAAAGAGAGAGAGAGAGTGTGTGAGAGCGAGAGCGAGCGAGAGAGAGAGAGAGAGAGAGAGAGAGGGAGAGAGACAGAGAGTGTATGTGTGTGTGTGAGAGAGAAAGAGAGAGAGAGAGCGAGAGTGTGTGAGAGAGCGAGAGCGAGCGAGAGAGAGCGAGAGAGAGAGAGAGAGAGAGAGAGAGACAGAGTGTGTGTGTGTGAGAGAGAAAGAGAGAGAGAGCGAGAGTGTGTGAGAGAGCGAGAGAGAGAGAGAGAGAGAGAGAGAGAGAGAGAGAGAGAGAGAGAGAGAGAGAGAGAGAGAGAGAGAGAGAGAGAGAGAGAGAGAGAGAGCGAGAGAGAGAGAGAGAGAGAGAGAATATCTGGGTATGAGGCGTCACGCCTCACCTGCAGTTGGTGATTTTGCAGATGATGTCGAACGGCTCTTCCAGGTTGATCGTGTCGGGGATCATCTCCAGCGACAGCCGGATGTCCCCGTACCCCGGAGCCTGCAGGGCACGCACGCACCCAGACGAGTTCAGTGTCGCCCTCTTACCCCCCCCCCCCTCCCCCCGATAACCCGACCGAGCTGCCCGCGGTGGGACGTACCATCCTCTGCAGCTGGCTGGTCTGCAGCCGCCCTCGCTCCCCGAGGTTGGTCTTCCACACGATGTCCAGCTTGCCGATCACCGTCACGCCCTTGATCACGCCGGCCTTCTCCGCGTACTCCGGCTTGGGCTTCAGGCAGTACAGGTACTGCCGCGTGTCCAGGGGCTGCAGGTACGACATCTTCCCAAAGGTGGACTCTCTGACGGACAGGACCCAGGGGCGAACGAATGAATCCCCTCACGATCTCAAAACACATCTTCATACTGATGTCGCTACAACGGCGACATGTATGTGTGTGTGTGTGTGTGTGTGTGTGTGTGTGTGTTTACCGGTCGTCGCCGAACGAGACGGCGTTGAGCTCTGTGACGTTGTACATCATGGAGGGCTCCAGGGAGACCTTCTCCATGAACATGGGCGAGGTGGTGATGTTCTGGATCTGAGCCTCCAGGAACACCTCGTCCGTCTGCAGCGCACCACACACACACAAGTCACACGCCAATGGCCGCCGCCGCCGCCGCCACCGCCAGCAGGCTTACACGCAACGATCTCCGAGGCGAACTGAGCAACACTTCCTCTCGGCCGTCATCGTGTTAAGGGGTTAGGCCGGTGCGGGAGCCTGCCGGCTTAAAAGGACGGGTTCACCTTGTTTCTCTACGGTCCGTCGCGTACGATTCGGGAGTGTCCTCCCCACAACGGTCAAGCTTGCACGTCATCTTTTGGCGGCAAACCTTTGGTCGAATAGAAATGGCGGCTCTCAATTTCGTCAATCCATCGCCAATTTCTCGCCTCGGGTCATTTCAGATCCGAGAAGAGAGAAGGGACGAAATCCACAGTGTTCTAAAGGTTGCAAGGGAGCACTTTTATTCTGAAATCTTCCCCCATCAAACTTCTTCCATCCGGAGTACCGTTTTGCGCCGTTGGCAAAAACACTCCTTCGATCGCGCTAACCCCGGGATCTTTCTCTGCCTCGACTCGAGCGTGAACCCATCCTTTATCTACTTCTTAGGTGCTGTGAATCGGGTGGAACAAACTACACGTTTCGAGGACATCTGACACAAACTCTTCACCACACGGACCGCACCCCACACAGTTTGCTCAGTGGACCTCCGGGGACTTGGTTAGTAACACGTTTTTGACCAGGGTAGAGGCTGCACGGCCAAAAGAAAAAAAACGCTGCAAACACCAACCGGTTGTCTGTTTTTAGCCAATCAGATGGTTTACCCCCCCGCCCCCCCCTGGGGAGCTTTCGGGGGGGGGGGGGGGGGGGGGGGGCTTGTGTTACGGCCGCTCGGATTCCCAGAAAGCAGCTCGCGCCGGGCCGAGGTGTGAATGCCGACGTGACAGCGGCAAAGGCCACGACGGGGTCGGAGGGGGCCGCAGCGCCGTCACCTTTCGCAAATATGCCAGGCCCTTTCTATTTTTAACAACATTTATTTTGGATGAGCACCAATGCGCCAGGGCGACCGCTGGTCGAGTGGACGGAAAACAAAGCCGTAATAACGACTCCGAAAAATGACTCGAGGAGGCGGCTGCTTCTTACGTCTTGCGAATCGAACAGGAAAACAGCCGATTCTTTTGCCTCCGCACACGCCGTGTAATTTGTCTTCCAGTGCTGCTTATTTATGCCAGTTATTTATGTTTTTGAAAGGTAATCCTAACCCTAACTCTATAGAACCAAGATGAGTAACTGCAAGGCATTATAAGGCATTATAAGGCATTATAAGGCATTATAAGGCATCAGAAGTTACTCGGGCTCCACTGACACCAATTGCGGCATAAAGATCACCATTCACAGACTGATCGAGGACCGATGGGCGTTCATTTTATAATCGGAGCTGACAACGAGTTGGTGAGGCGCAGCTTACAAACGGTGCAGCCTCTACCACAATTTAACACTCAACGAGAGAGAGAAAGAGAGGGAGAGGGGAGAGAAGCAGATTAATTCATGTCCGAGAACAAGCGGTGAGCACGGACCGTGAGGTTATAATCACAGAGCTCAGCATCTCCAATCCATGCAAAGCCATTCCAAACCGCCCCCCACCCCTCCCGAAACCTGAGAGCCCCCGCTTTGCTTGGCTTCACACAACCGCACACGTCTTCCCCCTCGTTTGCCGGAAAACAAGTGGCCGCTTGAGTTCCGTGGCCCCGCTCGGGCCGAGGGTGGGCTTGGGCGGCACCATTCGTGTCCGCATCGTGATTTTCCATTGGAAAACGAGAGCAAGCGTGGCGCACACCGAGGCCCCCCCGCTGGCGATCGACTCTATGATCAACGGCAAACCACACCGCCCGCTGCAATTTGACACCACAAACTTGAATTACAAAGTCCAAGCTCTGAGCAGGAGGAGTTTGCAAGGGAAGCAGGCGAGCCCAAAGAAAAGGCGAAAGTAGAGTGGCGGGGAAACGCTCCGGTCACGCTCTGCCTGGTTTTTGCCTGCAACGTCTCGTGTTTATTGTATTTTATCATTATCATTTTTTTTCCCCCCATACACTCCTCTACTTTGCACCTTCCCGTTGGCCCGCCTCCCTCCAGAAAGCCCGGCGACGGGTTAGAGAGAAGCTTAGTGTTCAGCGATGGAGGAACAGAAGGAAACAATTACCACAGAACTCAGGTCACTCTAATGGAGAAAATAAAATACAGGACACAATGAGCACATGGAGTTACATGCCAAAGACGATGACAATGAATATGTGCGTGTGCGCGCCAACTGAATTAAAGAGGGGGAAAAAAAAAAACCAAAAAAAGCGACTGATGTTCGTGGACGAGCGGAGGAGAGAGCTCGGCGAGGGGGAAAATGCCGGCTCTCCACCAATCTGTGTGGAGATGCCGGCATTTTCCCGCCTCTCTGACTGACGCCAGCTGCTCCTACGGAATGAAAGATGATACATATACGCGCTACAGTAAAAAAAAAACAAAAAAAAAGGCCTGTCAGGCAATGTGGTTCTATTTGCGGACGAGCGTGCCGACGGGACGGGGAGACCCACCTCGGCGTTGTAGAACTTTGTCTTGACGTCCAGCGGCTTCAGCACCTGGTGGAAGATAGATTGCAAGCTGAACGCCGAGGCGGCCCTCTCGCCCGGCTGCGCCTCCATTCGGGGCGGTGGGACTCGCTCCCGCGCGGCTCCAAACACTGAGGCCGAAACTTCGGGGAGGGATCGCGCCCACAATGCGGCGACAAGGGGCGGGGGGAGGGTAACGGCAAATCCGCAGCCGGGGCGCTAATTATCAGGCGCGCCTTGTTGGAGACCTGTGACATTTGCCACCTCGCCTCCAAACCGAGACGATCCGATGCACAGACCGCTGGTGTTGCTCACCTGGAATTTAAAGAACTTGCGGAAGTAGAGCTTCTCCCCATACTGCGTGGTGTAGCTGACGGCACAGACCAAGCTTGGGAATTGGCGGAGAGGACACTAACGTGAGAGGTTTGTTTTGTTCCGAGAGTCGTAGAAAACGTGGTACTCTGGAGCTTTTTTGTTTTGGACATATATTTTGACAAAGAAGAGTTAAAACCTTAGATCTTTTGCCATACATATTAACGCACAAGTTAAATATACAATGAAAGGAAGCACAACCATCAGTGTTTTGAGAAAGGCCTAAAGGAAGACAACTAATGTCTTGTTTTGTCCACATCTTCAAAACAGTAATTTTGCTGTGAGAGAGGGCTTAAGAAACCGGAAAGTATTCACATTTGAAATCAGAGACTTCAAAATAAAAATAGCCTTGCAAATATTGCTCAAATGGACTTGATGATTAATGTAGCTGGCGACTATTTGATCTGTCAGCGACGGGACGCCGTTGAACTGCGCGCTGCAGCCAATGAAAACGCCTCGGACAAAAAAAAAAAACGCTCACATGTGTGTCCCGATCTCTTTGACCTCGTGGTGGATCACGTCGTCGATGCAGCACTCGGGTTTGAGCTCGGCCACCGCCGAGTTCGACGCCGACAGGTTGAGCCTCTGCGAGCTGGTCTGCAGGTCGGCCTGCACGGGAGGGGGGGTGGGGGGGGGGGGTGGGGGGGTGTTACCGACGGAGGGCTGCGCAGCGGGAAACGTTTACGACAGACTGCAACAAACATTCCGTGTCGTTTTCAACAAACTTCGCAGGGCACCGTCATTGTTTACAAACATTCGCCCCCTCGGCGGCCTCATGTTGATGCCAGCGGTCGAGTCCGTTTATAGGACCGTCTAGAGTCGTACTACTTATTTATAAACAGTATTTGTTCATGTATGGACAGGCGTTTGCTCGTGCGGTCTTGTCCTAGTCTACGAGCGGGCCCTATAACGTGCGGGTGGCGGGTGCGGGTGCGCGACGAACCTTCACCAGGATGTCCTTCACCACCTGGCTGCTGTCGTTGTGCACGCTGATGTAGCTGGAGAAGGTCTCGCCCAGGAAGATGTTTCTGGGGGAACGGAGGGAGGCACGGTTGGGGGAGGGGGGGAGGGGGAAAGTCACATCTTTTTCGCCTCGAAAACACGCGTTCGTGCGGCCCGGAAAAGAAAAAAAAAAAAAAAGACATGAAATGTGAACAGAGAAATGCCGTCGTGACTGGGCGCGAGTCGCTCCACTCACCCGAAATTCTGTGGCAACGTGAGCATCTCGCCGAGCGTCAAGTTCTCCGCCCCTTTGATGGTGGATGGGTCCGAGCGCATGAGCTGGCTAAACAAATCCCCTGGACGAGGCCGAAACACAAAAAGGTTTGCGCGTAATCGTACGTACCCATTACACACACACACACACACGCACTATGTACATATATGTACATATGAACATAGTTTGAATATTATGTTGTAAAATGAGACTTGGAGAAAAAAAAAGTTTGGACGAATCCGTTTATAGCTCAAAGGCCCGCAGGCCGTGCAGACGTGAGAACCTGACACCGTCAGGTACTGGAAACGTGTCGGTGGAGCGGCCGACGATCAAAGAGCGGAGCCCTTTGAAGATCACGTTTCAGAGCGGCCACCACGACAGACGGGGGGGGTTTCGCCGGGGGGGTTCAAACGTTCGTCCCGGCGGCCGCTAACGTTAGCTCGCGGTGGTGCTCGCGATACCCAGCGACCGCGACCAAACTCTTCCACGAACAGACGCCGGGTCTATCCCAGGGCGGAGCAGGGGGTAAAAGAAAGTGGGGCGTTTTGTGTTCTTTAACGCCGGATTGTTCTCTGCCTTGCTTGGAGATAATCGCTCACTTCACCGGTCCTGAGGCGTATCCAAATCAGGATGCTTTTAGCGTGTCTTCGTCCACTCTTCATCCGCGTGTCCGTCTTGATGTAAAACTTTCTTCTGTCGCGGACTTTCGTGTTTGTCGCTGCCTTTTAACAACTGCACTGCGTGCTTTCCTTTCTCGTGCAAATATTCTTTGTGTACATCATTCATTGTACCTACTCTTGACTCTCTGTTTTGACATTTTTATATATTCCTTTAGCAATTGAATATTGTAACATTTCCGTTATTTATTGTTTTTATGTTTTATGCTTTCGATTCACAGTGGTTTTTATGTCAAGCACACCGAGTTGGCCCTGGGCATAGAATGTGCTCTACATACAAAGCTGCCTTGACTTCTAATGCGACTGGCTTTGTTCCTTTTAGTTCCCGTGAAGCTCTTTGTAAAGATGTGGTGAAAAATGCGACATAAATAAAAAGTTTATCGCCATTATCGTTAGGCCACCCCTCTGGGACATTATCAACTCCCAGAGAACCTAATGAAGATTTGGTCTCTCTTCTTGACTCTCGTCCCGCGACCTAGAAAAACGTACTTCCGACATGTCGACTCTCATGGTAGAAGTTGTCTTTCACAATCCGAAACCACCACACACATGGTTCTCCTTAAATCATGACCGGAATGATTTATTTACTCTGCCTCTTCTTGCACACTGTATTATGGCTACGGGACACGGTCCGAGTCGTGCTCCATGTTAAAACTCAATAAAAAGTAACTGATGTTATTCTTTTTTGTTTAAATACTGGAGGCTGCATTCAAAGAAACCCCTTAGTAGGCTACTTGTGACACCCCGATCTCAGCCCCCCTCTTCGCATGGTGTAGATTATTACCAAACTGCCGCTGAGCCGACACCATTGTCCCGCAGCGTCTCCGTCACAGTCATTTGACGGATCACACGGCCGGTCATGCCCATACCGCAACCGTCTTTACAATCTAGAGGACAAACGGCAACATTGTCCAACGGCAATGTAAAGAGAGCGACCCGCAGGGGACGATGTCACGGACACGTGGTCGTTTGCGCCGTTTCCTCCTGGGGGGGGGAGTGGGCGTGTAAATGAATGTATATTGCACCTGAAACTCATTGGTAAACAAAGATCTGAAAACAAGACGAGGAGTACGTCGCACATTTCGTCGATCTTACCCGGCAGATCTCGATCCTCGCACGTCACCGGCAGATTTGTGAAGAGCGTCGGTTTGGTTAAGCGCATAACTGTCAAGGGACACAAGACACAGGAGGTGTGGCGGTTATTCTGGCGACGTTTGCGCTTCATGACAATGCAGTATCAACATGTGCAATACACACATTGAAAAGACTGGCTGATAGCGTGTTACCGTGCATTATGCTTACTAGTTCACTTGCTCTGCATGTCAGTATATACATCCAGTCAGAGCTGCCCTACTTCCCCAAACGTTTGCCCCCGCCCACTTTAATATTGTGCAGCCCTGGTTTGTGCAATGTAAATACTCTATTAAGCCCTCCACTAGGGATGGATGGATACATACACACACACACACACAGATAGATAGGTAGAACAACACCATAAGTGGGGATATAAATAAACGAATGCATCTAACAGCGAGGTAGCAGAAACAAACTTGACCCCCTCAACCTCACACAAAAATACCAAATAATCCCCAGCGGCGGGGCTTTGCAGCATCTCTCGATGAGTCTGTATTGGCTCTGTCTTTCTCAGTTCAACGTGTTGCATGTGTGTCTGCGTGCGTAAACAACATGTAAAGTGCGCAGTCATCAGACACATCGACACGTTAACCGACCGAGAGGCGAACCCTCACCTGGTGGGGACAAAGGTACGAACGACAGAACGCGTCAAGCGCCGCGACAGAGCAGCTCTCGCAATCGACATTCAGGTTTTTCACCTGAATTAGGTAAAACGACCACAACAACAACAGAAACGCATCGGGGCGACCTGTTGTTTACAACCAACAGTCAATCTCTTGGGATGCCAGGTTCGAGGGGCACGTGAGGGGATGGGGGGGGGGGGCGTTCTGAAGGTGCCACTGCCACAGACCGGCGAGGCGGGCACGGGGTTTGCGGTGTTTGGCTTTGATCCTGCCTTAGCACCGTTAGCACCGTTAGCATCCGGACCTGACAGGCAGCCGGTGACAGACGCCAGCGATCTAAAGGCTCCCCTTGCGTTCACGCCGACTTGGGGGGAGGGGGGTGGTGTCGTTGTCGTTGTGGCGGCGGTGGTGACGACCACGTACCTTTCAAGGCGAGCAGGTGCTCCTGCTTGGCCTGGTTTACGTCCATTTCGGCGGAGGAAATGGTCTTTTTTTTCTTTAAAGGGAGACGTTAGCCGCAGCGCTAGCCGCTGAACTGTGACCCCGCCCCCGCTGACGTTTCCACCTCCGGCTCGCGTGATGCTGCCGCTCGCGGGCAGGGAGTGGCACTACAACAACAACGACAGAGGGCCGAGCTTTTCTTGCGTGCAAGTCATAATAAGACGTTGAATAAAACGAATTGAACGCCTAGTCAAAACCGTGACGTGCAGATTAAAAACCTGAGAGATGCTAGATCCGAAAAAGAGATGCTGTGTCAAAAATGTACGGAAGCCGAGAGCGACCAAAAATCAATCAAGTTATTAAAGAAATGTATAAATTGAACAGCTGAACAGTTGACCCATTAAGGGCAAACAACACGGGCGTGTTTTTGATATTCCTTTGCACAAAAAACAACTTGCAGTTACGTTTCTCCCAAGGCAGCCCAGTTTGACATTGCTTCAAGAGCCCATCTTGATCCAAAAATAAGAAATTGTGGGGTCAGAGGTAAATCAACGTTCAATTTTCATTTTTTTCAACATTCATTTCTGTGATAATGACTTACTATTTCAACCTCATTTTAACAGTAGTACTTCCACAAACTTAAAGCGGACTTCAGTGTAACGAGGCAACTCAAGCTGTGTTGACTTGAGTTGCCTCGGTCCCTCATTCCATCTCTGAATACAATGTTCCTATTCTCGACTCTCGCTCCTATGCAGGCTGCGCTTGTGTCATCTGTCTCCTCAACAATTCTTTCACAGTTATTTTGTGAGTTTGCCGCTTTGTGAGCTTGTAGGGTGCACTTTTGTTTATTTAGTTGTTAACTTGAGAATCGATTAGTTGATATGACCCCTTAAAACATTTTTGAACATTGTTTGAAGAAATGAAGCCAAACTTCTCAGATCTTAGCTACTTGTATATAAATATTCTCTGGTTTATTCTGTCCTGACAGCAAGCTAAACATCTTCACCTAGATTCAACTAAACAACATTCATTTCATTCATTTCTTAATACTGCATGCAAGAAGTATTAAGAATTTTCTCTCTCTCTCTCTCTCTCTCTCTCTCTCTCTCATTTTTAAGAAAACATCGACATGGGAAGAAAGCTGGTTACAGCAACTAAATGTGTGGAAATCTGAGCACCTCTCCTCAACACCCCACGGTCTCTTGCGCCACAGCGACCTCCAGTGGTCTGGTCCTGTATTCCTTCAGGTTCCAGCAACAATACTGTATGTCATCCATGTCATTTTAACAGATTGAGATTCGAGCTCGAGAAGTCGTGAATGATGGAATTTTTATTGATCCTGTCGCGGGTGCACAATAATAAACATGCAAAAACAAAACAACTCAAACATGGTGTGTGAAAAAAATTTCTTGGGGTGATTAAAGCAGATTTTAATAGATTTAGACTGTTTTCTCCACTCTTCTCCACTCTCTGTCTTGATACAGCGAGTCCCGCGCTCTCATGAACTGTTGTTACTGGGCAGAAGCTGTAATCAGAATAAAACCTCGATTATTATCGCACCAAAGGGTTAATATGCGGATAGAAAACGAATCCAGATGGAAAAAGATGAATCATGTTTAATCACCATAAACCAGGAGTGGCTTCCATAGATAACACATAACAATGTTTCCAATGATTAACCAACAATAGAACGGACATGTACAGACAGATACTCACTTGGACGCTTTCCCCGGCTGCCTCCAGCCGTTGCCAGCTGTTCTTGGAGAGGATACCGAAGACGACCAAGCCAAAGGCCACGATGAGGAGGCCGAGGGAATTTGCAAACTTTGCCTCCGCAGGAAGCGAGCTGTACGGCTCGGGGCTGCCGCCGCCGCTGCAGAACACAGGGGTGAAGTCTGTCAGAGAAAGTCCAGCGACCTCTGGCATTGTGAACATGGTGTGTGATTTCCCCTCACAATCACCGCAATCAGAATTGTTGTTTATTGCACAACAACTTTTGCACGTACAGGAAATTCGTTATGACATGCCAGTGCTTAACAGTGACATGGATAAAGTAGGGGAAACACAGAGAGTGAAAGTCATCTGTCACAATAACGTTTCCACGGGCTTAGAGCTAGCACACAAATACGAGCATCAACAAGTATAAATGTTTGCATTTTTTCTGCAGCAGCAAAGACAACAGAAAAACATCAACTAAAGACAAATCAATAAATAGATAGATAGAAAATAAATGCCTACAACCCAGGGGAAATATGAACACAAAATGAAGTAAAAACAAAGTTCCTACGTGAAGAAATTCAGCTGCTATTTGCTTTTTCGTGCTCTGATGTTCATCACGCACCTCATGCCAACAACAAATTCCTCAAAAGCACTTAAAATGGTGACTTTCTTTGTACAGATGAAACATGTAGCAGGCCTGAAATACATTGCAAAGTGAATATATATTGGGATGTATCGCAGTTCTCGCACTTACAGAGCAAAGAACAAGTCCTCGTTGATCCCGCTGATGCAGGAGGCCACGCTCAGGATAAGGATGGTTTTCCCCGTCCAGACGTGGGCTGGCTTCAGGCTCCTACGGAACCACAGTGGCGAACACGGAAGCAGGAAGCCTGCCAGCCCGAGGAGCCACTGCGGCAGCAGGTGAGAAACCACATCTTCCCTGAATCAGATGAATGAACAACGACGGACGTCGACGGCACTACTCTACTCCTGCCCATCCATGAATGGACTGGATCGAGAGGCGTTTTGCACACGCCTCGGCCCTCTGCAGAATGTTACAAACCGTGTCTCATGTCACGCATTTCTTCTTTAATCTGCCCGTACCTGGGCTGAGAACAGCAGCACGGTGACGACGCCCACCCAGCTGTGCAGAGAGTACAGGTTGGGGATCTTCAGGTGCTGGTGGAAGTTGAACACGGCGTACAGGCCGAGGCCGGACAGCACCAGGGCGGCGAGCATCAGCCCAGCATGCGCCAGCTTCCAGGTGAGTTTGCCCTGCTGCCAGGTGAACGGCAGCCGGAAGAGGACAGCCGCTGCAGGGACATCGACAATTTATACGTGCCGGTTTGGACGGGACCGACTGCGGAGCCGCTGAATGGAGCGTTTCATCTTTGCGGTCTGGTGTTAACAGAACATCATGAGAGGTGCCTCTGAGGCTTTAGAGAGAGAAAAAAAAACGAAACTAAAAAAAACTTCTTTACGATTCTTTCACAGCTGCTTTCTGAAGGGCGAGATCCAAACAGCATGAAATGTGAGTTCCGAGTTATTTTGAGAACTGATTCGTTGATTTGAGCTTCTAAAAACCTCTTTGAGCGATATTTTGAGTCAAACTTTTCGGATCTCAGCTACTTGTACGGAAACGTTCTCTGGTTTATTCTATCCTCTGTGACAGCAAACTAAACGTCTTTGATTTGCGCTTTGCCTTTGTGAATTGCAAATAAACATTTCCTTCACAGTTGCGCTGACATTTTATAATCCGTGAGTGTCAGACACAATTTCCCTCAGAGGCCGCAAGGGCCTGCGAGAACAGAAGAATCAAACTACTTGTCATAGAACTGTTTAATTATTGACTTTGCATTTAGTTGTTAGGTTCTTGTGTTGAAATGTGGCACAATTCATGAAATAAGCTTGGTATGAAAACAAATGGACACGGAAACATCTGAGACCGATTGATTTAGTCAATTTGTCGAAGCTTGTGCGAAGAGCTCAACTCATGAGCTGCAAAATTACGTGAAGATCTTCAAATCATTTGCTCTGCTTTGGCAAGATTAGCGGTACAAAGGTTTTTAATGAAAATACCTTTGACGGGTCATTTTCTCAGACTTCCAGGAAGCTCTCCTCAGATTCGCAGAGGATATTGTGGTGAACAGGCTATGTTGTGAACTCCTGGGGGGGCATGAAGTCACCTGATTCTCATGCGTAAAATTCATTGAAGGCAGCAGTTTTAAGGTGGAATGAATAGCGAAAGGCCCATCTTACCGTACCATTGCCGTACAGGACCAGGAGCCCTGACACCATGAGCACCGGATGCCAGTTGGCCTGCAGGTCGGAGCCGTCCCAGGAGAAGCCTCCTCTCCACCTCCAGTTCCAGACGGCCACACAGATCAGGCAGAGCAGCCCCAGCAGCAGGAGGAGCAGGTAGGCACAGTAGAAGAACACAGACGGCCTCATGTCTGCTGCAGCAGGAGAGAGCACAACACGGACGAACGACATGGAGCCACTTTTGATCTGTTCAGGGCAAACTGCTTGAAAAAGGGTGGAAAGACAGAAAAAGATACTAGTACAAATGCCGCGGTGTCTGTGGAGTACCACTGCTACTGAAAACCAATTTGAATAAATATAGGATTGTATTACACCTTTTCATTCTGTCATATGCATATATTGATGATCATTTAAAAAAATTGTGTACATGAACTTGTGTTTTATGTACATATGTGTGTGTGTGTGTGTGTGTGTACACATTATCTAAAAAAATCTCCGTATCACAAATCTTAGGAAACCAGTGAAGCTATAGACAGCATAGCCCAAAATGACCATGGATAAGGACAGTGCAGAAGCGAATGTAAATGTGAAATGAATACATTTCCCCTTTAGTTCATTCAACCGTAAAAGTGGTGTTACTTCCCACCAGTCCACAGTGAAGAGAGAGAAATAATTTTAGGAATCTCTACTCACCATTGGAGGGTGACTCGGGCTGCGACAGCAGCGTCCTTCGGCTGTCTCTTCTGAAATAAAAGTGTTGTTAAAGCAGCGACGCTTTTATGCTCGCTGTGTGTTATTGTGGGGGTTGGAACAAAGACAGACTCAAGACGGGGGGGAAAGCAGCTCTCTCCGCTGCATTAGTCACAGCCGTTTGTGAAAGGAAGGCTGGAAAGCAGATTTCAAGTTTCACAACTTTCTGCTCAGTCACGATCATCCGCTGTGGATCACTTGCAGTGCTGGAATCCCGATTTAATTGATTGCAAGAAAAACAAAAACAACTGTAACTGTGACATACAGTATACAGGTAAAGACTAAGGTTTGGCTTCACAGTGGGAAGTACAGTCATTATAGCCATGTTTCCTACCACTTCTTGTTGTTCTTGTTCAGACCTTGTACAGACAAAAAAATTATCTTATTTCTGTTTAGATTCAGTTTGAAACGATCTCAATCTCAATATCCTATATATATATGATATCATTGTTTGATATTTCAATCTTAATATTTTCAGCAAATACGTCAACTACTTTTAGTGACGAGGTACAGTTTTTCCAAAACATGGAAGTATAGCTAATCAAATTTTTAATTTTCATTTTGATTTTAAACAACAATTGAAGATAAAGGCGCAAGGCTTCCTCCCAGGCATTTAAGAGGTTTTTATCTGTCTTTGTCAAATGGCCCGCGTGGCCTCTGTCAAGCGCTCACCGTGAAACGCGGTTTTGCGCAGAGCCGCGGAGTAGAAGAAAGGCTGCAGTGTTACACTCCGGGCCCAGCAGACCGTCACAGCCAGGCCGCGGCCACTCTGAGCTCTCATCTGACATCATCATGACACAATCGAAGACACATCCAGGAAACGTCCGAGCGAGGCTTTCCACAGCAGCACCGGGAGGAAGGACAGAGAGGAGCAGCCACAACAGGAACACACCCAGGCAGTTGGGCTGTGGCACTGTCATCTCAAAAGCGCCACACACGTAAGGGCTGGTGAAGTAGTAAGTAATCTGCAAAAAAAATACATCGTCTGTTGCCAGGTAAAGACGTCATAAAAAAGGCAAATGTCCACGGAGGTAGAATGCGACCCTGTCAGCCATCTTTACTAGGGTCATGCCAGCCCACCACACCCCTCTCTGGGCAGCACCAAAGATAAAAGACAGAAACACCATGGTCCCGCGTGTCCCCGTATGGCCCCAATGTAGACTAGCTTGTTGCTGTCTGAAACAAACAGATATGACACAAGCTGCAGACAACAGCTGATTATCTCAACTTTTAGACTGAAAGCAGACAGCTAGCATAGCATTCTCTGAAAGGATAGCTGTGGACTACAGCAAACACACGTACTGAAATTAATATTGGTTAACCCTACACTGATAACTCGTGATTAGCTTCATGCTAGCTTAACATCTAAAGCCTTGTAGATGGGCTAAGGTGCTTGCTTTAGTCCTCTTTTGCACCACTATCAAGGTTAGCATAAATGGTAAGTGAGGCTACTTATAGAGATATGCTTGCTGCGGTTAAGCAGAGACTGTTCATATCTTAGGACACGTCTCATCTTAAGGTCAATTGCAGAAATCTGACTCGAGTGAGGGGTAGAAACACTTACACCTGTTGATGAGAGAGAAACCAAGAACTTTATGAACTCTATGAGCTGAACCTTGCATTGGTGCATAGAGCTGTTACTGCTCAACGTGAAGTGCTCTCCACTCAGGGATGGAGCGTGGGCTTTTCTGTGTGGAGCGTGGACAGTCCTGACAATGGTGTGTGTGTGTATGTACGTCCTTTGATTGACACACTCAATCACTTCACAAGCATTCAAGTATGTGTGTATATCATTTTCCCTCAAATCCTTTACTTTTGTCTAAAAGTGCACCTAAGTGAACATTTTTCTTGTCTTGTCTCTATGTATGCCAACTAAACCTGAATTACATCTTTTCATTACTCTCATCCATCTCAAATTTTCTGCCACAAACATGATGAGTTGATGATGAACTCTTTGGGGCAGGACGGTACACCTCTTTAGCTTTTACATTTGTGCTGAACAAGTGTTTTTCTCCTCTTGTCTTGAGATTACCTGAGGAGACCCGAGAGAGGGTGCGAGCACCACACACAAACCGGGGGAGCGTCAAGGAGAGCTGTGGAAACCCACCAGCGTGACAGAACGACAACTTGTTTTCACGGCAGTTTTCATTTATTCAGCAACAGTGTCGCTGTGGGCCGCCGCACACACACGCCATTCCCTCTCACACTCACAGCTGGGGGAAATTAAGAGCCTCCAGTCGAGCAGTCGATCGATGACTGTTTTTGGGCTGCACCTCGGGTAATCAATAAAGGCATACGACTGTGAGTTTGCAGCAGTTCGGCGGTGACCTTTCTGGATGAAATGCCAGTGTATGTGGTCCCGGTCCTTCCCCAGTATCTGAATCGTCGTCTGATTGACCGAGACGTTCAAGGCTGGATGTGTATGCGCTCCAGAGCTATATCAGTCCAGTTACCACTTAGTTCAGAACAAAACGGTGAGATGCTGTTTGGTAAACTCGCGTGAACATTGACACAAATTAAACACTGATAACACAGAACAGGCACTGATACTTCATGCAACCAGCCCAGGTCCCCTTGAAGTTGCGGCATTTCATAGAGAACGGTCCTTAACTACACATGGGTACCTCTGCAGCAATATAACGACCATACTGAGCTGATAGCTACTTCTTGAAAGATCTGCTTCATGAAAATTAGAAATGCTTCGATGTCAAAATATAAATTAATTAAAAATGACCCTTGATGCAAGTATATATAGTAGTATGTAGTAGTACATAGTATATATACATATATATGCATATACCATATTACACGTATACTATTAATATATATCTACATTATATTACAATCATATCAATATACTGTAAGCATGCTCATATATCAGCAAGGAGTAATAATGTCAGTGAAGGCTTCTTTTATCAGTTTACATCCCAGCGAGGGAAACTTTGAAACGCTGGGACCTACAGGTCGTAGAGCAGCACGTTGGCGGGGGCCTTGAGCCTCATGTTGTGCATGATCTGCTTGGAGCAGATGTTCTCATCCTGCTCGTCCTCCACAAACACGGACAGAAAGTGCCCTGGTCTCCACGCCGCCTCGCCGGTCTGAGACGCCAGCACCCGCACACCCTGGGCGTCCGTTCGGAAGCTGAACCTCCTCTCTCCGGGAAACGCGAAGAAGCTCCTCCAGCTCGGCAACGCTTCGTCCCCGCCGGAGTAAAGGCCAATGACGGCGTCGAGCTCCAGAGGCTTCTCTGAGACGAACACTCGCACGTTCCTGCGGCTGAAGTTGGTGATCTGAAGCGAGGACCCGCTGCTCCCCATTCTCCTTCCTGTGTCAGGGTTTCAGGTTTTAAGATGAAACATTTGTCTACCCGATCAAGTGATTTGTTGATCCCGAGCCGGGACCAAAAACTCACTATTCAGTGATGATCATATCTGCTATTTATAACATTTTTAACCCTAGCCCTGAGTTACCAAGCCCCCTTTGAGCACAGTCGTGTGTCACTGCATGCAAGAACGTAAAAATGCAACTTTGGAGATATCTATGGGTATCTAGTGCCAGCATCTGGTTTTACATATGTGCACACAAAGCATCCTCCTCCTCAGCGTGCGCCGCATTTACTATGAATGTGGAATTAAGGTGGATGAACACTGGCTACTGCATTTTAGATTAGCAATGAATCTTGACTTTGCTCCGAGAAGTTTTTTTTACACATATTTTTATATCAGCTCCTCGAGAAGGAGCGCTTTTTTTAATGTTACCTGAATTGTAGTCGGAGAGAAGTCTTACCTGCTGCTGCAGCGAAGCCAAGGTGACAGTGACCCACGAAGCACGTGGGTGTGTTGTGGACAAAGTCTGATAACATGCAAAACTTTGTGGCCCAGCAGGTGCCGGTCAATTACCTCCCTCGAAAGAGCACAGCCAGAGTGGTGTGTTCGGCATGTGGACATACTGATGAAAGTAAAGGATGGAGTCTCCGGACTTGTTTGTGTGTTTGTGTGTGTTTTTTTTATTCTCCTTCAGCTGTCACTGTTTTCACACAATCTTCACACAATCGCTGTTTTGATTTTAAAGTAAAATCTCTGAGCTCAGGTCTCAAAAGTATAGAACTATTTCTCAAAACAGCTGGACGCTCTTTCTAGCAAATGGTTCTGTAGCAGAGTGAATAGTGCATCTGTTGGGGACTATTTATAGTTGCAGATTAATCCACAGTTGGCGTTCTGGTTCTGGAGAGTTTCCTGCAGCAGGAGGTTGTGTGTGTGCGTGTGTGTATGTGCGTGTGCGTGCGTGTGTGTGTTTGTGTCTCGAAATATGTGCATGTACCCACTGCAGTAACTGAACATGTTACAGTAGTTTTAATAGTGTTTATTAGCACTGTAAAATACAATCGGTCAGTCTTGTGAATCTCTGAAAGTTGAATGCTATTATTTTCAGTATCGCCAGAATTATCATCCATAAATTATTGTAATTTTTATCCTATAAGAACAAGTCAAATCCTTGCTCACGACCCGCTGACACTCTGTGGATACATTTTATTCCCCGATCGCTGTCTTGAGTTTTCAAACATTCCTCATATTTTGTTGACCTGTGTTGAACTCAGAGGCCTTACTGCACATCGAAGTTGCCTTCAAGACAGCGCTGTTGTGGTGATGTTTTGGACAAGAAAACCGGCTCGAATTTGAACAAGCTCCATAATTCATGAGATGGCCGGGTCGGTGATAGAGAGCTGTCTTTCCGCTCCGACGGGAGCAGAGTCCTCCGCAGTTTGCATATTCAAATCCGAGTCGAGGAAAAACAGTGCAGTAAAGATAAGAGCGCCTCTGCGGGCATTACGCCTCTCATCCCCGGCATGATGAGGCCGTGGTCGTTGCTGGTCTCCCTGCTGCTCTCTGACCTCTGGCCCCTCGGAGCGGGGGTCCGGTACATGGAGAGGCGCAACGGAAAGCCGCTCATTAAAGGACGAATGACTCCCGGGGGGTCGCCGACACTTCAGCTGCGCCACTGCATCTGCATCCAGCCAAAACACAAGGCGTCCATCGCTCCCGGGGCGCTCCCTCTCCATGGATCCGAGGGAATAGCATGCAGGCGTCCTGCTCAAGCCCTGGTAGGAATCTCACAGTCGCACGACTCCTCTGGTTTGGTTAAATTATCGATCCGAGACCTTCTCAACGGTGCCGCGCTCCCTGCCGATGCACTGCATCATTATCACAGCTCTTCCTGATTTCAATCAACACATTTCTTGCATCTTTCTCCCCGAATATTCTGCCGTTCCAGCACCATCATCAGCTTATCAGCAGGTAGGACTGATGAAATGTCCTCCAACATCGCACCGCCTGAGGGCAGAATATAGATCACATTATAGAGCAACAAGCAGGTCTATAAAGTGAATAACGGAAGCAGTTGAGGACATTTCAATTACTCTAGATTGAAGGTTGAAGGTATGGTTAAACGAAGCGTTCATCACTTTTCTCTTGCGTTAACATTGATGGTACAGAATGTTGGTTTTCGTCAGGGATTCATCAGATGCTTTTTTACAAGCCCTTTTTCAATCTTATTTTTTGGTGTAGCAGCACGGTACCTGCGCGAGTCTTCCACAGGGCGCTCTGGTTTCCTCTATCAGTCCAAAAACATGTACATTCAGGTCCATTGGAGGGTCTGCAGCGTCCCTAAGTGTGTCCTGTGATGGACAGGGGACGAGTCCAGGGCGTATTCCCCACCCTCACCCATCAGACGCCCGCACAAACATAACGGACGGATGGATTTTTTTTTTTGTCACCTCACAAATTTACTTTCTGACAGGGACAGCACAGAGACGCGGGAAACTGGGGTGGAGGGAATGGGAATGCAATTACGAGCGGTGAACGGAGCCCAGGCGGGACGGCGTGTCAGTTCAGTCGACACTAAATCATTTGCTCGTTAGCTCTAAATGTGCTGTATAAACTGCAGCTGGGGCTGATGGGGAATGGTTTCGGTTCTGCGGATGTTCGGGGCTCAACCGGAGGATTAGGGACAACTTAAACGACTGTCCTGATGATGGCACCAGATACAAGGCTCTCGAGAGAGAGAGCAGGAATGAACGTCTGTACCAGATTTCACAGCAAATGCTGCTAGACGCTGCTGAGACGTCCAGACGATCATCTAGAGCCATGCGGCCAGTGTGACTGAAGACTGTCACATGAATGGAGTCGTCGCTTGAAACGGCCGTTTTTGCTGTTTCCCATTCGCCTCGCACATTCGTCCACTTGCGACTAATCCTGACTTCCCGTCCCCCGTCTCTCCGCAGGTTCCCCCTCTCCGTCGCGTGGAGAGGATTCGAGCGCGAGCCTTCCTGGTGAAGCCGGAAACTCTGCGCGTCGTCCCGCTGTCCGCAGCTGGCGGGCGGGGGAGTCACAGTGGACATGTGGATGCAATAACGGACTGGCCTGACTCGGGCTCTGCGAGGACCCTCCGTCACGCCGCCGCAGCCCCTGGCCGCCGTTTTCAGGGCTCCTCCTCCGGGAGCTGGATGCCTGCCGCCATTGTCCGACCGCGGAGACGCTGCAGTGCGACAGCCGAGGTTACTCGGTGCTGGGTCGCAGAGGCTGAAGCGATAGCAGCGGCAAGGGTCAGGGGCGCGCGGCGAAGACAGAGGGCACACATAAGGTCCGAGAAGGGCGCGCGGAAAGCAATGAGGGTTGAGGTTTCCTCGGCGCGAGATGGGGAGCGTGAGGGCTCGCAAACTGCGGGAAGTCCCGCCACGAAAGCCGCAGACATAGCTCGGTCGGCGATCCAGAGAAAAGCGGTCAGGGTTATTGAGACAAATAAACGCAGGCTGCCAAAAGGCATCCAAATGCGGGGATCTCAAAAAGCTGCGTCTCTTGTGTCTGCCAGTGACAATGATGATGGATTCCGTGTTCAGGGGCAACTCTTGATGGAGAACAGAGAAGAGGCGGGATCCGTAAATAGACCCCGGTCCACGACGAGGGTGTCTCGCAGTGATAACAAAGAGGGCTTCAGAGGGGAGATAATGACAAAACAAACCGGGCTCAGGCGCCCGGAGGGAGAACGTGAAACCAAACATGCACTCATCGAAACCGGAAGCCGGAAAAGATTAGCACACATCCAACGCGCAGGCTTCGCGGGGAGAGCGGATGATAATGGTGTCAATCCCGAGGTGGGAGAAGGAGTCTTAATCATGTTACTCCTCCCACACGTGAAGACTGAGGCACAAAAAGTCGCCCCGAGCGTCGACACAGGCTGGAAAACAGGAAAGATACCGATAAAGCAGCTGGACGACCCCGCACCCGCGGGTGAAGTTCTGAGGGGAGGCTTCCTTATTGAAGCGGATAACTCAGAGTGTGGCTGCCTGAGAGGAAGCCCGCTCTCGTTGGAAGCGTGCGCATCGGTCAGAGAGGAGGGGGGGGAAACAGAAGCGGCGGAGAGTGCAGCTGAAGCCACGACGGCGACCGCGGCGCGGGTCAAAGAGACGGCGGTCATCACGCCGCGGGGGGGCGCGGGGATAGACGACGCAGAGCAAGGAGAAAACGCGCCTTCACCCCCGACGGAGACGGCGGCGGCGAGAACAGAGGCGGTGGCGCGGACGGGGGCCGCGAGCGCCGGGATGAAGGAGACGACGTCGAGCGCGGAAGCCTCCAGTCTGAGCAGAGCAGGCGAGGAGACGACCCCGACGACCCACGAGGTTCCGGAGCCCGGGCCTGTCGTGGGACTCGGGGTCGCGGGACGGACATCTGACAGTGAAGGACAGAGTCCGATGGGGAGTCCGACAGGGAGGCCTCCGTCGGGCCTCAGGATGAGGGAGGAGGTCCCACACGTCACCGAGCCTCAGGGAGGCGCTGGGGAGGAAGATGAAGCTCCCACAAACCATTCGGGAAGCGACAGAAGGGAAGACCGGGGTGACTCGAAAGTGAGCAAACAAGTAATGTACCAACAGGCTGTTTTCGTTTGCGTTCCCTTGCAATAGCTTTTGCTAAACAAACGGATAGAATGACTAGCATCTCCCTCTACCGAACATAATCACTACTGGAACCAGTTGTGCCAGAACTAAGCTGCTAACTACTCTTCTCATTTGGAGACCACGTTCGCTGCATCTGGTAAACATTCGTCCGTACCCATGCGGTTGTCCACAGTGCATTAAATGACCACTAGCAAAACCAGAAACAACCACCGCTGTCATGCTTTCTTCGACAGAGACCTTCTATTTGGTATGAGCCGATGCTTACCGCAGCTACTTTTCATATGCTACATGTAAGAGTGGTCGCCTGCTTCCTATGAACTCTGCCCCAGCCACAGATTTATCCAGAAGTCTGCGTACATGCTGTTGTTGGCAGCCATTTTATTTTCGGGGAAGCCTCCGAGGTTATTTCGCAATGAGAGTAGCAAGTGGAATTATATTGTGAAGGGTTACAATAAGTTATTTCAACACAGTAAAGAATTCTAAACAAAAAATAAAGGAAAACTCCCAACACAACCCTAGAGGAACTCCTTATCACTGTCAGATGATGAAATGAACTCCCATGTGTCTCTCAGGATGAAGCTACAGTTGTGCTAGCTTAATATTTAGCCTGATGAGAGATTAATGAGAGAGGAAAAAACTTTCAAAATTTAAAACTCAGTGCACTTTCTTATTATTCAGGGACTTATTCAGCGCTTTCTCGAGTAGCTAGTTCCAGTTTGGTCCATGTTTAGGTCCAGGTGGACTAGTAACTTGGCTAGCTGTTCGCATCCATCTCCACTGTTTGTGCTAAGCTAAGCCCGCTAGTTGCTCAACAAAACCGCATAGAAGCTGAAGCGGAATCAATTTGTTCTTCTAACTCTCGGCAATAAACTGGAATTAATGAACTATTACCCTAAATGTCAGATTTTTGCATTCAAGTACATATTTTTTCAAATCTTAGTTATAGTAAGGTGAGCATCTTTTGATCTCCAAAATCGGGGACACCCAGCCTCAAGAAGCCGGGGGTGGGGGGGGGCTAGTCTATCATGGTAGGGGTTAGGGGACCCGGTCACCCTAAGTTATAAGGATCTTTGAGAGCAGTAAGCTATTGCTCCATTGCCAGACACCTCATGGAAAGTCAGAGTTTGATCACAATGTTTTGCTTTCATTTTCAAAGTAGGAACTAATGACATGTTCTGCTCGACAGGTCACCGCTGATTTGAGGCCACCGTGCGGAGGTTTGGTCCATCGGACCGACGCAGGGTGGAAGCACTGCATGAAGAGAAATGCAGGACTGGGATCACAGACGGAGGACGACGTCCTCCCCGACACCACAGAGCAAAAACACGAAGACGTCGATCCTGAATACGAACACTTCTATTATTTCGATGGGGTGCTGAAGAGAGTTCGAGGTCACTTTCGCAGAGCCTTCAAGAGACAGAAACGCCACAGAGGGAGCGTCGCGCCGTAAGACAGCGTCCTCCGCTACGTCTGGCATCTGGCTTTAAAGGGTGCAGGGCCTGAGCAAGCAGCTCTGGAAACCAGACGCTCAGGGACTGGAACTGAAACCGCACGGCGAGTGGAGCCGACCTGCTTGGCACAACGAAGGCATATGGACCTGCAGTGTATGCCCGAGTGGCTGGACGGGACAGGTTTGACAAGAAAACAAACAAACAAACAAACAACTTGTTTACCTGTAAAATGATCCAAAGGGCCTGTTGTTGCAGCCTTTACGACCTCACCTCACGACACACAAATGCAAATTTACATTCTCAGCCATTTAGGCAGCTGCAGGGGCACTTGTGGGACGTGCTCTTCGTTTCGTCAGATGAATGGCTTTATCTCAGGTTTGACATGAGCAGCTGCAGGAAACGCGTCGCCTCGTTTTCTCGCGTGCGTGTCAAATAACTCCAGGCAACGGGACAGCAGCTATCTGTACAAAACATTTATTTCAAATCGGCATTTAAAAACAGCTTTGTTGCATGGTGCATAATTTATGTCTGAAAAACATGACAAGCAAACAATAACTAAGGGAGAAATGGCTTAACTGCGATGCTGAACAGAGCGTTTTTTTTTTTGCCAGTTTTTTTCTTTTTTTTACACAAGTAAAAAGTTAATTGAACAACCTCGGACTCGTAATGAAATAACGTAAAAGTAAAAATGATGGTTAGGAAAAAAAAAAAAGCAGATTTCATTCCTTCGGAAAGACGAAACACTCGCGTGATCTGCCGGGGGGGGGGGGGGTTGAACGAAAGGGGACCGCTGAAGTCGACTGACTGCTACTGTTGCCGTCACTTCAGGGGAGGAATTTTCGGGAAGAAAAAGTAGAGAGAAGAGGGAGAGGAAACGGTTGTGTGTTAGAGAGGAAGTTCAAGGGAAAACGGTGAGCGAGGGGAGGTGGGGGGGGGTCGGTGGAGTGAAAGGGTCCCTAGAAATTGATGCAGGATGTATTTTCATTGTCCGTCAACAGATGGCAGTGCCAGCACTGTAGCGTCACTTTTCCGCTATAATATAGAACTCTGTAACTCTTCTTTTACTTTGTACAGGAGAAGCTGCAGGAAAACGGGCAACAATCTGGCTGAAAGTGTTCCTGTCGTTCTCCATAACTTCTTCACACCCTCGCTATATTCATGTCGGCTTGTTAATTAGAGCTGCATATATATATATATATATATATATATATATATACACACACACACACACACACATATATACACTCAATGGCCACTTTATTAGGTACTCCTGTCCGACTGCTCGTTAACACTTAATTTCTAACCAGCCAATCACATGGCGGCAACTCAGTGCATTTAGGCATGTAGACATGGTCAAGACAATCTCCTGCAGTTCAAACTGAGCATCAGTATGGGGAACAAAGGTGATTTGAGTGACTTTGAACGTGGCATGGTTGTTGGTGCCAGAAGGGCTGGTCTGAGTATTTCAGAAACTGCTGATCTACTGGGATTTTCACGCACAACCATCTCTAGGGTTTACAGAGAATGGTCCGAAAAAGAAAAAATATCCAGTGAGCGGCAGTTCTGTGGGTGGAAATGCCTTGTTGATGCCAGAGGTCAGAGGAGAATGGCCAGACTGGTTCAAGCTGATAGAAAGGCAACAGTGACTCAAATAACCACCCGTTACAACCAAGGTAGGCAGAAGAGCATCTCTGAACGCACAGTACGTCGAACTTTGAGGCAGATGGGCTACAGCAGCAGAAGACCACGCCGGGTGCCACTCCTTTCAGCTAAGAACAGAAAACTGAGGCTACAATTTGCACAAGCTCATTGAAATTGGACAATAGAAGATTGGAAAAACGTTGCCTGGTCTGATGAGTCTCGATTTCTGCTGCGACATTGGGATGGTAGGGTCAGAATTTGGCGTCAACAACATGAAAGCATGGATCCATCCTGCCTTGTATCAACGGTTCAGGCTGGTGGTGGTGGTGGTGTAATGGTGTGGGGAATATTTTCTTGGCACTCTTTGGGCCCCTTGGTACCAATTGAGCATCGTTGCAACGCCACAGCCTACCTGAGTATTGTTGCTGACCATGTCCGTCCCTTTATGACCACAATGTACCCAACTTCTGGTGGCTACCTTCAGCAGGATAATGCGCCATGTCATAAAGCTGGAATCATCTCAGACTGGTTTCTTGAACATGATAATGAGTTCACTGTACTCAAATGGCCTCCACAGTCACCAGATCTCAATCCAATAGAGCATCTTTGGGATGTGGTGGAACGGGAGATTCGCATCATGGATGTGCAGCCAACAAATCTGTGCCAACTGTGTGATGCCATCATGTCAATATGGACCAAACTCTCTGAGGAATGCTTCCAGCACCTTGTTGAATCTATGCCACTAAGAATTGAAGCAGTTCTGAAGGCAAAAGGGGGTCCAACCCGTTACTAGCACGGTGTACCTAATAAAGTGGCTGGTGAGTGTACATACATACATACATACATACATACATCTGCAAGGCCTCCAGGACAATTCTATGCACACAGGACAGAATTTTACGTTGTTTTTTTTTCCTTTTTTTTTTTTTATCCAGAAAAAAGGTTTCCTTCATCTTTGTCTGCAGCCGCGTCGGCGTCACCTCAACTCTTGGCCTGAAATGACGTTCGACGCTCACGAAATGGCACTCGGAACATTGGCGGCGTGGAGGGCGACCGGGCCGGGCCTCTGACCTGCGCCTGGTGTCAGTCGATTTTTTTCCTTCCTCTCTTTTTTTTTCTTTTTTCTTTCCCCCCCGGAAGCGAAACACAAGGAGCGGCGCGCGCCGCCTTTCCCCCCGAGGGGGGGTCAGTGTTTTTGGTATAAATAATGAAAGTTAATTATTACTCATTACAATAAATACGTCAATAAATAAAAGAAAAAAAAATGACCTCCGAAGTTCTTCCGAAGTTTCCGGACACATTTTTTTTGTTTTTTTTCCAACTAAAAACCACGCACAGACGCTCCGTGATACGGCTTGTGAAGCTCCTCCCGTGTAGACGCTGAACATTAAAAACAGACAGACAAACAAAAACAATAAAACGACTGGAAGCATTTCATGTAACGGCACTTCTGACTCGCTGATTTCATGACACAAATGTACTTGGAGTGGACTGTAGATCATCGTCGTCGCAGAGGTAAAGTCGGTGATTAGTACGGGTAAAAACATCTCTTTTTAAAAAAAGGTTCCGCGACCCGTTAGGATACGGCGTCGGAGAAGCCTACGTCGACGCCACCGAACAAACAAACGAACAAAAAAAGGACGTGATTTTTCTCTCTTTCGTTTCGTTCTCGGCTTCTCTCAGTTTCTCTCGAGTCCTACATGTGCCAGAGGTCAGTGCAACAGGGGGGCACAGTAACGAGCGGCGCGGCGATGGCGCCGCTGCCGCAAAACCAGTGTATATCCTCGTCTCCGAGCGCGTTACCCGGCTCCGGGTTGAGGGGGGGGGAGGAGGCGGGGCCGGGGAGGGGTGGGGGGTGGGGGGGGGGTTGGTTGGCGGAGGCCACGCTCACACACCCGGAGAGTTCCGCGCTTTCAGTGTTCGGGTACGTGCGGTTCGGGAGCAGCGACCTCCCCTCCGTTGCCTCTTCGCGATTCGCTGGCCAGCGGAGCCGCACACGCACGCACACACACACACACACAAATAAAAAGAATTTCATTATTTTCCGCCTCTGGGCTGCGGCTCCGCCTTCCCCTTTTTCGCGCGTGTGTTTTTTTTTCTTTTTTTTCTCTTTTCGGGGGAGGGGTTGGGGGGGTTCGGTTTCACACTACTGGCATCCTGAGTGCGCGGCCCGAGCTCGGCCGCGAAGAGGTCAGCCTGTCCCGCCGGACCGACGGCGCCCCGTGTGCTCTTTCAAATCTCTCTCTCTCTCTCTCTGTCTCTCTCTCTCTCTCTCTCGCCGTCTCTGTCTGGAGTTCTGGAGGAGGTGCGCGCGCGGGCCCCCCTCAGGGCGCGTCGGCGTGCCGGTAGTAGCCCCTCTGCAGCGCGGCCGAGGCGATGCTCTCGGCCGAGCGCCGCTGGTCCATGGTCAGCAGGGCGTCCAGCAGGTCGTTGATGTCGGCCTTGAGGCCCTGCCGCTGCATCCAGCTCTTGAGCAGCTCGTACACCTTGTCGCCGGGCGGGCCGCTCTCGGCGATGCGGATGTGGTTGTCGCTGACGCCGATCGACCGGAAGAACTTGTTGTGGATCCGCACGTCCAGGTACTCGTCGAACAGGTCGAAGCTCTTCTTCAGCGACTTTTCTGACCCTGGGAAAAAACAGACAACAAAAACTGTTAGGATTAAATGAGTTTTTTTAGATGGGAAAAGCTGTATGCCCTGTATTTACCAACTCACAGTCCGGACACGTTCTTACGCGTTCCTGATGTTTTTAACGGAGGATCGAACAGACCTGTTCATCCACGTCCTCCCGGATTTAGCGTGGGAGGGGAAGAAATAAAAAAAGCAGCATGTTCCTAACCCCCTGCAGGCTCCGATGTGGCCTGACTGTCATGAGAATAATCTATCGAGCAGCTAACGCCAGAGATCAGCAGCAGATACTGTTCACGGGGCCGTGGACTGGCATGAACTCTGCTCGCTCGCTCGCTGTCGCTTTAAGAAGGGGTAGAAAAAGGAACAGAGAGTGCACGCAGAGGGGACCTACCTAGTAGTGGCAGCAGGCGGTGTCGCAGGGGATCCTCCTGCGGCACGAGAGCAAAGGGAAACGTTAGGGGACGTCTGGCGAGCTGCCCTGGCTTGATGGGAGTTCGGGACTTGCCGCTCACCATGTCAGCCGGCTGCGGCCTGAAGGCGGTGGGGCTCTGCCGGGGCGTGTTGCCGGAGGAGGTGGCGGTGGGCAGGGCGGACAGGCTGGTCTGAGACGAGCTGGTGGTGTTGGGCAGGCTGTCTCCCAGCCCCCGGTCCTCGTCCTCCAGCCCCACGGACGCCCCCTTGGTCTGGGTCTCCTGCAGGCCCGGCTGCAGCAGTGGCCGGGATTCCGGCCGCGGCTCCTCGCCCTCCAGGCCCGCGTTCTGGTTGTTCTGCCTCTCCTCCGCCGTGGCGCCGCTCTCGTCCTGGAGCACGGGAGAAAACCCAGGTGAGGGGACCGGGACGTGCTGCCGCAGTGACAATCTCCCCTCGCCACCCTCTTCTACGCCTTTCCCGACGCCATAAAAGAAATATACTGCATAAAGAGCTGGAAAATGTGAGAGAGAAGACTTACAATGGGAATCTTGACAATTTCGGGCTCACAGTGGCTCTTGGAACCTGTTGGAGGCAGAGTAGCGGACACTAAGAGCACCGCCTCAATAATGAAGGACTACAACAACAGCTGAAAACACGGCGTCCACTCACATGGTATGTCACACTGACGTTGCTTGTACACAAGCCACAGCCCGGTCAGGACGATGCACAGGAGCAGCAGGCTCAGGCAGACGCCTAGAGGAATTGCTGGAAGAGGAGAGGATGGGAGTCACTGACCCCGTACAGCCACACCTCTGAGCTGACCCGGGCTGGAGGGGAGGACTCACCGATTTCCGAGGGGGAGCCGGGGGTCGGCGTGGGGGCGGGGGGGAAGGTCTGGGTGGGCGACGGGGCCCGCTTCCGGCACACCGTGTTGGAAAAGGGGGTGCACTTCTTCACCTCCTCCTCTCCCGACTTGCACCTGGGGTTTGGCAATGAAAAAGAGGACGACAATGAGGCGGGGTCGGCTCTGCGGCACTTCCGCGGGCCACCGCTCCTGCGGGACGAGGCCGGGCACACTCACTTGGCGCAGCGCTTGCAGACCTCGCAGGCCTGGTCCGGCACGCAGAACGTGCCCGGCTGGCACTGGCACTTGGTGTCCGTGGTGGTGGTGCACGGGGCCGTCTCGGTCTCGTCTGCGGCAGGGTGAGACGGCATTTGGGACATGTGAGCGTTTTGAGCGAAACGCCACCCATCGATCGGGGGCCCGACAATCGATTGGCACGCACAGCGTGGATTCGGTTAGGCACGCCGTGATGCCATTTCACGCCCAGTTCGGTTCAGGGTTCACCTGAATACATTCGTGATCTTCTCCAGTCCTCACAACACTGTCGGGTCTTTTTCTTTTTCAACCCCCCCTCCTAACCCTAACCCAAAAACAAACAGCGATTGTGCTTCGGAAGCTCTGACCCTAAACCTGTGGTCACATCTGTTTAAACCGACTTTTCATCCGAGTCTTTTTCTGCCTATTATTATCATTAGTTCCATCTACGTTCCTATCAAACTATATTTGGATTGTTTTTTTTTATCGCCTGGTTGTATGTAGTGATGCATTTTGTGTTTTTCTTGCCTGTAAAATAGTGCCAAATGGATAAATGTCTCGTTATTGTTATCATGGAGTGAGGTGTAACTGTTGGAGAGAGAGAGAGAGAGAGAGAGAGAGAGGGAGAGATGGAACAAAGTGCACTCCTCGGCCTATTTGCAGGTCCTCGGCAAATAAAAAAAAGTCGAGATAATTGGATTTCTGGTTGTGCCTCCGTCTGAGCGAGAGGTGGAGAATTTGGCGCGGCTGATTTATCTAACTGGGATTTCAAAAAAGGGACGAGATGAAAACGAGTAGCAAGCGGCCGGGCCCGTCTCCCCCGGGGACGACCTGGACAGATGAAAATCTTCTTGCGGGCCGGGTTTCATTGAAGTCCGGAACGTCGTTTTTTTTTTTTTTTTTTTCTCTTCAGATCTCCGTCTCGCAGCGGGCGCAGCGAGGCGGCGGGCAGCTTTCCCGGACCGAAATAAGGCGAGCGGGCCCCCGGCAGGTGAGGGTTTAACCCGGGGTGCCGGGTCCGCGGAGTCTTGTGATCTCCTCGTACGTCACGGACGGCGTCGGGAGATAGCGGCGAAGGTGCGCCGGTTGTTGATCAACTGATAGCATCTCCCGGTCCGTCCGTCCGTTGAGCGCTAAAATGGCACCAGAGTGAAAGACTTGAAGCCTTTCATCTCCCCAACACTGGACTCTTTGTCCGGCTGCTCATTAATTATCGGCTTTTTCCTTTTTATCAACGCGATCGCCAGGAGTTGTGTGGCACTGGCCTGTGGCCCTATGGCGGCTCTCATGTGATCCTGGACTATAGAACATGAGCCCCGGTCCAAGCACACACAGCATGAACGAGGGTTTGTCCCCAAGGGGAGGCGTGTGTTAAATCCAGCTTCTTTTTTTTTTCCTTTTTTTTTTTTTTTTCCATGTAGACAGATATTTACTGTGATAGCTTTCGGAGCATGTTATGAATCATTGTGAACTCTTCCTTGTCCTCGGCCCTTGTCAGTGCTCTTGTTTTTGGAGCTTTTCCCTCTCTGTATACACAAACACTCCCACAGGGACCACTACGGAGTTTAGCCCAGTAGTTCTCAGCTGCTCATGCCAAATTATAGGGACAATGGGTTTGATTGTTATACAACCCCGGGTCCAGAAGGGAAAAAAAAAAAGGAGAAAAAAAAAGGGACTAAAAACAGAAGGCAATCGCTTGCAAACAAGCTGTTTACAGTTTTTAAAGTGTTCCTGAGCACATGGAGGAATACCCTCAATAGGGCCGTCCACTTTGGAACATCTTTCATACACCTCTTCTACCATTGTTAAGCTGAGTCCCTGTTTACCAGTGGAATGATCCGTGACCTTAGGACGGTGGGGGGGGGGGGTTCAAACATAATCGCTCACACTGTTTCTAACTGCTTTGACGTCACAAACCACTTATAGATTATGAGACTCTTTATTTATTTGTCCCTGTATGGGGGCACTTAAATGCAAATATTTATACCGAGTAAGAGCAGTGTTTATCATACATACTTTGTGATATTTTATCTTATATTATGTAATATTAAATATGTAGTATATACATGCACACACATATATAAACACATATATAAACACACATATAAACACGTATAACACACACACACATATATATATAAACACATATATAAACACGTATAACACACACTAACCCTAACCCTAACCCTAAATACAGTTAGTTAGATGTAACTAATATCTAAGTAACATCAGCTGAACAGAATAAGCGACCTAAAATCCAGATTTTATCATGAGGTCATTACTTAAGCGTCACCTTAACCCAACCCTTGAGGTGCCCCCCATTGCTCATTCCCAGCCCAGTGCGGAAAAGGCCGCTCAGTCGGCCCGAGGCTGTGAACCTCGGAGGGCGGGGAGGCTCATCCGTTGCGCGGACGGCGTGAGCATCGCCGCCCAGACAAAGCTCGCGCCGTTTCTTCCGCAACTTCCCGTCCATAGCGATAAACCGTAGACACAACAATAAATCCCAATGACCGTTGCCTACCGCAAAAACGGTTCTCCCTTGCGGGCTGAGCGGACGGTTTCGCTAGCCGCGGGACCGTCGCGAGCGCCCTATTGTCATAATGGAGGTGGAGGTGGTGGTGGTGGTGGGGGGGCGGGGAGTCTGGGAGTGCAATTTGCACCGAGAGTGGAGCGAGAAACGGGTTTTCTTAAAAACAACGCGCACTTTGTTGAGCGCGCTCATGACATCGCCGGGCGACTGATCCGCTTCCATTTCGCCACTTTTGCCCCTCGTTTGTTTAATTCGATCAGGCTAGAAATCGAGTTTCTGTTGCTGCGCGGTGTTGTTTCTTTTCTTTTTTTATCACCGGTGGAGCCATTTCACACACCGCCGATGACACATCTCTCTCTCTCTCTTTGTCCCTCTCTCTCTCTCTCTGTCTCCCTCTCAGTCTCTCTCTCTCAGTCACTCTCTCTCTCAGTCTCTCTCTCTCTCTCTGTCCCTCTCTCTCTCTCTCTGTCTCCCTCTCAGTCTCTCTCTCTCAGTCACTCTCTCTCTCAGTCTCTCTCTCTCTGTCCCTCTCTCTCTCTCTCTCAGTCTCTCTCTCTCTCTCTCTGCCTGTGCTGCGGAGGCTTTTTTTTTTCCTCCTTTTTTTTTTCGCTGTGGAAATGTGTCGAGTTGGACACGGATTCAGTCTGGAGCCTCGTTTGTTACGCAACGCTGATTGGAAAGTAACACTTTGAAAACATGGCAATAAAGCTTGAAGACGGGATCCAAACCTTCATTAGGAGGAAAGACAACAAGTCAGAAGTGGCAGACGGGGAAACGGGTCGACGCTCGGCCTCCACTCGAGGCAGCTGGTGCCTTGGAACGGGGCGGACACGCTGTAATTTCTTGACTGTGTTATTTTGATTGAATTGGCAGGTGCTTGCTGTGCGTCCCTGTGTGTCTGGGTGGAGGTGGAGGGAGGAGGAGCACACGAGGCACCAATCAGGGTGAAGTGGGCCAATCTGAGCATAAAGGGCCTTTTCTGTCAAATCCAAGTCATTTCTGCCATTTTAAAAATGCCCTACATGGAAAACCAAGATAACTGCTTAACTCGACAAGATTCGTTGGAGACAACGCGGTTTGGTGTTCGCGTACGTGCGTGTGCTGATCTGCAGTAAATCAAAACGTACATGTTGTTTACGAAGCCTAACCGAAGGATATTCTCAAAATCATTTGCTTTCACTGTGCTGGTGATTACCCCATCCAACTTCTCAGATCCCATTCTCTCTCCCCTGGTGTGGTGGATAGCGCTGTCTCCTTACAGCAAGGAGCTGTGTAACTACCTGCCAATGAACGCGATGCTGGTCAACATGTTTGAGGTCGGTTTGGAGACTAATTCCCGTCTCTCGCGATTCATTTCTTGAAATGGCCTGCTCGAGCCGGAGCGAAACCGCACTCGCAGGGGGCCCTGTCCTTTAAAAGGCGGCGGTGAATAAGCGGCGAGCACGTCCCATGTAACAGTAGTCTCCTTTCTGCGGCTCCAGCCTTTTCACCGGACACAAAGACGCCCCCCAGTGCGGGGGGGGGGGGGGGGGGGACAATGAGACACGGCCACGCCCGGCTCAGCCAGGTAAGACGGACACACAAGCCGAATCCCCGGAGACCGGGTCCGCCAGCAGCGCTCACATTCGGCCCCGGCGAACAAAAACAAGAAAGACACGCCCTGCTTCTCCGGGTAACATCACGAGATCGCGTTTTCACGAGTGGAGGGGGGTGCAAGGGGGGGGGGGGGGGGCGGGGGTGGTGGGGGGGGCAGACAAAAGGGTGTCGACTTTCCCCAAACAATATATCTTTGACTGGCTGGATTGCGCAAGACTCGGCTCCGGAATTAAAGGGCAATCCGTTTCGGGTGTTATTCGGCTTCGTTTTCTTCCTTTCTTTGGAAAACAAAACAAAACAAAACAAAACAAAACAAAAGACCCGGGACTTGATGCCTCACAGTGGAGAGGGCCGCTTTGTGTCCGGGGACGTGACGGCCGCCGGCCTCGGCTCGTTAGGGCCGGCGCGTCTGTTGGAACGAGCCGTCGGCCGCAGATTCGGTCACGGTCCGCAGGTTTGATGGCCAGTCATTGGTTCCGAAATGAGTGAGGGCACTCCGGGTTTGGCCCGACGCGCGGACAAGCGCGGCCTTCATTGACGTGGTTTGCGAAACGTTTATTTACGAATAAAAACGGCTGATTGCTAATAAAAATAAACGACGTCCCCGGGTCAAATTAACACGGTTCTGGGTTTCGCGAGGCGACGGCGCGCATGCCCACCAGACTTTCTGAATGGACCTCGCTGTAAAAGCTGCTCGCCCGAAACTTAGTAAAAGTTTTATTTAATAAGTTGAGGGACCGAAGAAACAAACGAGACCACTCAGAAGACGCACACTCGAGACACACACGCACACACACATGCGGTAGTATTCGCACTTATTCCCAGCTGGACTGAGGGCCTTCTTCAAAACCATGCATGTTCAGCTGGATGGGAGGCTCCAAAATTGCCTCTGGGTGTGAGTGTGAGAGCGAATGGTGTGTGTGTGTGTGTGTGTGTGTGTGCGTGTGACTGACTGGAGAACCGTTCCGGATCTATAAATAGACCATGAAGGTGCAGGAGAAGGATGGTCGGACCTCAGCGCGAGCAAGTATCTCAGTGAACTCAGCATTAAATAGGACACAGATTGAAAAACAAGATCGGGGCGTGAGCTGTGCAACGGAGAGAGAGAGAGAGAGGGAGAGAGAGAGGGAGAGAGAGAGGGAGAGAGAGAGGGAGTGAGCGTTACCTAAGCGGCAGTGCGTGCAGGGCAGACAGCGGTTCATCCCGTTGGAGTGCTCTGTGTACGTCTGCCCGTGTTCACAGGGAACGCAGGTCCCCTGCTCCTGGTCTCTCTCGCATTCCTTCTGCACAAAGGTTCCTGCGGAGCGGGGTGGGGTGGGGGGGCAAAAAAAAAAAACAGTCGGTCAGGAGCACGCACGGGGAAAAACGCAGGCGGGGTCGCGGCTCGGGACCCCGCGAATCCTGACGTCTGTTGAATCCGGGCCGGGCCGAGGATGTGAGGATGGGACAGGACGTGCAAGGACCACACTGCGCTGTGCGTTTTCGAAACCGAGTCGAAAAGAGCGGCTCGATTTTTCGACTTGTTGTTTTTTTTTGGGGGGGGGGGGGGGGGGGGGGGGCCTGTTCCAGGTAGCTGAAGTTTGCATTTCATGGGTACTCAGAGGAGGAGGAGGAGGAGGTGTAGGAAGGGGAGGAGAGGAGCCGCTTCGCTCGGCGCCTCCCCCCCTCGTCACACTCGCAACCCGCCTGCCCTCGGTTCACACATGCCGTGAATAAAACCACTTGATTCTCATGTGTTTTCAGACGTTTATCTGATGAGAATGGGAGGAATGTAGCAGCGGAGGGAGACCAGATCCCTGGCTGTGTTCAATATGTCGGCGTCGCGGCTTGTTCGGGGAGCTCGCGGTTTGTTTTTGCCTCCAACGCGGACACGAACCTGATTATTTAAGTCTTAAAAGGAAGAGGGGGAACAGGCCTCGCGTTTCATTCTATCAAGTGGCGGCGGTCGCTTTAGTAACTGACCGACCGAGGAGAATGTAAGAGAACAATCGTTGTATATTTTTCTACTTAGCTGTTGGGGTTAGCCATTTAAGGGTTCAGGGTTTAGCTTTTAAGTGTCTGTACACTTTGGAGTGACGAAGGTAATTGTTACCGAGTACTTGCATCTTGGCCAGAGGAAAGGTTAACAACCTCACCAAACTCTTCACATAATAAATAATAATGATAAAAAAAAGGGGGGGTGGGGGGGCGGCTTCTCGTAATGACTGGGGACAAATGCGTCCTGCTTGACTTTTCACTTGGCTCTGATCTGCTGAGATGGAGCAGTTCTTTTTTTTTTTTTCTTCTGTCCTCTGCTCCTGGCCATCGCACATTCTTTCCAGACCATGTGGAGAATATTTGCAAAACTCATTTGGGATAGAGATCGGGTTATGGGTTTGACATTTGACTCGCGCCGTTTTTGGGTTTTTTTTTTTTTTTTTCACACACAAAATACCAAAAGCCCGGAGTTTGACTCCAGATTAACCCTTGGCCCCGTACGAGAAGACACCGACGTCTCACTAGGAAACAGGAAACGCATTCTGCTGATCGGGGGGTCGCGTTTGTCTGCGCCATGTCGCGCGTGTGCAGTAAATGCGAACCAACGAATGCATAATGTTGTTTCAAAGGCTTAAGAAAAACAAAAGAAATCACTTCTCTGGGCCATAAATAAACCATTCGGGTCTAGAAAAGACCCCAATGAGTGAGCCCTTTCCCTGTTTTCATGTCCATCATCTCTTTGTTGCTACTAAATCAAGCACGGCAACAAGATGGATCCGTCATTTAGACGTGAATACTTGCACCTCATCTCACCCGGTGCTTTGTTGCTTTTGGGGGGCGACACTGTGGTTTGTTGAGCGGCACACAACAGTGGTTTTTTTTTTTTTATGCTGGCCAAGGGGTTTTCGGCAAAAGTGGTCCCGGTTCGAATCCCGGCATTACAGCTTGTGTACATGCATGTTTCCAGTGCGCGCCTCCTTACCGGCCTGGCAGTTGAGGCAGCACAGCCCCTGGTAGAGGTACTGCTCGTTCTCCTTGCACGTCCGGTGCCGTCTCAGGGTGTTGTTGTACTCGTCGCTGGACCACTGCGCTGCCGGGACCTCCGCGGCGTGACAGACCAGCCCCAGGACGAGAGTGGCCGCCCACACCTGAATCATCAAGGTCAGAGGGGGGAGGGGGGGAGGGAGGAGGGGGAGGAGGAGGAGGAGGAGGAGGAGGAGGAAGAAAAAGACATGAAAGCCTCTGCATTATTTTCCACAGCGTTCAGACACACCCCCTCAAACTCATTAGACAGTAAAGAGGAGAGTCTATCTTCATAGGAAACCTTGTGTGAGCAATCTACGGCTTAATTTGAACCATCTGATCTGAACATCTGCCGTGGGAAAGCAATTAAGGGAGCCATCCAGCCGGTCAGAACTGGAGGCAAAAACAACCGTGTGTGTGTGCGTGTGTGTGTGTGTGTGTGTGTGTGTGTGTGTGTTTGCGCGCGAGTGTGTGTGTGTGTGTGTGCAGGATGCAGAGCTATACGCTAACTGCATGCGGCGCAACAGGCGACCAAATTGAATTAAGTGGCTGATCTGCTTTTCCGAAAGGGTCCTCGCCGACCCGCCTCTTCGGCCCCGGCCCCGGCCCCGGCCCCGGCCCCGGCCCCGGCCCCGGCCCCAGCCGCCGTATCAGAGGCGACTCCCGGGACCCATTCATGGCCGGGATAATGACGGGCTTGTACAGGTGGGGTGCGGAGAAGAATACGGCCCGAACACTTTAGTGTGGCCCCCGGGCGCTGGTGTTTATTCACACGCTTTTCACCCATGTCAATGTGAGAAGGCCCCATTCATTGGCAAACAACACACTTTAGTGCCTCTACTTCAAATGACCCACATTCTTAAAGCCCGGCTCTTTGAATGCCGCGACATGTGACACCGCCGCGAAGCGCCTCCAAAGCAACGCGACACCTCCTGGCTAAACTGGAGGCCTAGATTCGGAGGGCTCTTTTTTTGGTCTTTTCTTTTCTCTCTTTTTCTTTTCTTGTCTCCCCCTGTGCACCGGACCCCGCCTGCCCCACCTCGGGAGAGAGGAAGAAAGGAACAGGTTAGGGTGGACAGAAAAGGGAGAGGCGGGGCCCCCATTGAGGATGGACGTTCTGCGGGGAATAGGTGGTGCGGGACAGTGTGGGAGAGTTGGAGGAATAAAGAGCAAGAGAGCAGAGAGGTAGAGAGAAGAAGAGAGAAAAAAAAAAGAGGGGACAGGCTGCTAGACTTTGGCTCTCTGGAGGGCCGCCATGCCTTGTTGTTCAAAAGAACTTTCCCCTCTCTCTCTCTCTCTCCCCCTCTCTCTCTCCCGCTCTCCCTCTCTTCCTTTCCCTCTGCTCACGTCAGACTTTCCAAAGACGCTGAGAGGCAGCAGACGTGGAGGGGCAGACGGCCGGCAGAGCATTCACAATCACACCATTTAGATCTATCCAAACATTCAGGGGAAGGAGGGGAAGGAGGGGAAGGAGGGGTGGGCAGAAGAGAGAAGGAAAAGGGAGGGAGATAAAAATGAGAGAGAAGAGAGAGAGGGAGGGAGGGAGGGAGGGGGTGGGCGACTAACAGCTTGCATGACACAGGGTGAGTCTTTTAGACTTGAATACACTATGTGTATGACTGCGGGGTGGGGAGTGTGTGCGTGTGTGTGTGTGTGCGTGTGTGTGTGTGTGTGCGGCGGGGGGGGGGGTGCAGAGCGACGTGGATTAAGAGAGAGAGTAAGCAGCGAGGCCGTGTGAAAAGGCAACGAGAAGGGGAGGGGGGGGGGGGAGAGAGAGAGAGAGAGAGAGAGAGAGAGAGAGAGAGAGAGGGAGAGAGAGGAGCACATGTGCTGCGAGGGAGCAGTGGAAAGAGAAGACGGGCGAGAGGACAACTGGGGGAAAGAGTGAGGCGCGCTGGTGCGCCGGCGCTCCAAAAGCTTTATTTGTTCAGATGGACGCGGCTCGTAAATCACCCGGGTTCAAGCTCAGGTGTCCTCCCCCGGCCGCCGCCAAGACGCAGCGGCGGCGACGGGCCGACGTCACTTCCGGCCTTTGTTTCGCGTCCCGGGCCGGCGATTCACGCGCTCCCAGGTGCGGCCCGGTCCCCGCCAGATAAACCAGATAAACCGCAGAGGACTGAGCCCTCGAAGTGACACAGGGCGCGCGGGGTCAGGCCGTGGCGCTTCACCTAGGAGCCGGGGACGGGGCCCGACAGGCCGCACGAAGGCTCAGTCTGAGTGTCAGCTACCGGGGTCAAACTCCCCCCCTCGAACTCTGACTCTTTAAAAGGGAGCAAAACTGGGTTCTGAAAAGTGGGGAAACAGCATTGAAAAAAACAGTTCACTCCGCGGCTGTGAACCTCCTCTGTCCCCCTTCCCAATGTAGGCACAGGTTGATTAAAGTTAACAAAGTCGCAGAGGTGCTGTTTCATCATCGCATCGGTTTTCATTTTCTTCAACAAATGTACGAATAGCGACCAATGTACGAATAACGACCTGGTTTCTTTGCGAACGTGATCCACAAAACACACATGCCGCGTGGCGTGCGGATCGGAGTGGACCGAATACCTGTCCGCGGGTGAATGGCGCGGTGTCATAAAGGAAGAAAAAGCCCATTTTACACCCATATAATAACGATAACAATAATAATTATGATGATAATAAAGGACATGTTTGGACGGTGTTGGCGGGACATGGAGAGTAGAGTTCTAGGACGCAGGCCATGCATGAAAAACAAAAACAAGCCACAGCGGGCCCCCGTTTCACACACCCTGTTTCTCCCCCATCCCCGGGCGAGTCCAAAACGAATCCCCCAAGCCCTTTTTGTCCTGCACGAAACGCAGCGGGAGCGCCGACGCGGCACCGCATCCCCGAGGCGGCTGGACCGCACCGACGCACGCCCGGAGCGCCGTGCACACAAACGCCGGGCGCAGCCACAGCGCGGCTTAGTTTCACCTCCACAACCGAGAGCGGAGTGACCGTAACCTCAGCGTAGCAGCCCTCTCCAAACCCACAACCCCCTGGAAAGAGTCCAACCCCCCTCGACCCCCCCCCCCCTCACCACCACCACCCCCCCGGATGAAGTGGTTCAGTCCACTTCACAGCCCTCTCTGTACGATGAGTGGGCCGGGCAGCGGATTGTTCGCCCCGGGGACAGTGTTCCCATTGTGGCGCGTGCACGTAACGGTGGCCCTGCCAGCTAAACTAATAAGACGTTGCATTAAATAATGAGGCAGCCTCTGTTTATCTGACAACAGGAGCTCCCCCTCCGCTTCCTCTGCGCGCCCGCCCGGGTTCTTCCAAATTGGCCCCGGCGCAGACCGGCCGCATGCCCACGTCCACTGAGAACGCGTCTGTGGCCGGGCCGACAGGACGCGCTTTCAGCCGACCTGGGTTCATCAATGGGCCATTCACGGCGCTCCCCGATCGCCGCGAAAGCACAGCGAGCGCGGCGGCGCTGCGAGACGCACGGAAGCTGAGAAGATGCCGCGCGCGCCGCAGAGAGAGAGAGAGGCGGGCGGGCGAACCGAAGCAGCTCCTTCATTTCATATTGGGACAGATGATTTCAATCATAGCGGGCCGATAAGGAAGGGCACGATGCACTTCATTATACTCCTGTATCCGGAGTAGGACCTGAGTCTCCATATCATGCTCTTCTTATTACCCCAATCATTTTCTTTCATCAACTGCGGGACAGTTGTGATGGCTGCCATATTGTACATCTTGACACGGAGGAGGAAACGGGCGCCTCGAGAGTTACGTCTTTGTTTTCCTGCAGTTACGTCTTTGTTTTCCTGCAAAAAACGGCTCTTGGCCCACTTAGTGACGACCTTACGCGGATTTGTCAGGCCAAACCGCCTTTGTTCATCTTTTTCTTTCCGTCCATCCGTTATCTCAGCCGCCTCGTACTAAACGGTGTCACAGGAGTCAACATAGACCCTCCAAAGCTCAACAGTTTTTCGACTGTGGGAAAAAAAACCCAAACCCACATACGAAGAGAACACGCAAACAGAGACAGGCAGACGTCTCTCAATCTTTTTAACTTTATTCAAACTTTCAAAAGTCTCTTTTTGCTGGGAAATGCCTGACAAAGTATCACAGAATTGCATGGAGCTTCTGTCAAACTTCCTAAACTTTCCTCAAACCTTCACACGAGTCACTCGAATGCCACCGAGACCGCGCGTTCGTTGGGTCGGCCTTGCATCGGCTTCGGTGAGATTTGTGCGGGGCGACACGGTGGACGGGAGCTGCGTGAGTTTGCATGTTCTCCGCGTGTGCGTGTGGCTTCCCTCTGGGCACTGCCGTTTCCTCCCACAGCAGAAAAACATGCATGTTTAGGTAGATTGGAGACAGATAATGGATAGACATGGGTGTTTAGCAGCTGCCGGGTCTCGGCCCATGAGTGCACTGAACACTGATTTATCAATTACTATACGATTTTGTGGCCCATGTGACACTGAGGAATCCGGCCGTCTTCCCCCCGGTGATCTCAGGAGTCAGGCACATGACGCGCCTCGCTGCAGCTGCCGAGTGAAAAACGCGACGAGAAGTGGCAAACGTGAAACTTTCGCCGCAGCCGAAATGTCAAGATCGCGCATCGTCCTCGGGCTCCGCCGCAAACCAGTCATTACTGTATCTCTGCCTCCCGCAACCACAAAGACGACCCCCATTCTCTCTCACACACGCACACACACACACACACACACACAACACACCCCCTCTCTCAAGATCTCATGCCAGAGAGGCTGACAGGATCAGTTAACAGTACAGCTGCCGCTGTTCAGACGCACCACTGATGTCAGAGTTTAAACACTGAGGCAGTCGTCAGGCCTCTCGCTGGTTGTTTGTGAGGAACACAATAAGTCCAGTCGCCTGTGCCTCCAGAGGAAAGCTACCCCCTCGCTGTCTCCAGGGCTCCTGCGAAAACGTGTGATTTCACTCGAGTCTGGGGAGGGACGGTCCGGAACATTCGGGACCGGGTGTACAAAACCGTACAAACGATCGGTGGTTGGAAACCGCTGTATTGGACTCAAATTGAGGGACGAAGGACCTGATTTTACAATGAATCAATGCGTTGCTGAGCAGCAAATTCTCTTTGACATCGGGCCAAGTGTCGGGAGTCGAGTCGCTCACCCGCTCCCCCTGGTTAGTATTCACTAACCAACAGTTCGCACCATGTTTTTTTTGGGGGGGGGGGGGGGCAAGAGCTCGCCTCTTTAGTCCCAGTGCAGGCCAGCATTCGAAAACTGAAAATCTGGACTGTTTGATCGGACCATCCAGCTCTGTTGCGACAGGAACCCGAGAGGGCGGAGAGTGACACCTGACTGAAAGGTCAGAACAAAGCAAAACAAAGGGGCATCGGTACGTACCAGACCGCCGTGTTCCCCCGTCTTCTAACGTGTAGATACATAGACACAAAGGATTCTGGCTGTTGACACTGTTACGTTACACCAAAAACGCGAACAGCATTGCGCGTAAACACCGGAGAATATTACACAGAAGCCATGAAGTAGCTGATGACACCTCTGTTGACTGACCCCATTCCACTGGCATCTTGTACAAGACCCTGCACCTCACTTTACAAGGCAACCTTGGCTGAAAGCTATTATTATTATTATTATTATTTGTATTAAAACTCAAGCCATGTCACTGAGTCACCAGGAAAAATGACAGAATCAACCAGGACAGGCACCAAACACAAAGGCGGTCATTATGCGGGTGCAACGATTGAGGGCGAGGTGGAATTTGACCGTGACGTTGAGCAGCAGGGCGTCAAACTGAAAAGGGGGGCGCTGTCCCGCCGCCAGACCCCCTCGTATAACGCTATTAGTTCGTTTTTAACAGAAATGATGTGAAATACGGCTGCGGCGTTGCCCATTTACCCAAACCCCGACAGAGCCGGCCGACCTTGAGAGGAGGGCGGACGCTATCTGCGCTGGAGACGAGGAGGGCGGTGGGGGGTGGGGGGGGTGGGGGCGGTGGGCGACCATGCGCAACAACCCCCCCCCCCTCCCTCCTCCTCCTCCTCTTTGAGTGATAAATTACACCCCCGTCCCGCGTTGGACGGCCGGGACGAGTGCAAGCCGGCTCGCGTCAGGAGAAAGAGGGCCGACGGGCCGCGACGGCTCAGTCAATAAATCCCCGTTCTGGTGGCGGCGGCGGCGGCGGCGGCTCGGGATCGTCCATCACTGTAAATCTGAACGACGCCACATGAAGAGAGGGACTCCGGCGCGAATCTGTAGGACAGTGGAGATTGGGGGGGGGGGGGGGGGGGGGGGGGGGGGGGCGGGGCCCGGTCCCTTCCGGAGTCAGGGCAGATGTAACTCCCGGGACTGGATAGCGGATTTACATATATATATGTATATTGGCATACAGATATTTTAGGGGATTTTCAGACAAGCCTAGATCTCAGAAAAACGAAGCGTGCTGGCACCAGGGAGGCAACAACACGTCGTGTCAAAGCGAAACAGTCAAATTCTAGAGGGCGGTGGTTATCGCTGAAGTTTTCACTTTTAATCACGAGGGTAACCTCTGCCCGCAACCGCGGTGCGCTGTCTAACCTCCACAGCATGCTGCATTCATAGCGACGTTACGGGCCGTGCATCTCCGGTCAGGCATCATGTGTCTATTAACGCAGATCCCGTTCTTTTGACAATACAATTGCAGCCCGGTTCATTTCGCACGGTTCTGGTGCATTCTCAAAACGTATTCGGCCTCGTAAAATACAATCAATTTGAACGTATTTTAAACGACTTGTAAGCCAGTAGCTGTGATCATTTTGCGTGAAGCCCCAGGGGTGGATCAGCCCACCCCTACAAGACGGCAAAAGGCTGCCTGCACACCGGAGAAGACACGAGTGCGTACACTTCACAATAGGAAGCACAAGCGCGCATACAGTGTATGTGTGGGAGCGTGTGAAAAGCATCTGCCCCCTCCTCTCAGGGAGCAACAGGAAGCCCGAGACAATACAGAGGCTTCATGCAGGGTTCAGCTCCAAACTGCCTCCGAGCCGGGCCCGGCAGCCGATTAGGCCCTCGGCATATCCGCCGGGCGCGGTATTTATAACTCGGGGAAGCTGCGAGCTCCGCGACCCAAATTCTTGAGTTTCCTCAGGAGGTGCGCTCGGCCGATTAGAGGAGCGCGACGACGTGTCAAAAGCAGGTTAGGTGACATTCGCCGCGAGTACGAACTCGGAGGAGGAGGAGAAGAAGGGGGAGAGACACCCTCCGATGACGACAGCCCGCCAGTTTCCTGGCAGCGGGACGGCAGCCGCGGAGCTGCCGGAGCGGCGCGCTGACGTCCGCGTTGACCACCTTAAAAAGGGCCTCATTGTTGTGAAGTCCCGAAAGAGAGAGAGAGGGGGCTGCTGAGAGTTCAGCGAGTCGCCGAGCAGGTGCGAGCAAGTTTTCCAATCTCGTCTGTGCTGCGGGGTTTCTGTGGTTTCTCTGCAAGCTGGCTGTGAGTCAGGGAGCCACGACCTTCGCCCCCCCCCCCCTGAAGCTGGACTTGTGAAACAACACACGCACACACACCTAGGGGGGAGAATATTAGAACTCCACACAAGCAAGACCCTGGGGTCCCAACCGGGATTCGAACCAGGGGCCTCTCCGCTTTTGAGGCAACAGTGCTACTACTCTCCAGCTATCTCAGAGAACGTCACATAGAATGCGGTAACGTGTCAAACAAGTAATTAGTATTAGCAATGAGCAGTCACTTTTCTTGCCGACTCAGTAGGAAGTGGTGGAAGAAAATCGAAAAAGAATGATTACGGAGCGCTTCGTTGCACTGAACAAGCCCTGAATGCTTTCACATAGGGTGTTTTTAAAAATCATATCCGATACTTAATGCATTAATGGGAATTCACTGATGACAGAAATACGAGTGAAATTTTCTTCTATCCACACTGAAGATTTCCTCCGTTCTACTTTAAGACTGGGACCTTTGACGACCACAAAGCCCATTTGTTAAAAAGAGACAAATTTCAGTTGGTTCGTCTGTCTTCCTCTATAAGGCTCTGCCAGCACGAAAGTTCATAGAGATCCAGTATCCTCCATACAGCTGTATACAGTAACCATATAATATACAGAAATCATGACTTGAGCATTCACTATTTGCAAAGGTTTTCCCAACCTTTGGAAATGGCACTTGAAAGGCCATCTCCGGTTTCAGTGGCCAGTCAATCCAGCATGGCGGCGCACAACACACGTCAGCATGCCAGATTGTGTCCAACAGGTTTTTACTCCTTTGAAAAGGGAGGAGACGGGGGTCTCAGAAGCACGTGTAGCCACGTGACACAGGCGGCTGATGAAGGGTTAAGCGGCGTGCGGGAGAGGTTTCAACTATTTCACATTTGCAGGGTGAGAGTCTGAGTGGCGACTCACACGACATCTCCAGGAGGGAGAGGATGGGGGAAAAAAAAAAAAAAGATGGGATGACGGCTGGATTAAAGTATGTGCAGGAATCCACCACCTCACTCTGGAGACAATCACATTAGCTCCATTGAAGCTCTCCTTTGTGAAGAAGGAGGGGGGTGGGGTGGGGGGGGGGGTAGAGAGAAGAGGACGGTGCGTGAGTGCAGTTTACAGCCTCCTTTATAAACACATCACAGCAAAAATGTAGAATATGTGGCCGACGCGGCGGAGCGCTGAGCACTTGAGTGGCGATCAATAGCTGGAATTTATGCCTTTGTAAACAAAAGGTCCATTTTCTGGACAGAGGTCGAGTTTGTTTTGAAACTCATCGGTTCCTCCGGGCGAGCCAGGAGTCAGGAGGAGAAGCACTGATGCAAACCTCATGCCCCTCTTGCTTTCGTACTGGGTCCGAGGGACAGGGGCTGGAGGCCAGCGTGGCTCCGATGGAGAAAACAACGGCTATCGTACCTCGTTGTGATACGTCGGCTCGGCTCGCCGCTCGACTTGTCTATTTAGGATCGCCTTGTTTGATCAAACTGAGATCTGGCGTCCGAAGGCGCTGCTAACAATTACTTTGTAGGCGGGAGGGCCACGCATGTTGCGCGCTTCCTGCCGCAGGTCCGGAAAACAAGCGCGTTCGGGTCAAGTGGACGCTCTAGGGTTAGGGTTAAGGGTTGGGGACGCTCTAGGGTTCGGGTTAAGGGTTGGGGACGCTCTAGGGTTAGGGTTAAGGGTTGGGGATGCTCTAGGGTTAGGGTTAAGGGTTGGGGACGCTCTAGGGTTCGGGTTAAGTGTTGGGGACGCTCTAGGGTTAGGGTTAAGGGTTGGGGACGCTCTAGGGTTCGGGTTAAGGGTTGGGGACGCTCTAGGGTTCGGGTTAAGGGTTGGGGACGCTCTAGGGTTAGGGTTAAGGGTTGGGGACGCTCTAGGGTTCGGGTTAAGGGTTGGGGACGCTCTAGGGTTAGGGTTAAGGGTTGGGGACGCTCTAGGGTTCGGGTTAAGGGTTGGGGACGCTCTAGGGTTAGGGTTAAGGGTTGGGGACGCTCTAGGGTTAGGGTTAAGGGTTGGGGACGCTCTAGGGTTAGGGTTAAGGGTTGGGGACGCTCTAGGGTTAGGGTTAAGGGTTAGGAACACTCTAGGGTTAGGGTTAAGGGTTGGGGCGCGCATGCGCATGCGTCGTGTCCCGTGATGGACCGGCGACCGGTCCGGGGTGTTCCCCAGCCGTCGCCATGTGCGCGCTGCGAGACAGATAATAGTGAAACCCTTCCTGGTATTAAGCAGTTCACGGGTGGATGAGCTATTCATGGGAAGCTGAGTAAGACGCAGGGCCAGCCATTTGCATAGAGGCATCAAAATATTCCAAATGATGTCACCGTTAACAGTTAATATGTTGATTAAACACGTCACTCCATCCATCCATCCATCTATCTATCTATCTATCTATCTATCTATCTATCTATCTATCTATCTATCTATCTATCTATCTATCTATCTATCTATCTATCTATCTATCTATCTATCTATCTATCTATCTATCTATCTATCTATCTATCTATCTATCTATCTATCTATCTATCTATCTATCTATCTATCTATCTATCTATCTATCTATCCATCTATCTATCTATCTGTGACTGCACTTCATACACATGCTACACCCTCCTAGCTGCTGATGATATAATACCGTTCCGGATTGAACTTTATCGTTCTCTCGTGGAAAAAAAAAAAAAACCCACGGGTGTGAGAAAAAAAAAAGAAAGAAAAAAGAGAGAAATAAAAAGAAGAAAAAGAAGAAGCTCTGCAATCGCTGCCGGCGCCCTTGGGCAGCCGGCGTGCGATGCTGGTGTCGTGTCCTCGGAGGAGGACAGTAGCTTCAGACTCATGTGATCTGAGCCGTCAGATGACTCGCGTACGCGTGGGGCGGGAGCGACGGCGGGGGGGGGCGTGCGTGTGCGTGCGAGATGAAAGGGTAGGTGTCCGCCGGCCGTTTGCACTCGTCTGAAATCTCGCAATCCTGAAATCTCGTCTGTTTGAAAGGGGAACGAGCCGCTGTGTGGGTGTGAGGGGGGGGAAAAAACACCGGCTAAAGCTAACCAAGCTGCAGTGAGTAAATCACCCCCCACTTATCTCAGCTCCTGACTTACTGCTGGATGTGTGTGTGTGTGTGTGTGTGTGTGTGTGTGAGAGATAGCTGTGACGTGCCCGTGCTGGTATGCATGACGTGAGAGGGCACGGCAGCACCTGAGCAGGTGGCGCTCCCTCGGTGAGTCAGCAGGGCTTCGATAGCCCAGCACTGATTCAACGGCTCCGGCCGGGCAAACAACAGGTGCTGCCCCGGGCAACGCCAGCTGGATAAAAATAAAGCAATAAAGCCTCAATTACCTCGAGCTATGTGCACATCTCACCTCCTCCCTCCAGAGTGAACACCTGAGCGGGGAAGTGTGACAGGTGAACGTCGAGGAGCCGGCTAACGAGACCTGTGATTCGCGTGGGAGTGTTGGAGCGGCACCTCGATACCGCGCCGAGCTGAGCGAATCCATCGTAACGCCGAGGCGCGTTCGCAAACGATTTCCTCGATGGGGGAGGGGGGGTGGTGGTTCCCGCCGTTTCCTCCAAATCCTTTTCCCGGGACACTTACATCGCGAGGGACGCGATATGATGCCGCGCGCTCAGATATGCTTCGCGGATGTGTCGTGTTCCAGGGCCGTCCCCCAGTCGATTCACCTCGCGCCCCCCGGAGGCCCGATACGAAAGATGTGCCGCAACCTCTCTATGGAGGCGACGACATTATGACTAACCAAGAGAGCGTCCATGCGTAAAACCCTTTCAAACCCGCCTGTTGTTTACTCACTGGGTAAGAGGAGAGACATAACTTTCTAGGACCAACCAAGCCGGCGCGCGCTCAAAAGCTGGACTGTTTAGTTTGGGGGGGGGGGGGGGGGGGGGGGGCAGTGGAAGCCCCCCCCCAAAAAAAAACGCTCGATTACTACGACAGAGAGGTTCCTGCGATGTACGGGCGCGTTCTGTCACTCCGCTAGCACCGGCCGCTAACTTCAGGCGAGCGTCCCGAAGCTTTTGTTATTAGCAACAGATAACAGGGACAAACACTCCATCCCACCAGACTGATTTCCCCTTAGAAATATCTGCAGCGGTTGTTGACCGCTGCCCGGTCCCCCTCTGTGACACAGCCCGGGCTCCCACATGTCGTTGGCCCATCGGTTTGTGTTGTCCGCAGAGACACAGAGGGACATTTCCTGTGTGAACCAACACCCAGGCTCCCAGTGAGCGATCGCAGATAGCCATCTATTGTGCATTTGCATGGGCATGACGGATCTCAGAAGTAAATTGATGCCACTAATATCAGCCCTATCTGTGTACTTGTGGACAGGAAGTTTACAGGAGGGGCCAGGCACGTACACTCCACCAATTTGGAGGGGTGTGTGTGTGTGCGTGTGTGTGTGTGTAGGGGGGGGATTAGAGAGAGGGGAGGGGGTGGAAGTTTCCTTACAGTCCCTTAGCAACAGGGCCTGCTGGCCAGGCCTCCAGAATGTACTGTGGTTTACAGAAGAGATAAACATTGACTTTGCCCCCCAGTGAAGTCAATCTGATTTCGGTAATGGTCGACAGCACGACTTAAAACACAGATCTGACAACAGCGCGACCGGGGGCTGCACGACATTTAGCAGCTTTAATGAGCAGCCGCGAAGAGGAAACCGTGGCCCGCTTTGCTCTGTTATTACGATTTCTGATTCCCTTTTTCTGCTCGTCTCGGAGGGAACACCCTGCTTCTTTTTTTTCTCTTTTCGTCCCATTAAGCGGGGAGAAAGAAAAAAACTTTCACCAATTGGTTGCACTTAAAACGCTAAAAAGCACACAGACATTTCGTTTCTCTCTCTCTTTTTTTCGGCGCTGCACAGCTGGAAAAACCAACAGCCAACTGAAAGGAATGAAAAGACGTCTCTGTGAGGGGCTGAGAGTGGAAATAAACTTTGCTGGGTAGAGGGAAGGAGGAGGGGGGTGGGGGGGGGTCTGTTGGGAGACTTTGTGGCTTTAATTAACTAATTGGAAAGGTGAATTACTGGGTGCTGGTGGAAGGGGGTCAAGCTGATTACTGCCTCAGACTGAACCCGTGCCTCTCACTTTCTTGCACACAATTGGATTTAGGGAAAAAACTCTGCAGCGTCCGTCTCTGCTCTGCACTTTATTAATAGAGCCTATAGGGCAAAGCGACATCCGCTGTCACACAACCGAGAGCCATCACACACTGCTGGGATGTCTGAACAATATGACCACATGATGTCCAACACAGATGGCGGATTGTGATGTGTGTGTGTGTTTGTGTGTGTGTTTTTTAGGAGGAAAGAGGGGAGTAGTGGATAAGTTAGCTAAAGAGATTAAGAGATGGAGCTATACAAAGGCGGAGATAAGTAGGATGGGATATATAGGACAGAAATGATATCAAGGAATGTTGATATAAAGAAATGGTTGATAACAGAGGGATCGAAAGAAAGTAGGAAAAGAAGGAAATTTAGATAGACACGGACAGATATGCATACACACACACATACACAGATGCATATTGCTAGATAGCTAGATAGCTAGATAGATAGATAGATAGATAGATAGAGTTCCCTTTATACTCAGGTCCGAAACCGACAGAGCACATGTACGGCACAAAGAGCAAAAACCAGGTCCTTTAAACGAGTGCATGCACAAAGTGACACTTTGATCGGCAACAGAAACAACAACAAACGCACAGTTGCGTGTGTGTACGCGCGTGTGCGCGCGTGCGCGTGCGCATGGAGCAGCACTTGTGGGACAATGCACGGGCCTGTTCCATCCTCTTGCAGGACAAGTTCACAGGCCGGGCCCGTGATTTAGTCGTGTTTTGTGAGCCCGATTTTTTTTTCTTTCCCCCTCCTCCCCGACAAAGGCGACCGCGGCGAAGGGGAAGGGAGAGGGGCGCGGATCGACGGGCAAAAGCGCGGAGGAGAGGAGAGGAGAGGGGCCGACTTACGGGAGGTTTCCCGAGCACCACAGCGAAGTTCATCTTGAGAACTCCCGAGATGAGAGAGGAAATCCCGGCGAAACTCCCGGCGTTAGAGCGTCAGCCACCCAGCGGGAAGGGGAAAAAAAACTTTGAAGAAGAAAAAGAAAAAAAAACGGAGTTTAAAAGTGTGAGGAGCCACACGGGTCCGGGCGTAAAGGTGTCCCTGGTCCGGCTTGTTTCATGTGTGTGCTCTTGTCAACGCTGGTCCCCCAGCTCGGGTCTGGTCTGGTGTGTGAACCTCAGCGGCACAGAACAACTCCGCTGATCTCTCTCTCTCTTTTTTTTTTTCCCTCTGCGGCTGTAACTCTGGCCGTGACGTCACGGGGCAGGAGCCAATCGCGGAGCGAGAACGCGCCTCATTAAGGAAGCGGTGCTACTTTTTATGTACATTGTAACATTGTGTTGCAACATTGTATCGTGCCACAGACGTCCTCGTGCCCGCGGACCCATTCATGCCCCGCTTTGGGTGGTTAGGGCTGGGTGTGATACGCGTTACGCGTTTGACACGTAACGTGACGGTTTTTAACACCAGCTAGTCCCATCGCTCCTGACAAGTTGATGGAGTTGGTTCTCACTCTCCGGCGAGATTATTATCAGGGATTCAAACAAGCTGAAGTCGAGCTGTGTCCCAAACCCCACGCTCCTATCTGCAGTGTGTTTGTTTAGATTCAGAATCAAATGTATAATCAGGTACGGTCGTCACATATAGATTCACATATTTATTATTATTATTATTATTATTGTTGTTGTTGATGTTGTTGCTGTTACTGCAACAGTAGCGTGTAAGCTTTCCTGTTGTGGGATCAATAAAGTCTGTTTTATGTCTCTATAAACATATAAAATGGTCTATTTTATGAATCGATAGATAGATAGACGGGGGTTCCGTCTTTTTGTTCCAGCTTAGTTAATACACAGACTATACATCATATATGAAAATGTAGCATTGTGTATACATTAATGCAAATGTGTGCACGTGTGCGTACCGGGTGCTGCATAAGTCAAGCAGCACAGGGGAAGAGGCTGTTTTTATTGGGTGAGGTTTTGGTCCTGATAAGACAAGATAAGATAAGATGAGTACTTTACTTATCCCCAGAGGAAAATTATTCTGTCCAGCAGCCAAAGTCACACAAAAGAACATCACATTCAAGATGTACAACAATGCAGTCCACACAGAATCCTCACAGTTAATAGTTAGTCGCAGAAAGCAAGTAAACTAGTGGAAAACATAATACGCAAAATTATAACAAGTAACGGCAATGAAAATAATAATGAGAATAATAAAGAGTATTATTAATAACTAATAAAGACAGGAAAAATGGCAATAATAATGACTGTGGATTTGTTTAGAATCAGAATCAGATTTTTTCACAGGAAGTTAAACAACAGGACGGTGGATGACATAAGTTAGTAGCACAGGACAACGGCACACATATGGCTAGTACATAGAACACATGGAGTATACAAAAGATAAAAATGCAAAATTTACTCATGTGGGCAGTATGTACACGTTAACATATACATATGGGAAGAGCTGAGTACATGTCGGATCCATGCATTGGGACTGTGGTGCGTTCAGAGAAAACATGAAAACTCGAGGCAGAAAAGCCTGTGGTGACCTTCTCGCTGTGAGGCAACAGCACTCACCGCTGAAGCACCATGCGGCCCCCAGTTCAACCACCACAGTTATTAACTACCATATCTAATGTGTAACTAACAAGCAATAACTAACGACCGTGCAAACACCAGTGAATGAATGATCCCAAGCACACATACTTCAGGCCAGCAGATTCTCAAGTGGATACACTTTATTGGTTTTTCACTAATTTGCATTCATTTGATTGAACTCTCTGTGAAAAGCTTAGTCTCTGCTGCGGAGGAACCTCCCTGCATTTCACAGAGGAAGCCAGCTACTACTCAACAACAACATAACATTATTGCACAGTTTCTGCCATGCTACATCAAACAACAAATATCCGCTCAAATGTTCCTGCTGACAAAATCTTATCTCAAATGGGTCTGTGGTCTGAAACCCGTCCGTCTGGGGAGCTAAAAAAACGGAAGATATTTGGGAAAACCTACGCCGAAGCATGGCCGGGTCATTTACAACCCAAACAAACGAACAAACAGAAACAAACAGCCAGGGTAAACAAATCTGGCTCCGCCAGACGAGTTTGTGGTGACAGACGGATTGAGCAATTTCTGGACGCATTTAGGCCCAGCGTTGTCTGGCATATGGCTCACTTCTCATTCACTAGTCTAACACCAAAAAAAAAAAAAAACAGTGTTGTGAAACGTTACCATTAGTTTAAAAAAGAAGCCTTGTGACCATAGTGAGGCAAAGAATCTGCAGGGGAGGTTACACCATCGTAATCAGTGTGTCAGATGCCGTGGCAGGAAGCCTGGCCCGGGCACACTGGTGATGAAAACTGTGTGATCCTCTCGCATTAGCCCGGCTGCTTATCATTTGAGAAATGGCATGCGGTCGATTGGCCAAACGGCGGAGGAAACACCGACGTGACACTTTTCACGCGACCGCGCCGTTTATTCGCAGTGAAGCGCTCAGTGCGACCGCGCTGAACAGACTTTTAAGCTCTGGAGAATGGAAAAAGACCAAGGGCCCCGGCTTAAAATAAGCAGACGATAACGAGGCCAATATCGGGGAAATGATGTCGCTTCCAGTGGGAGAATGTGATCGGCGTTCACGCCCTGTCATTTCATCTGGAGCAAACAACACAGGGTTGCACAACAGATGCATCGCGTCTCCCCCCTCTCTGCCAGACTGAAACATGTGTTCCAATTAAAACTATCTAGGAAATCTCTATCTGTATCTTCCACTTGGAGCACATCCTGTGCTCCTCCTCCTGAGGTCACCGGCTACGTGCTCAAAAACAGGAAGTGTATGATTGAGTTATTTGGAGGCTTATCCTGAGCCGCTCAGTATTTACGGCCACTGGGTTGATTAGTTCATCGAGACGAGACTTGTGCAACAACAAACGGTGGCTGTAAAAATGTCACATTTGTGAACCTCACGACTTTCCCAGTGAAGTGAGGGCAGCCTCTGAATGCTGCTTGGCTAAAGGGCGATTAGCATATCCTGCGTGGGAGCTCTGTGATGTCACGTGTGTGTGAGTTTGTGTATTTGTATATTGCATTTGGGAGGGTAGGTGTACGTCGAGCAGATGGTGGTGAGTCAGGGAAGGTTTTTTTTTTTTTCTTTTCACAGAAGTGACCTGCAGAGGAAAAGGCAGAAAAAATAAAGGGAAGGGAAACCTTCCTGAGCGTCAGCGACTTATCTTGTGACGCCCGCTGGGCATTGTTTCACTTGCTGTTGAGGAAGAAAAAAAAATAACACAATGACAAGGAGCTGGAAAAGCAAATGCAAGGCATGAGCCTTTAAATTATTTTCTTGTTATTTGTATCAACAAAACACTGAAAAAAGTCCCCCTTTTATCTTTTACTTTGCCGCTCCAGCATGTTGCATACTTCCCATAATTGATTTTGATTTGATTTTGTTATGAAATTAAAAGAAAAATACCTAGCAGTCACATTATGTCTTGTACTTGTGGCAGAAAACAGGACAGGAAATTGTGTAAAAAAAAGGATCCACATTCTTTGAACACAAGGGAACACGAGTGGGGCTTTGACCCCGCTTCGTCTTCGTTTGCGGCAGCAACATCAAATGTTGTTATCTCGGATCTCATCTGCCTCATGGACGGATTCAAAGCGATTATTAATACGTGTAACGCGGCATCACGTGGCCGCGATGGCGCTCGCCCTCCAGAACAACAACGGCAACAACAACCACAACAACAACAACAGTCACAGGGTTGTAAGTGCATGTTTGTGATCGGAGGTCAGAGGTCAGAGTGCTGTGCTGGGGGGGGGCTGTGGCCTGACACAGAAATCGACGACAGTGTTTATTTTTCCCCCATCCGTGTGAAAGACCGCGGCATGATCCGAGCATGACATTCATCCAGCACACCCCTCCTTCGCACGCACACTGACACACAATAAGAGTGAAGAGTGAAAAAAATCAATATGTGTACAGTAGCATTGCAAATAGTCCAACAAATGGATGGAATTCAAAGTGGCTACAATCCACGCTCTTCTTTTCGTAGGCAATGACTCATGTTATCACTTGCAACACTTGCAAATGGCAAATTCCTGTTTCCAAAGAGAGGGAGAGAATTTTAGCTTCTTTGTGGTGGTTTTGGTTGAGTGCTCCATTGTAACTTAAATGAACACAAAGTGACTGGCTTGTAACAGTGATAGCCACAGATATGATAGGTTGCTATAGATCCAAGATTAAGTTTGATTATCCATGCCTGCCAAGCACAGGAAAAACAGTTCTGTTCCCGCACAAATTTCCAATTGAAACTAGATCAAGATCTCAACATAATTTTTAAACCTTACCAGACACAAGAATTCCAATAATCTGAGGTTTAAGTTTGTCCATGTGCAGGGCTATTTCAGCCAAACTCTATGCCAGAACACTGGTTGGATCAAACCAGCAATGCTAAAATTCTGCACTTTTTTCAGCACACAGCAAATGTAAGCTTTCCTATCAGTCTTTTCAAATGTGTGTGTGTGTGTGTGTGTGTGTGCATGCATGCGTGCGTGTCTGTGTGTCAGTATGCTTTCTTATATCACTGGCCAGGGCAATTCATCGCAAAAGTTTGCCAATATAGTTTCATTAGCAACAGACCTCGCAAACAGACATTTTTGCTGCTGCCTGACATAAAGTGGCATCCGGGTGAGCATGCTAGCAGTTCGTAGCACTACAGTCACGGCACCAGTTTTGAGGGAAGCGGTTCGTAGGCGTCTGGCCATTTCAATAATATCACAAACTAATGATGGGCCTGCATGAACAAGCAAGAAGTCATCACTATCTTTTGGAACGAGAAGAAAGGAACAGCCCGTAGTCGGGCTGTGTGTGCTCGTCAGGCTAACGTCAACAGTGGTGACAATGCTGGAGCCAATAGCATTAGGAACCAACTGTTCACTTGGATTCTGCTTTCAGGAGACTTTCCAGTGGCTGGAAAAAAAGTAGTTGAATGAATAAGGCAGACTAATCTAACATAACAAGTGGCACAATTCTAGGATATCCTTGTGGTTGACTTTTCACAATAAAATGACTAATAAAGGATAGAAAACTTTTTGAAGACTGCCTTTGTGTATCTTTAAAACAAAGGCCTCTCAGGGTCGACTGGGGGAAAGAATATTAGCCCAGGATAAGCTCCTGAAGTCACTTTGACAAACGTGCGAGGGTTCCTGGCGAATCTGGGAATCCATTGTCCGAGTGTGTTGTCGTCAAATCACCTCAAACTTCCCTCAGCGCACACTGAAAAACCAAGCGGCAATCTGCATCCGGGCCCCAAAGGTGATCACATGCAAGAGCGAGAGAGAGAAGAGGTTAAAAGCCAGGCTGACGAGCCAGGGCGCGGAGGCGTGAGAGAAGAGCATGTGACCGGTTTTGTCCGGTTTGGAGTCGGCTGTACATTAACACGGCGGATTACGAGAGGGCGAGGAATGCTCGCCTTTGTCGGACGCCGCGCGCTGATGTCATGAGCACTTTTCCTGGCACCACCTGGGCAAGACTGACGGGAGGGGCGACGGATCACCCTGCTGTTGTGCAAGGTGGCCTGATTAGTCACCTGACGGTTTTTTTCAGGGAGGCGCTCCTCGACAAGAGACGGGCTTCGGTCGGCGGCGGCGCAGAGATTAAACACGCTGTGTAAACACGCGGGCAAAATCCGTGTGCTTGTGCGAGCCGCGGGCAGGAATGTGTGTGGGTGTCGGTGCTGCACGGTGAGCGGGGCGGAAAAAAAAGAGGAGGGCTGGCACGGAGGAACAACGCACAGGTCGGAGTGAGAGGGGACGGAGACAGCGAGCGGCGTCTGCATATTTGCGCGCGGGGCAGACGGCGGTGAAACGCATCCAAGGCTGAGAGCGGAGCGTGTTGGAAAAAGACGGGGAGACGGGAATTAGAGGAGGACTCGTGGCAGAAGCCGCAGCGCTGATGCTAGCTGTCTGGTCCGCTGAGAGACAGTTGGCAGCAGACTGTCTACCAGCCACACATGTACAGTAATTCAAAGCATGCGACGTGACGCCGTTCCCTGCGAGCTGGGGGCCGCAGTCACCCACCCACCCACCCACCCACACACACACTCACACACTCTCTCTCGCTCTCTCTCTCACGCACACACACACACACAGACACACACGCACACATAGACACACGCTGGAGCTACACACCCCGTAAAAAAGTAACAAATGCACTGAGTGCTCCATTCCACGTGATGCAATTATTCACAGTTCCATGGCAAATTTGGGCTGAGGCTAATCTCATAACTGAGAGGCATGGCGCCTCTTTGCAAAAAGGCAAATCTTCCAAACAACTGTAAGGAATTCGACTAACTGGTGTCATTAGCCCGGCGTTCGCTTGCAACCCAAGTTCACGGGCCGAAAAGAGAAAGCAGCAGGCAGGGTCAGCGAAGTGAGCGTTGTCACCACTGTGCACTTACAGTCAATATTCAAATGGAATTCATTGCCACAATCAATTAGTGTTTGGCGAGCGGCATAAGTGGCCCTCTGTTTGTCGCAGCACAGAAACGTAGTTCGCTCTTGCCATCTGCAGCGAGGCGAAGCTCCGCGCTGGAGGATTAGAATTAATAGCATGAAGATCGAGAAAAAGGGAACAAAAGCATAACAGTGAAAGTTGGTGAAGGGAAAACAAGATTCCAACTTTTGTAGGTTTGTTCTCATGAGCTTCACATGACTTGCATTTAGCCCTTCTCCCTCTCTCTGCTTCTCCCTCTCCCCCTCCTCACTTCATTCCCCCTCACTCCCTCCTCCCTCCTTTCCTCCGCCACTTCCCTCCCCTCTCACCCCCCTCACTCCCCCCATCTCGCAGCACATAGACTTCCTGTGTGTCCTGGCCTGAATGGTATGTGCATGGAGTGGGTGTCTGGGAGGCCTTTCATCCGGCATGGAAAAGAAAAGAGAAGTCAAGAGTGAGAGAGACACAGAGAGGGAGAGAGAGAGAGAGAGGGTGAAAAAAAGTAAGTGAGAGAAGAGAGTCATCTTTAATCCGTTTGAGTCAGAGCAGTTGTCCAGAGGCGAGAGGGAGGGGTGGGGCGAGTTGCAGGGGGGGGCGAGAGGAGGGGGGTGGGTGAGCTCTGCCTGTGCCAGGGATGTGTGTGTAGCGTCTGGAGGGGAAGAGGGAGGCCTGCCGGGGAGGCCTGCAGCCGGCCTGTTTGTCTTCCTGGGACAGATGACATCCGGCTGGGACGCGCTTTTGCACAGACACTGAGCCGGAGCAGGTAGAAAGGGCGAAAATGAACCGCACCGCCCTCGTCGTCCGCTGCGAAAGTGAAGTGAAGTCTGCGGAGACAAAGTGCCGATTGAATGGGAGCTGCGCAGCCTCGGGAGCTGAGCTGGGCTTGGCGCAGGCGGGCTGGGGTGTAGCAGCCTGCGACTGAGTGCCAGGCCCCGGGCAGCAGACCCTACACACACACACACACACACACACACACACACACGCACACACACACACACGCACACACACACTGTCTCAGGCTCACACACGCATGCATGTATGTCATGGAAACAACCTACAGCCTCCAGAGTGCGTGTTTGTGTGTGTGTTTTTATCATGAAAAAAAAAAAAAACCCGCCAGGACAGGCTCACCTTTGCTAAGGAGAAAGCACGCAGCGCCATCTGCTGTTTGGAGCGGAGCAGGGCTTGAAATGTAACCGCCGGCTCGGGGACGCGAACGCCTCCGCCTTCGTACTCGACACCGTTCAGAGATGTTGAAGTCAGAAGCTATCGATGCTGGACTGTTTCCGTTCCTAACCACACGAATCAACCGCGACGAGTCACACTTTAGTGGTTACTTGGAGTGAAAACAAAAGTACAGGTATCGCACTCACTAGTTAGAACTACGTCTGCGTCACACAAGGGGCAATTTAGAGTCTCCGTCGAACCCTATGTTTTTACGTAACTACTCAGATACTTCACTTGAAAAAAAATCACTTACTTCCCTCTCTCCTGTAGATTTTATAGACTTCTTCATGCTATGTGCACTGATGAAAATTATTATGGGAAAGTGACTTTTCCCTGTATTCAATAGCCATTTGTTCAAAAGACCATGTCCCAGCCCATCCCTTTCAGCTACGCGTGCTCGTTTCCTATGCGATCCTCCCGCGTGTGGCATCGTCTCACGAGAGTCGAGAAAGAGTCGACTCCTTGCGGCGTCAGGAGAACCGGACGTTTTCAGCTGTGCGACGACGACCTTTCCGGCAAATCCCGGGGGGGCCCTCCCCCCCCTTCATTTATCTTTAGAAGCAGGAGAATCCTCTCAGCCCCATAAAAGGGCACTTAATCCTTCGGTTTATCGCAGACGCCCAGATTCAGATTCACCGGACTTCAAAACGCACAGTTTTTGTCGGACGCCGTCGTGAGGTAAAAAAGCGCCGCCTCCCCCTCGGCGGTTAAACCTGAGCGTCGTTCTCGTGGTTTGATTGATTATTACACATTTGCATGATATGTATCCGGTGTGCTACAGCGGCCCGGTTCGTCAACTTAACAAAGCGCTCCTCTTCGTCGGACCCGTGAAGAAATGAGGCGCCGGCTCGACGTTTCTCGGCCCAGAGCGCTTCCTGCAACAGGTCCGCTCTGTCTGCCCGTTCTTTTCCTCTGTCTGCCTGCTTTCACGTCGGGTTTATCGGGAGAGCACGACCGTTTACACGAGTCCGTTTATGTAATCCAGCGGGCACGTCCGCCGGGGTCTGGTCCACCTGTCGCTGCGCCGCTATTCGTTTACGTCCCGCCTGACTCTAAGCGGATACGCAGCTCATACGTTTAATGACGAGGCTGCGAGCCTCCGTGTGACGAGCTATGATGGAGTGTAACGGAATAAAAAAGGCAAACCTATCTATGAAGCAGAGACGAAAGGCAGGTAATGCGCTTTTGCTGCATATTTATTTCAACACAGTACAGTATATACAGTTTCAAAATGAACGGCGAATCCTCGAAAGAGAGAGGGGGGTGGGATAAAACCGAAACAAAGGTCAGTTAAAGGAAATAAGCCGTATGAACGTCACACTTTTCAGCCTCTTAACGTAAGCATTCGTATATATCACACAAATCAAAGATTAAGTATTGGAACTCAAAACGTACGTAAGTGGAGAACACTGTACACGTAACCATCTGTCAAATGAAATAAGAGTTGTTCAACATCTCCAGCAGTTTCGTCTGATAAACACTGTTATGAGAATAGATTTCAAAGGCAGTTTTTGTCTCGTAAAGAAAAGCAGAGGAACAGAAACAACAATCCAACCCCCGGACAAACACAAAGTAATAAAAGTTTTGAATGAAACTTTCACCACATCTGATGGACGGGCACTTAAGTTCGCATTGTTTTCTATTTTCTCCAGAGCAATGCAGATCTTAAGATAGGAGGCGGTGAGAAAAGCACATTACATCACACGTCAGAGAAAGCTGAAATAGTAGCACGACTGTAGGCTGGATTTCCCAAAAACACGTAATACAGCTTTTTAAAAGGTACACACGACTCTCCCCGAGGCATTCACGCACACACACGTACACACGCACACACACAGACACACGAGCGCTCACTCTCTGAGTCACGGCGCTCGCACAGGGGTCAGTGACGGACACGCCGAGCATCCACATGTGACGGATGGTCAAATCAGTTGAAGTTCGCTGGCTGTGGCTGTAGGAGCAGCTGTAAATGCTTGGGTACCGTGAGGGAGAACGGCTCTGCTCTCGGTGAACACGGGGGGGGGGGCACGCGTGAACACGTCGCAGTTTGCATATAACACGCACCCTCGCGCATCCTCAACCGTGAGAAAAAGAAAACGTTCCGGACGGACCGACGACACCGAAACCCAGGCGGAGAGGCACAGTTAGTTAGAAATCTGTCGTTTCAGTGTAAAGCGAATCTGGTCTCCCCCTCCGATTCGGCATTCCCACACGCGGCGGGACTGCGGGGTTGTGAACGCGCGCGTCAGGAGGAGAGAAGGCAGGAGCGGGGATGGAAATTGTGATGTTCGCTAAACACGAGATGGCAGCTATGTGAGGGGGAAAAAAAAGACACACTTTCGAGTTTTGGCAGCGCAACGACGTCTTGGCGGGAAAAAAAGTGTCAAGGCCCTCTGCCAAAAAAGATAAACAGAAAAAACTATGTCCAGAGTAATCTCCACTCCAGCTGTGTCCATAAAGTCTTTACGAGGTGGTGTAAATCAGCGCGCTCTCGCTCTTTGTCAGAGATCTGCATAGAGAGGCGTGGTTCCTCCCGGACAGGAAATCACTGAAACTTAGAGCTAAACGCTGATTTTTGAGACAGTAAATGTGATGCGATGTGTAAAAAAAAAAAAAACCCAAAAAAACGCATAGGGTGCGTTTGGCGAGAAGGCATTCCGGGGCTGCGTCATTGGGCTGCAGGGCGGCGTCTCCATCAGCTCCTGATGTGCGACCCGTGCCTTGGTTGCTCAGCGGACCATCAGATTTCATTTTTCCTGAAATGTAAAGGATGGAGTGGCTGAGCACCTCTCTCCAGGAGAAAATCCCGTCTTTGGCTTCATTTCTCATTAATTCATCTCGGGGAAAAAGAAAAACACCCTTCCCGTCCTCCCTTTATGCATTCTGCTGGCCTTGCTGTTTCCGTCAGAACGCTACCTGCCCTAAAAAGCTCTCTCAGCGCAGCTGGAGTGTTGAATCCAATTTCTCATGATCCGAGGAGACCTGGCCGATGCCTTCCAAGGCTCGGGAATGTCTGTAATTACATTGAAGAAATGTTTGCGGTTTAGCACAAAGGAGAGAGAAAAATAAGGGACGCTTTCTGTGCCACGGCTGAGAAGTCGATTTGTGATTGGAAGTCCTGGGACATCTGTGGGACACGATCTCTGAGGCGAAGCGCAGGGCATTATTGCGGCTTCGGGTCGAGAACAATCCCGAACGGAAAATCGAGGCAAAAAAACCAGAGTCACAGGTTCCAGACTCTCTGGAGCTCTCCTTCACCCTCCGGGAGACTGCGATAAACGACTCTCACGGATGGAACCGACTGACTAGACTAGACTGACTGACAAGAATTTCGCCCCGAACGTGCCTCTGCGTCCTCCCCTGTCCCCTGGTTTGAGAAATCACGGCATCGACGCCGTTCTCATCTGCTGAGAGGCTGCCAGATTGACGCCGCTCCCAAATCTGCACGCTAAGCTTAGCTTAGCACGGAGGCTAAAGACCGGGGGAAGCAAACGCAGCTTTTTCAGAAAAAAACCCCAGCTCGTAAAACGGGACCGTTGTCGTTTTCACACAGCATTCAAACAAACGGGACATTAAATGTTTATCATGGGTCTTTAAATGGGGGATTTCACTACCTTCGGCCTGAGGCGGGCGGGCAAGCCGTCCCCCCCCAGCTCTTCTGTCTGTATGCTACGCTAAGCTAGCTGCTACCTTCATATTTACAGCAGACGTAACTGGAGATATCGATCTGCTCATCAGTCTCTCTGCAAGAAGCCAAACACAGGACACGGGAACCTGCCCCCGGAGAGCTCTCGAAGAGGGAACTACCGGAGCTTTTGCCTCCGCTGGCCTTTTAACAGACTCCGACTTCTCTCTTGCTTTTTTTTTTTCCCCATACAGAGACATGAAAGCGGTTTCGTCTGGATGGGAGAACCTGAGATTTCCTTGAGGATTTGTCCTCGGACATCTGAAAACAAACACTGGCTTCTCCACTGACCGCTGATTTATTCAGGTAGAGGCCCGGCCTGGCCGGCTGGAACTTGGAAAAAGCCTCCGTGGTACGTCACCAGTCCTCCCACGAGCGGCTTGGCGTGCCGGCTTTCCTGGCGCGGTTGAGAGGAGCGCGCGAACACGCCGTGGCGGCGAGTTCAAAACGATCCGCCGTCTCGTCCCCTCTAAATCTCTCTCAAATAATTGGACTTTGTTTGGGTCTCTGTTTCATCCCTTTCCGAATGCAGTTTTTGAAGACTTACTGTGGCTGGGTTTTGCTCCACCGCAAAGTGTGTGTGTGTGTGCGTGTGTGTGTGTGTGGGGGGGGGGGCTGCCAGGTCTTTCAAGAATCGAATTCATGGAGCAGATGAAAAAGAGAGAGCCAACACAGAGTTCAACACAAAGTCACTTTTATTAAGTTTAGGGGGGATGCAGGTGGAGCAGCTGTAAGAACCGGGGAGTCTATTTTTTTAAATTTTTTATGGATGCCGTCTCTACCTGGGAGGAACACACACACGCACACGCACACACACACACACACACACACACACACACACACACAGAGCAATGGAGGTGAGAGATCTCTCTCCTTAGATAACGATCCGGGATAAGGCAGCTCCAGTCAAGCCACACATCGAAAGTCAAAAATCTGACTTCAAAAATCCAGAAAAAAAGTCCCAGAGGGTCTGGAAAAACACGCGCCATTTGACTACAAGCGCCGGGTTTTGAGGCGGATGCAACGCCCCCACAGAGACGCTTCCACAGAGCGAGACGTTCACCCCCCCCACCCCACCCCCGCCCCCCCCCCCCCCCTCCCCTCGAGCAGAACCGCGGGTCGATCATTAGCCAGCGAGGGGGCCGCAGGGCACCGGGCGCATTGTGGGCAACGTGCTCCTCCGCGTTCGGGGCGGGGATGGTTTTCACATGTGGGCGGTTCTTTCAAAAAAAACCCATCGTTATCCACGTGCTCCGGGCCAGCGTGGCGCCGTGTCCGCACAGCATCCCTGCTAATGTTTCGTCAGACGCTAATCGGCGAGCGGGAAGGGGACTTCCCATCCACCATGGGCTACGTTTTTATCGTTCCCCCGTCTATCACCAGCAGTTAGAACGTCAGAGACGCGGTGCAGGGACAAGGGACAGAAGCACGAGGGGATCCTGGGAAAAAGAAGAAACGAAAAAAAAAACAACAGAACAACAACATAAAGACATTACGCCGAAACGTTTTGACTGTCCGAGGGTATCCCGGTCCTCTTCGCGCAGATTCTCATAAGTCCTGGATGCTGGGGCGTAGGGCTCACGCCAGAACTGCTTGGTTGTCGCCTCTCACGAACACAGTTTAGTCCTTGCAGATCTCCACTCAACTCGTGTCTCTTGTGTCTCCCCCACAGTCGCTCTGTCCTGTCCTGTCGTTGTGCGCTATTTGGTTTAGAAGGGGTGCTCCACCCTTCACCTGTCCTCCTCCTCCTCCTCCTCCTCCTCACCACAGGTTCATGCACTAAATAGTTCATCAGAAGCTGAGCTGCTGTGCCTGTCCTGGCCGACCTACCCAAGTTTCGTGAATTCTGAGTCCTGCTCCTCTCTGCTGCAGCCCAGCATGGCCGATCGCGGGGACTGGACTCTGCTGATCTCCTCCAAGGCGCTGGCCAGAGAGTCCAGGTCTCCCGAGTCCTGGTGCTGGACCTCCCACAGGCTCAGGATCACTGACGACGGACTCTCCTGACAGGCGAAGTAGCGCAGGTTCCTGCCGAGCAAAGGAAAACGGACGGGGTCACGTGGCAGTCCCCCAGTGGTGGAAACGAGCAACATCGGGGCATCTCCTCACCGCCCAGCACCTACACAACACTGCCCTCCTCCTAACCCTCCTGTTTCTGCTATCTGCTGTTATCTAGTGCGTAAACTCTGCCCTTGTACTAGTATTTACACCATTGCGCTATCCAGCCTTGGCAGTCTGAAGAATGCAGGAACTTAGAATCCTCTCTGATAGAAATGGCATTGGATAAAAGCGTCCAAAAATAAATAAATAAATACAAATAAATGCAGACATAAATATATATCACACACACGTATATATAAAACACATATTTTACAATTTCTTTTCGAGCTATCCCTACTTGTTAAACCTTCCTTCATTGGTTCCATTAAATTATGTGCAGAACTAATGATATTGCTGGATGAGCAAGGCTTCTAGTTGCAAAATCAACTGCTGGGAACAGAGAGTGTCATTAAATCCGAACCCAACTGGTTCAGCGAAACGCAGCCCAGCTGCGTGGCAGGCCCTCGCAGTTTCCTGCGACGCTCCTCTCA